>VZTD01000303.1:432269-754441 GCA_013397725.1 Rhagologus leucostigma
GGTGGGGTGGGTTGGCATGTATTTTTTATTTTGCATTTGACTAACCCGTTGTATATCAATAACACATTAACACATACACAAGATATTCTTAAAACACTACAGGGAAAGTTTTGGAGTCTGGCCAATTAAAAAGCCAAATTAAACAAGAGAACTTGGAATAACTTCATACAGGTCCCTTGTGTAGGGTGATTAAGTTTTAGAGGCCAAAAGGCATTCAGTGATTATTGACTATGTCTTGTTCAGCATAGTCACTTTACTTTCCACCTTAACTATTCTTTTTTTCCTTGAGGAGTAAGCTTCACCCACCTTGAAGCCAAGAATATTTGGAAGGGTGGGGTGTTTTTTTTCATTTTATACATTGCACATTTTGTGGCAATGTTTTTCTTGGGCTTAGTACATTTTTGAATGTAGCACAGTCATTACTTCATTTTTCTAAACATGTATTTAAAGCCCACAAGGGTCTGTGAAATCTGATACTAAAATAAGACATCGTATATATAAAAACCATGGTTTCGTTAAGAAAGCCATTTTTTAACCTCTACTCCAGAATTCCTTTAATGTGGCAGGAATTCATTTTTTTCCTTTATTTATAGTTTTGTCCTT
Source organism: Rhagologus leucostigma (assembly GCA_013397725.1). Lineage (NCBI taxonomy): Eukaryota > Metazoa > Chordata > Aves > Passeriformes > Rhagologus > Rhagologus leucostigma. The sequence continues at coordinate 432,873 of VZTD01000303.1, forward strand.
CATGGTGATTATTGATATTGGAGTAGAAAGTGAAAAATGTACTACTTCCTTTTAATGAAATCAGTTAAAGCTATTAAAAAGGAATATTTTATTAGAAGAGAAAAGAACGAAAAAGTACATTTTTGAATAGGAAGTAGCTGTCAGACAGAACTATGTTATTTAACCAGTATAAGAATTTGTTACACAAAAAAAAATCAAATAGTTTTTCTTAAGTGGTGTTGAATGAGGAGGGTGTTTTCAGTCCAGGGGACACTTTAGCTGTCGTGACTCTTTCTGATGCATGCTGATTTCTTGTTCTTTTGGGATGATTTTCTTTCTGAAACATTTTTCTTTCAGGGTGATTGCAAAAGGTACTCTTTAATATTTGCCTGTGTCTTTCAACATGTTCAAAGTGCCCTTTTTTGTTAGCATTGCTTTTTTTCTTGTATTATTTGTACTACATCTAATGAAATGGTAAGGATTCAAAGTGCAGAGATGCATTTACATATATCCTTTCTCTGAGATTTTTCTTCACAAAGAAGAAAAACCTGGGGTTTTCCCAGGTGTTAGGGAGCACAGAGAAGTGTAAACATTTCTCTATAAAACTTGTATTCTCATTTCCTTTCTGGTTGAGGAATGCTTGTTGCCATATGTGAATATCATTTAAAGAGGTGTCATGGTGTTTCAAACATACTTTACAGAACATTCAAAGTATTCAAGGAGACCTACTCAGAGGCATGGCTGGCAAAGGGTAATCAGCAAAAATAATGGCTACGGGTATTTGAATTTCAGGAAAATTGTTAATATCTTTCAGTCTGTGGTGTATAATATGGCATTGGTACGATGGGTTTGTGTGCTTTTTATTTTCTCTTCTCAAATTTACCTGCTATACTGAGAGCATCTTGTTTTCAGATACATTATAAATATTTTCAGGGGAAAATCCATAACAGTAGCTCTATAAAATTCTGTTCAGGAACACTTAAATTTTACACAGGTTCTGGAACTTCTACAAATAAAGGTTTTCTTGTGACAGAAAATGGTTAAAAAAAAAAGGAGAAAAGCCTGGCTGGCTTAAGGAGTACTGAGATTTGCAGTGAACTTTTGTTCATGGGGCTTTTCATTTTATTGTTTTAGAAGAGTTGTAATAAAGCTCCAATTTCAGCATGGATGAACTCCATTTGCTGTTTTCTTCTGAAACATTACTGTGGCTATCGTCACCAGGTTTGACACCATCAGAAGGTTTCTCAGGCTGCCAGCACCATGAGATAAAATAGTCTTTGCTCTAGATAGCAAAAAGATTCGTTACCAGTGTTGTACAGTATCAGAACTTCATCTACCTTGGCCTCAGACCACACAGCGCTCAAAAGGTAAGGGTGGAAATGTCAAACTTGATTGAAATGTCTATGAAAGGCCATTGCACAGAGCAGAGGGCAGGATCAGATGTGTTTTCAGTAATCTTTACCGCTGAGAAAAAAAAGAAACATCAGATATGATACTGCTGCAATACAGCTAAAAGGTGAAAAAATGCCTAACTTTATGCCATTATTTGCAAAAGTGAGCCAAACTCTTAGCTACTGAGAGGGAATTAGAATAAAAATTTATGTGTAGCCATGCATGAGAGCTTTGCTTTCCAAGAAACATCTTTGATTGTGTGGTCAGTTAGTCACTTGTAACTGACAGTGGCTGAATGCAGCCAGTCTGGCAAACTCTTAAAAAAAAAAGCCGTATTTTCTTACCAGCATCCCCTGTCTTTCTGTCCTCTCCGCCTTCAGCTAGCAGTTTCATTCACTTGTCCACCTTAGTTTTGACATGATGATGTATGTCTAGAGGTTTATTACGTTTGTGCTTTATTGTATGTGTTAATGCCCTGTAATTACTGCACACAATGAGTGTGTCTAGATGTACAAAAGGCCCAGAGGGAGATTGCTTCATGCAAGAGGATCCTAGGATTAGTAGAAATAAGTCTTAAGGGTAGTGGCATAAGCTCCAGTATTTGTTTATTATGTATATTCTTCACAGAAGACTTGAATAATATTTGTATGTCTCTCTTCTAAGGAGACACAGTGTTGTTTAATGCTTCAAAGGCAGTTTGGTAATAGAGTGAGGAAACCTGTTCTGTGAAAGCAGCTTCGCTTCTGACTCCTTCCCTGATTCAAGTTTTGGTTAAATCAGAATGTAAAACTAGACTTAGGTGAGTTTGTAAATGAGATTTCCTGCTGAGAATGCACAAAGATTACGTTTTCATAATACCTAGCTTGAATTTAGGATCCAGGTTGAGTTTTTATACGTTATTGCTCCAGATTATTTCATGTTTGAAGGACATTGATAAGGTTCAGTTTCTTGGTGACATATCACTTTAGTCAGCTGTGATTCCAGCTGCTTGTAACTCCCTCAAAGCTGCAAAGGGCAAGGTTCAAGTTCATTACTAGGTTCTTCTGGTTTAGTGTTTGGGGTTCAGTACTTTGGTTAACTTCAGTGAAAACTGACAGATAAGTTCTGCTAGTTTGTGAGACAGACTTTGGGTATCTATGACAGATGTGTTGCATCTGTGTACATGTCTGTACTGGTCCTTGTTTTTTCCATTATACTACCAATAATCATGCCTCTATCTCCATCTGATTTACAAAAACAAGAAATCAATATGAGAGTTGAAAATGAAGCAATGTCAGTAGTACAAATAATGGCTCTTTTCCCCTAGCGTCTTATGGTAGTTATTTGCAGTCTGTGAGACTATAGACAAATGAGCTGCACTACTCTGTCTTGTTGCCTGATAGCCTGGCTTATTTGCTCTGCCTGAGAATAGTAGCCCTGTTGGTGATATTCGAAGGCTGAAAGTCAGGAAGCATGTGTGGAGCATAAGTAGGACCAAAGATATACAGATTTTCTTCAGGGTGCTGCCCAAATGAGAACAAAACTGATGTTAATTCTGGTTAATGTGGATAAAAATGATTGAAAATAAACTTTAAATAATATATTTATTTTAAGAATTGTCTTTTAATCCTTTAAAATACGTTTAAAGATTCGAGTGGGAGAGCTTATGTTAGGAATAAACCTTAAGTATGATTTATTCAGACTGTGTAAATAGTATTCAACCTGTATGTACTTCAATTCCTATAAAACTTAAGCAAATAACTTAAGGCTTAAGACTTTATTTATTATGACTTTATTATTTAAATGGTTAAGACTTAAGAACATAAATAGTTTTGACAGTCACGTTGACTGTTCGTATTGAGTATTTTCTGTAGTTCTCATTAGTAGTCCCTTTAAAATTAAAAAGCCAATTGGAAGCTCCAAAAGAAAAATGCTTTTTTTTATTGCTCCAATTTATGAATAAGAACTTTGTGTGAGAGGCTGAGATCTTCCAGCTCTACAGTTTCACTAGACTGTATATATAAAAATAGTAGATGGTTCCCTAGCTACCTACTACCCACATATTAAGAGATGGTTTTATTGTTTAATAAATCATGTTGGATATGTGATATTTTGGAAAGTCTCTCCTTTTTTCCTTTTATATCCCACACATCTAGTGTATTTTCGTTCAGCATTTAAAAGTCAATCTCTTAATCAAATCGAGTTTTCTTCCAGAAATTATTTTTACAGAAATAAGTACACTTGTAATGATTTAGTAAATATGGTGTCATTGCTATTTTAACATCAGCAAATGCGGCATGGATAAATTTCTGTACAATAAGTTAGATAATTGATGAATGCATTTATAGTCTCTGAATAAACAAGAAGTGAGATTACATTAAAACTCTATTTATTGGCTGATTGGGGTATTTTAATCATTTCAAGCCATGAACAAATTAACCTTGCAGTAGGAAAATAAATGGAAAAATCAAAAGCAAGATTTTAATTGATTGTTCAAATCAAGTTTTCTGTTCAATAATTTAAATTGGTTTAGTTTGGATTATCATGTTTAGTGTTATGATTTTGCTACTGAAATAAGGATAGCTGAGTGCAATCGTACCTGGAAAGAGTAGTCTGTATATAACATTGGCCGAGAAAGCAAATATACTGCTTGCAGTCTTCCTGTGTATTTTGGGTTTTCATGGCCAGGTTTTGATAGTGGAGGGCTACAGGAGTGGCTTCTGTGAGAATCTTCCCTCATGTCCGATGGAGCCCTTGCCAGCTGGTTCCAAAACAGACCCACTGCTGGCCGAGGCTGAGCCTATCAGCGATGATGGTGGTGCCTCTGGGGTAACAGAGCTAAGGAGGGGGAAAAAACGCTGCACAACAGCAACTACAGCTTCAGAGAGGAGTGAGAATATGTGAGAGCAACAGCTCGGCAGACACCAGGATCAGTGAAGAAGGAGGGAGAGGAGGTGCTCCAGATGCTGAAGCAGAGGTGAAGACCATGGTCCCGAAGGACTGCACCCATTGGGAGGGACCCACCCTGGAGCAGGGGGAGAGTGTGAGGGGTCCCCACCCTAAAGAGGTGAGGAGCAGAGACAATGTGTGATGAACTGACTGCAACTCCCATTCCCCGTTCCCCTATGCTGCTGGGGAGAAGGTAGAGAAAGCCATGAGTGAAATTAAGCCCAGGAAGGAGGGAAGGGTGGAGGGAAGGAGGATGTTTTAAGGTTTGGTTTTATTTCTCATTTTCCTACTGTGTGATTTGATTGGTAATAAACTCGATTCTCATTTCCCCAAGTCGAGTCTGTTTTGCCCATGATGATCATTGCTGAGTGATCTTTCCCTGTCCTTACTTCATGAGCGTTTCCTTATATTTTCTCTCCACAGCCCAGCTGAGAAGGGGAGTGATAAAGCAGCTTGGGTGGGCAAGTGATGTCCAGCCAGGGTCAACTGGTTGGTTTGTTTAGACTAACTTGAAGCGTTTATTGCTGAAAAAGCTGTAGGTGGTTGGCAGGAAATCTTGCACTCACCAGCTAATCTTCCACTATTTACCTGTGCTCTCTGCTTCTCTCTGTGCCAAGGGAAGGATCCTGTGCCTGTGCCATTAGAATACAGTAAAATGTCTGAGTCTTTTATTAGGTCTTCAATTCACTGGACCTCTCCTGGTTGTTCCTCCTGAGCCCAGGCTGGAAGAATTTGCCTTGGCCCCAGCACTAACTGCTGCTGCAGCACTGCCAGCTCAGTCAAGCCTGGCTGTGGGAGGAGAGCAGCTCTAGACTGGTCAGCAGCGGTTTGCCTGTCATCTTCATAAATAGCACAGCTATCTTCTTGTCTTGGTGTAGCTGCTTAGGTTCCTGGTGGTTTTCTGTGTCACTCCTGAGCTAGGTCACGGCTACAATCTTGTGAAACAGGTTGGGGCATTTTGCTGACACTTGATGGCAGGACTGTGGGAACATGGCTCCTTGAAGACTGTGGGAAAGCTTTTAAGAGGAAGCCAAAGGGCTTCATCATACTGGGCATGCAGTGCTGTGTGGAACACTGCAGCAAACAATGCACGTCTAGACATCGAGTCAATTTTCCAGCATTTCTAGCTGCTGTATATGTTGGAACAAGTGTACTTAGGGTGCATGATTAACCTCAGTCTTAACCGAAATTTCGATTTATTGAAGAGATAAAGGATCACAGGTTACAGTGCTGGATGGATGCTCAAGAGATCATGCAATACAAACACTGGGATGGGTTCCAGTCTATGCATCACCCAGGACTAGTGTGTGTATGATCATCTGATGAAGGTCATTTTACAAATTCCCCTGCTCTGTTCTGATGTTGGTTAAAACATCAGCAGCTGCATTGACACTTTTAGGCTATCCATGAACTTTCTTTTTCTTCCCCCAGTGGCAATGAAGAACATTTATCTCCATTGACTTCAACAGCCTTTTACATATTTCTGGAAAATTACAATTACGCCTTCTTTTACTTTTCCGTTTACTGTACCACACAAATGGGTTTTCTGCAGCCTTCCCTGGGAAGTTTTATTTTCTTTATCTATTGTCACTCTGAGGTTGGTATAACTTACATGCATTATGAACACATTGCATTCTGTGTGACTTCAAATCATGCCTAGAAATTAGTTCTTAAGCCTTTTGGTTTTACTTTGTTTCTAGCAGTGAGTAAAAATTGTTGCTCCCTTGTGACTATTTATGGATGCGTATAAAAAGAGTGGATGATTTCAAACAAATAAATACTGAACAAATTTACGATACCTAGGTGTTCTTCTTACAGCAGTCGTCATTAGATTTGGGAACATGTCAGGAAGAGGAGGGAGTTACACCACGTACAGTGGGGCTGAGTGGCTGAAATGCTGCTTGCTGCAGGACCCAAAGTGCGTCATCTGCAAAGTGTCAGGGGACTTCCACTGTCTGCCACACTATTGCCTGGACAAGGCAGCTTTAGTCAATTTATTTTCTGTATTTAAAGCATCTTTTTTTTGCCAAGATCATATTTTTTGTCTCTTGGCAAGCAGTCTAGCAAAGACCATTGGAATGATATGTATAACCACAGAAGTTTTCAGGGTTTTTCTCACAGAACCATGTGTTTGAGAAGTTTACAATATAAAAATAAGTAGCGTTTTTACTGGTGTTTTTACAAATTTTTTATAGGTTTTTGGGGAGAGTGGCAGAGGAGGAAGTAACTGAAATCTGTGCTTCCCCTACATGTTTTAGCAGAGATTAGTGTGGATAAAGTCTGTAATCTGGCATTTCGATTTAGGTAACACTGGCTACATGACCAGTAGAGGGAGCCCACAGTCACAAAATGTTGGAGATATTTTTGACTGGGGGAGTTGTGGGTGGAAAGTTTGATTTGATAATGTACAGGAATTTTGAAGGGATGCATTGAGTACTACCAGCATATAGTGATTTTGGGAAAGAGAATTTATGAAACATTGGATTGTCCAATGTCTTTTAAATTATCGAATTGTATTAGCAACTTTTATGTTGAAAGGTTAATGAGTGTTTTGTTTTCTTTTCTTTCCTATGTTGCTGATTGTTGTAACATCATAACATCACCTTTACAGAAAGTAAGTAACTTTTCATCTTCTAAACCTTTTTGAAAGTGTGTGTGGTGGGGGCAGGTGTGCTGCTTGTATATGTGTACAGATGTATATGTATATAAAATAAACATACGAGCAGAAAATACCAGTCTTAAAGACATACTGCTACAGATTGTAACTTCCATATATGAATGACTTCTAGAATACCACAGTGGTTTAAAGCAGTCTCACCCAAATGATGATAAATAGTATGAAAGTTCTGCATCTGAGGACTGTAAATGGTAAACATATTTCTTGTGTGCAGACTATGGCAATAAAACTTGCAGCATATCGATTTAAAATATATTATGGCTCTAAAAATTCATAGATATCAAGTTGCAAAGTAGAGTGTTATTGTATCCAGTTTCATTTAACTGAATCAAAGTTGAACTGATTTGGAGTGTTTCAAGAACTTAGGTCAAGCTGTGCCATTTTTGATATTCAAAGATACTCAGCCTTATATTTGGCAGGCCTTGACTGCTGTATTAATACATGCCAGGAGCTCTGAGCAGAAGGAATATGTCCTCAGGCTGTAGGAGAATTTAGAAAGCATGCAATAAGTAGTACAGATCCCTCAGAAAGTGCTCTATGATTTAGACATCAGTCTGCATCATGGGATCTTTAATTGCTACCTTTTTGAACCGCAGTCCCATGAGCTGTGATAGCATGTGTTGCAAGCATTTCCAGCATCAGTTTGGGTAACATTTGGGAATTTTAATACAGTGTTCTAGGGATGCGAATGCTGACAGAAGAATAGGCAAGTCATTGGTTGACATGGGTCAAAGTAGCACTGACAAAGGACTTTGTGGAACTTCAGTTTGATCTGTTAGTTTAAAATAAATCCCACCCCTCAGTGTTCCCAGATTATTTTCATTTGCAACTTCAGTGTGCTCTGTGCGGTTTGTTTTGTGCTCCTTATGGACATGCCCAAGTCCAGTTTTCAAGAAGGGTGGATATGGCCCTTTGGTTGCATGCCATTAGGAGTTTCAGGTATCTGTAAGAAACAAGCATAGCAGTAGTTAAAAGTGCTTCTTGGCTCAGTAGCCAATACAGGTTTCTTTGTAAGTCAGAGAGTAGTTTCTATTGTCCACTTGCCAGTTGTCTAGACTTTGAAGATTAAGATATCTGCTGTGTGCACAGTAGTGCTCATGAGGTGTTGCCAACTCCTCTATTTTGGGTTCATTCATCCTGTATCATTTTAATTGGTTCATGATATCTAAAAATAAACGTGGAGTCCAGAGTATCTCCATCAGAATAGGAAGAGAATACAAATCGTGCATACACACACACACAGTTTTGTTTCTTGTTGACATACCGAGTTTGTGTTCTGCTGCAGAGTCAGCAAGTTCTTTCTGTCTTGCAGAGAAAGCCTTAATCGGTGATAATGTTTCACTAAAAAGATCCAAGTCTGAGAGAGTTGAAATTGCTTCACGTTATGTATGTTAACATATGGAAGAAATTACACAACCATAACTGCTGTATTAAATGCTTTGTCTCTTTGCTTGTCAAGCATTAATACAGTAAGGCAAATGTGTAAAAAGAAGTATCCTACATATTACAAAAGTGTTTAAGTAATCGTTAAACTCAGTGAACTCTCTTCATGTTTTCTGTCCCACTGCTAGCAGTATCATTTTATTTCCAACATATTTCAGTTTCTATTTCGTTAAAGTATTATATCAAAACCAAATGTGGAGCTAGTTTTATTTGCAGGGAAGAAAAAGAAACAACAAAAACTAGTCAGAATTTTCATATTGTGTGATTGTGCTTAGAATACCCATAAAATAAATACCTATTGAATATCTGATGTGTTTATCAACAACCAGCATTTTTACCTGCAATTTTTTATTTTAGATGTAGTAATATGATACATTAGGTGACCTATAGTAAATAAATTATAATGGGCAGGACTTCCTGGCCTGAGGGCACTTTATAGTCTAATTTTTACCGGAAGAGCAGTTACCACACATCGATCTTGCCATTAAAATAATAATACATGTACAGTAAGGATGAATTTTGTTCTAACAGAACCATGGAAATCAACAGAAAGCATAACCGTATGAAATACAACAATTTCAATCCATTTTCACGTGTTAAAAAGAAATCAGACATGCAATTTTCAACCAAGATTGGATATTGTGTTACAATACTGCAGAATAAAGAAGAGTAGTTTCCGATGAACTTTGAAGCCTTGTTCCTGGTTTATAGTTGAGTATATAATTAATCCTGAAATACTTAGCAACACACTTAATTTAATGCATGGGCATTGTTCCACTTAACCAAGTGGAATATATTTACGTGGCTAAAGATAAGCGTGCGTGCAGACTGGGGACCCCAGGGAAGAAGCACAGTTTCAGATTCAGTCCCTGAGTACACTGTGTACATTAGCCAGTAAATGGGGACAAAGATGTGATAGTACATCTACAGATCTTGTACTTCAATTTTTAAATTGAAATTAAATAAAATAATTTATTACTGCCTTCTTCCCTGCCATTTTTTAGATCAACTTTTCAGAATAGTATACATTTAGTTAGGGTAAAAATATTTGCTTTCTTTTTCTGATGTAAACATGTATATACTATAAAGATATCTCTGTCCAAATACTCATTTTTTTTCTTAATGTGTTGTGTTTCTTTTTAAATAGTCCTTTAACATGCATTCCACAGTGGTATTATAATTACTACCTTGAGTAGGACACTCTCTTAATCTCTAAAACAGTTCTAATTAGAAAAGATAGTGCTTCATAAAAGGCACAAATGTGCTTATATTTGCGTATAATAATACATGCTGACCATGTTGAGCCAGAAGAAGGCTTTACTATATATCACTTTTAATTTTAAATGTGTTCTTTCTGGGCTCTTTATTATTCTTTTGTTGCCTTTCATCCTATGGGATGCAGCTGCCCTTGAACTTGGTACTGTTTTGATCATTCATGTGCAGCAGCCACATTGTCTGTAACATTTTAAAAATGAGGCTTCATGGTGTTATTTATGAAGTAATTTCACATAAATATTTGGACTTTGGTTCTTTCAGAATGTGGAGCTGGTTGCTGTATGAAGAAAAGCATAATTATAATTCACAGACTTTTTGCCTCAAGCCTAGGGGACAGATGCATATGATTAAGTTTGAAACTGGCCTGTTATTGTAATGTAGATGTTTTCAGGGTTGAGAGAATTAAAAAAAAAGGGGGGGGGGGGCAAAAAAAAAAAAAAACCAGGCAAGCATGAGTTTTTAAAAAAAATAGACCCAGGGAATAGTTTTACAAGAGGCACTCAATCTTAGACTGCACAATTTTATTTTTCAGTGGAACCTCTCCATTAGCTTGCCTGAATGCAATGCTTCATACTAACACTCGTGTAGGTGATGGAACATTCTTCAAAATCCCTGGGAAATCAGGACTCTATGCTCTCAAAGTAAGTTTAAATTTTGTATATGGATTGTACATATAGCTATTAATCCATTTTATGAATGTCTCAATAGATATAAAGGTAAACAGATTAGATTCTTTGGAGAGGAAATGACCTGATAGTCCTTCTAACTGCTTTCAGATGTCTTTTAAAAGGATTTATAATGAAAGTAAACATTGACTGTTTTATCCTAGAAAGCATATACATGTTCTTGAATTTGGCACATGGTATAAAAACACGTAGCTTAGTTAAAATGCTGCTTTTTCGGAGTTGTTCACAGTAAGGCCTTTGTTTTATGAGCAGTGAGCTCAAGAGGATCACTGACTTTCTAATTAAATAATTGTATTAATGTTTGATTTTTGAATAGTGAAAAATTATTTGCAAGTCTAATATAAATCAGCTTTTAATTTAAAGATTGCATCATTGCTTTTGAGAAGGAATATAATTATAGTGATAGAATTTTGCCTTTATGCTATTTATATTCATTTTTATTTTTCTGTTTTTGTATGAACATGATGTTTACTGTGGGTGGAAATTTTTTGTTGTTGTACATGATCAAACTTAGAGGGGTTTCGCAATAGAAGTAGAAGAATGTGAGGCAGAGATGAGAAAAAAGAAAGTGAGATTATCTGCTTGGCAGTCTGAATGTAGTCAACTAAAATTTTGGGCTGGGGGGAAGAATCTTTTGTAATTTATGACAGATGTATTTGATGTAAGAGTATAAAAATATAAAAGTATATAGATTTGTCTGCTCCTGCTAACTAAAAATCCTGTACCTGAAATTGAATTAATAGCTTTCAGAAGCTGTCTTTCCTAATTTACTAGAACAAATGCTGTTGTTTTTCTTTAAATCGGGAGATATTCTTGGCACAATTCCAGGAATTCACAATCACTCCCATGCTTGTGAGCTCCAGGTTGCTTCAGCTATTTGAATTCAGGAAACAGGCAAAGGCAGAAAAGAAACATTAAAGGATTTGTGTTTTGCTGCAGTGTTGTAGACACTCAACTGGAAAACTAGGATTTTTAACAGCCACGCAAGTCTGTTTCTGTTAAAAAAAAAAAAGAAGAAAAGTGGAAGATCTTGCATTTTATGTGACTTTTTTGGTTTTAAAAAGAGCATGTTATGACTTCACAAAACAGCTTTTTTGCTTTTGGTGTGCGAGTTTTTTCATGAAAGTTTTTTTTATGGCGCTCTCTAAAGTAACTCACAAACATATTTTATTCTTGTTTTTTTTTGAAATGTAAGCATGAGAGTACACTGCAGTAATCTATTTTCGGAGATGCAGCCGGATCATGATTGATTTTTTTTCTTGTTAATTTTATTTTTATTTTTTAACTGTAGAAAGAAGAATCAACATGCCCTACTGATGGAACATTGGATTTAGGATGTGAATCTGAGTTAGATGGCACTGAAATGGCTGAGACAAACAATAATAATGGAGAAGAAAATGGTGGTAGGTGATTTAATCTCAATATTAGAGGGCATATTTTGGGAAAATAAAAAGTATTGTTTTCTTCAGATTTTCGTGGTGTGATTTCTAAGCAGTATGAATAATATTTTGTACTCAGTGGAACTGTTTTGAGTGACTCTTTCTTTTTTTGGCCTTATGAAGGAATCAGGAACACTAAGTGCCTTTATTTGACTTAGGGTTTTAAAAGACAAAGAATAGTGCTGTTGGGTGTGTTTTCAGTAGGCATTTTTTTGGCTTACAATTTTTTTGTTTAGGGCCCAGAGCTAAAGGATAATTTGCCTTTACGAGGCTTCAGACTTGGCAGTTGTCAGATTCAGACATTTCATTGATTTCAGTGTGGACATGCGGGGTTGGTCCCTCAGTAGAGTTCTGGGCAGACGACAAAGGTTTGTATTGTTTTCTTTCAGCCAGAGATACTCCTGTGTGCCATCCTGACATAAAGACGTGTAGAAGTATCAAATTCTGTGCATTTTGCGAACTGAAACATTGAAATAACTTAAAAATGGCAGGCTTAGAACTTTTTTTTCCTTTTTGAGAGTTAATAGTTTGTCATACAGAGAACATCGGTCACCTAAAATTACTTGCAAGTAACATAAGTGAATATTATTCTTATTGCGACTACACTCATGTCATGACAATAAAGTGAATGCTTTCTAAAAAAAAAATCCAACTGTCCGGGACTTCTGAAATAAACCTTTCTTTGATCAGTTCTCTTCTTCTGCCCCATCATAACCTGTCCCACTGCTGGACTGCAGGCTGCTGTTTTGGCTTGCTTGGTATGTGGTGAGACGGTGTCCTGTTTACAACTAGGACATGAAAAGGCTCAGCTCATGTTGTTGTTCTGCTACAGACTTCCTTTTTTAACTTGAGCAACTTACTTAGCTCCCAGGCTGCACCTATACAGGACTGATACTGCCATTTCGGTATTGCTCTCCAGCAGCACTGAAAAATCATAAAGTGTTCAGTGGTAGGAGTGACAGAACTATCCAAGACACGTTGTTGAGGGTCTGTCTAGGACTGAAGTTTTGAAGCTCTGTGGAAACAAAAGTCAAGAGTTATTAAATGTCTCTGCTTCTTCATTTTCTTTGATATATTTTGTCTCTGAGTTAACAGACTCTGTATGTGCAGTGGTTTGATGCTTACGTAGTGTATGGCACATGTCTAAGTGAACTTAAATGCTTGTAGTTCTTTAACAATTCCTGTTTGATACTCAACAAATACAAATCCTGTTTGATACATCAACAAATTTTGTTGATGCACAATTCCTCAAATTGCAGGAAGAATAGAGCAGTAAAAAGCAGTGTAAATACAGTTACAAGTACAAAGCAAAAGTTGATGTTACTTGGTATAAACAAATAAAAATCATGGCAAAAAAATGGGCAATTATTTAGGAGTGTTAGGATGTAAATAGGACGTTATAGAATGTAAATAGGATGTCGTAATTCCAGAAGTAGAAAATTGCTGGGTTTTGACTGGGAGCAGGCTATGTACTGTTTTCACAGTTCACAGTAATAAAAATAATTATAGCACTTTTGATGGCATAAAAGAGAAGCTGCGAAAATTTAACATTTTGAAATATTTGGAGTAGAGCATTAAATTACACCTAGATTGGTTTTAAAGCTGAGAGCTTTCCTTCCTTTCTCATCTTTAACAAATCTTGAAACACAGCAATATATTTAACATTTTGAAAACAAGACATTTTAATTTTTTTGTCATGCAATGGATATCAATGGATATATTAAAAAAAGTAAATGGGAGGGCAGTAGTGAGTCTCTATTGCTTATAGAAAGGCCAGTGCCGGATGTGATAAATTAAGAATTAAAGGCAGCACATATTTTATGAATAGCATATCAGTCAGCTAATACGGAACATAATTTTGTCGAACATGTCTGATAATAGCTTTTCTTGAGACTACAAGTTTTGTTGTTAAAGATGTCATTTATATACGCTTGGAATTCTGATTTCATTTACAGCGTAGAAGGCTTGGCTTAAAAAGAGGACCATGCCCAAGAAATACAGCTAGTTTTTAGTGTTTTAATTTTAGAAATTGCAAATTACCTCATTATCAAAGGCAGAGGAATCACCATCCACAGTAGGCATTTTGCTCTGGAGAGTGACTTGATCACTCTTCATTCAATATTTTTTTTAATGTCAGTACTTTTTGAAAACTATAAAATTGTTCTAGCTTAAATTTATAGGTAATAAATAATAATTTTGAGACTTCTCTTGATTGCCTTGTAAATTATTGCAGCTGAACAACATGTATTTTTTTAGACTTTCAAGCAAAGAAAAAGGGTCACATTTATGCAGCAGAAATATGTATTCAATAAATCAGTATATCTGAAAAGCATTTAAGGATCACAACAGAAAATAAATTGAACATGAATGAGATGCTTTTGCTAATTAGTCCAATGCAGTTCTTAGACTGTAATTCTGATAGTACTGATTAAAGAATATAGGCACAGATTTTCCTTTGGGTATAGCGCTGGTTATATGATTACCAGTGTATTGCATTCATTATAGCTGTAAGAAAGAAGTAAGGTAAACAGGAAAGGATTTAGAAAAGACATATAAGAAGTCCTGAGTGAACAAATACCTCCTTTGTTCTGGGAGATTTAATAGGGATGGTTTCATTAGTTTATGAAAGGTGAGGTAGTGACTTGGTTGGTTTGTAAATATTTGAGAAAAGTTATTTCTATAGAAAATACTTGGTCTAACAGACCAATTACACTTTTCACACTGAAGCAGGTTTTTTTTTTTTTCTTTCCAGGAAACTATTCTGTGACATAAAATAACATTTAATTCAGTGCAAAAAACGCTTTATGAAATTCTCTGACTTGTGTTTTAAATATGTGTGATACATACGAGGATGGGCATTGCTTGCACATTGAATTCTTAATTGCCCAGTTGTTTGCGTGTTTATTTACTCTTTTCCACTGTGATAGAGTCCAGAAGCCCCAGTTCTGACAGAGTGATAAGAAATTGTTTAGCAAGAGTTTAAAAAATGCCTCTTTAAATGTAGCTGGAAGCAAAAGGATGAAACTGTAAGCAACAGCCTCAGCCAATTTGTGAGCTTTTAGACCGTAGTCTTTCGGAATAAAAAGTATCACCTGACACTCAGACAGAGAAGAATCACATCATTCCTCAGCAGGCACATTTTTCGCAGTATAAATACAGGCTACTGAACAATTTTATTAGCATAATAATATAAAAATTCCTAACCGTTATAAACACATGACTTGGCAAAAGCTGTTTCATCACATCAGTATTGCTAAGTGGACAAGTGGAATGGTCACACCTCAGGATTTTGCAGATGCTGTGGAGAATTTTTCTTTCCCCACCTTCTCTAAAGGCATATGTTAAAGAAACTCTTTACGCTACAGTTGATTTTGTTTGGAATGGGATTTCTAATAGAAGCTCTGTAGCAGTCTCATATCTCTAAAATTCCATTTCCTTCAAATACAGGGGTAGCATGTAAAGATGCTGTGGGTAAAAGAATTAAAATCCCAATTACTGTTGCCTGGGAAAATGATGACTATAATATCCTTTTGCCCATCAATAGGATGTTCAGTTCTCAAAAAGCATTTGTCCCTAGGGCTTCTGAAGCTAGGGCTAATCCATCAGCCACGGAGCGCAGTTGATTAAAAATTGTCTTCGTGCAAGCCAATGGAATGCACAATGATGTAAGTGTGGAGGAGGTAGCAATTCCTGCTATAGCGTGACTTCCCTCCCAACCTCAGCCCAAATAGGGCTTCTGATGTGTGCCCAAATACGAGCAATGTCTGTCTCTCTGGTTTTCAGCACTTCCTGGAAGTGTATGTTTTTCAACTATGAACATGAAATGGCAGAGTTCATTCCTTAGGCAGTTTTCTTAGAGATAGTTGACAAAATGGTGGACAGTAGAGGATCAGGTTCATGCTGAATCCTGAAATTTTGCTTTGTAGCTACTATGTTTTTCAACACCTTGTGCTTCTTGGACTGGGAAACCCTAGGATAACTCTGTAGCAAGGAATGTATATTCACCACTGTTTGAAAGCTGAGTCCACATTTGGATATTCGGTTCTTTTCCAGGAATGGAATTCCTGGCAATTCGGTGAAACCTGTTACTATATGCATCTTGTTTCTTGGGAATAATATTGGATGATTCTACTGAAAATGTTTGTGACATGTGGCAACATCTGGATGTGAGATAGACTCTTTTAAAAGCAGAAGAGTGGTAATGGAGTGGCAGCTCGAACATAAGAGTTTTGGGTGACACATCAGCAAGAGATAGTTTTTCACTTTGTGTTAGATTTTTTTGTGTTTTTGTTTCATCTCCCTGCAACTATAAAATAAAAATATGGTACCCAGGATTGACCTTAATTTCTTTTGTTTCATTACCACTTGAAGGGAGTCATAAGAATAAGAGAAGATACTGTGGAGCTTGAGGATGTTTCTCATCTGTTTTTTTTTTTCTGTACAGTAGTTAATGAGGTCTAAGAAATTGGTGGCTTGGTGATGACAGGCAGTGTATTTTTAGTGGAAAATGTTGACTTGCTTTGGAATAAGGATTCACAGTTTTCTAAGCTTTGTGAAATGTTTGGGCTCAAAAGCATGCTGTGAATACAATGGGATTCAGTGCAAGCTACAAAGCTGATTTGGTATTTGATGTCTTTTTCCAAAAAATACTGTTCAATACTATTTATTAATTCACAGTACTAGTATTGGTTTTCAGAAAGAATATTGCGCTCACTGTAGTACCCTTGATGTATACATCTGTTTTTGCTTGCTTTGGCAAACTCATACAATTAACTAACTCCCAAACTAGTTTTCATTTTCAAGAGCTGATGGCAACAGCCGAGTTCTGAATTGTTCAGTTTTGGCAAGTTGGGCTCTAGAGATCAAAGAGTGACGGAGGTGAATTACTCAATACATCTGTGCTGGCAAAGTGTAACCATTTATGTCAATACAAGTATAGATCTGTTTCACCCAAAGAAAATATTGAATTTTATGGATATTTTAGAGAGAGATTTTGTGTGTATGTTTTCCTGAGGGAGCTGTCTCTGAAGTTTCATTTCTCCAGAGTATGTGCATACATTTTATGCTTGAGGTAGACTCTAGTCTTTAGCATATGGTAACAATATTAAATTGTGTTTTGTAATGTGGTCGTTAGTAAACAATCCTTCTCATCTGCTGTGGTTGCTTTAACAAGGAGGGAAGTGAACAGCTGTTGATTTTGCTTGTTTGATTTTAAATCAGTATGATCTGATTGAAATCAAAATTAATTGTGCAGTTGATTTTGGGAAAATAAGCCCTTTACTGGACAGAAATTTCGCTGTCCATATAGTTACAGAAATCTGTTTACAATTATTCCTAATAACTTTCAGTGGCAAGGAGACAGAATAACTTTTTGTTGTATTCCTCCAAAAATTGTTTCTTTGAAGAAACACGCCTTCTAATATGTTTTACATAACTGTCATTTCTTGGGTGGGGAAGGTGAAAGGTAGTAAAAAATTACAGAGATAGCCTATAAAATTTGAAATTCAAAGACAGCATTGCTGATTTTTATAAATTATAGACTTCTGTAATAATTAACAAAACTAGTTGTGGAAAAATGGAAGAGAGGAAGTTATTTTAAATGGAGTTTGTCGAAAACATTTTTAACATACTCTTTTTGCTAAGTAATTCTAATTCTATCATTCATATTAACAGTCTCTGAACACTCACTAAGGAGGTCTTATCTTCAGAAACCCAGCTGCTCTTCCAGCTCATAACCTAACAGTTTACAGCCTAATAGTTGCTTTTTCTTTATTCCTTCACTCGGTCCTGGCCCTTGAGGAAGCTAATTTAAAGAATGGAGCCTAATTATTCTCCACTAAATGGAAATGCCTCCTGTAGGCTTAAAATCGCTCTTCTTTCCTTTTTCTACTATACCAATAATGGTGAATCCTCTTTTATTTGCTACCCAAATATTTTCCCTTTATCTGTCACATTCTCTCAGGGTTTTTTTTTTCCTCCTCAGAATCCAGTTTATTTTTGGCATTCTTTTCTGATATAGCTTTTCCAGTGACCATGGATCTGATAATATTCATGGATCTTCAGCGCTTACGGAAAAAGTAGTTGCAGCTTTCTAAAGTTATATATATGTACAAAGAACACTTTGAATTTGTTTTTCTTTTCCTGTGATCTTTGGTTTCTGTAGCAGAAATGCCTGTTATGTTCTTAAGCCATTGTTTTTTTCACTAGGATCATCGATGGTGACTTTACTTGTATATCTTTCTGTCATATTTTTCCCTTTCTTTATGTCTGACCCATTCAGAGAAAAGCGGTTGGACTTTATCCACAGAGATTAAGAAATAAATAATGACAATTTTATGTGGTCACAGGCATTTTAATATAGTCATACTTTGGCACAAATTGATTTAAATTACTAAGTAGCAGAACATTTTTTAAAGATTAAATTTATTCATTGTCTCATATTTGTATTTAATTTCCTACAGAAAAGACAATTCATATTGTTTTTAAACAATATCTTGATTATCCTCTAAATAAAGCCTGTATGTCAATTTTAGTATTATTTTTTGCTAATAAAGCAAGTAGACTGTGTAAGTTATTAAGCGATTGTATAATTTAAAACAATGCATTTAGATTTTTAATGCTTGTATCTTCTACTTTTGGAAAATAGGCAATGACATGTCTTATTTACTAGATGGTTAGGTTCATAGCCATGTTTTGTATCAAGCTGATTTTAAATAGAAATGGAAATTTAATTAAAACATAAAAAAGTAATGTTTAAAATAGTTTCCTACTATCTTACTATTTTAAGGTACAAGGTCTATGAAGAAAAATATAATGTACAAAATAAGTTTTAGAAAGGAAGTATCATTTGTTCTAAATAAATTAGTTTGAGTTTCTCTAATGACGGTGTCATTTTAAATATTTTAAGCAGCAGATTGCAACCTGATATATCTATTTCTTTAGCCATGGACCACAGGAAAAAGTTGGGTTTTTTTTCAAAACTCCGAACAAACTAGGTTTGGGTTGTGCTAAGTGAGGTATTCCTTCTGTATCTGTAGGAGAGATTACAGTGATGGAAAGCTATTTATTGTTTCAGTGGGTTTCAGTTCCAGTTGTTTTGCCCACTAGAACAGGCCCTGTTCCTTGGTTTAGCTTTGTTGTAAAAGATTCAAAGGAACAGAAGCAAAATAAACCAATACACTGAAAATATTTTTATGCAAAATTGAAGTAATGATAGAAATAAGAAGTATGGCCTCTTACAAATCCTGTCACAACTCCAGGTATATTGTTAAAAGAGAAATGAATGAAAGTCCAAAATTATTATAGACCTATGCTTATTTTTATTCCTGCTGTATCATGACTTTGATCTTAATGGTTGTAGTGTTGAGCATCATCAGATAGTGTTGTCAAACCTCTTCAGGACAAACTTTATCACCAAAATAAATAGGGGAGACTCTTGGATAATATCCTATATCACCATAATGAAAATCAGAATTTCCCATTTGAACAAGAAGGTAATAGGAGTTGCAGTCATTTTGGAGAACAGGAATAGGTTTATTATGACAGGTCATGTTGTATCTACCCTCTTTTAGCAGGGGCACTTAAGGTTAACAGTTTCCATTCTTTAGGGATTTTTAAATGTGTTCTGTTGTCTGCTCGTTAACTTTGGGGTTTGTGTGCATATACTATTTCTGTGTTTTTTCTTCAATTCTTTGACTCTCAAATTTTGCCAGAACACAGTTAAAAACAAGTTTCTTTGAAAGAAAAGACAAAATCTGGCAATTTGAAATGTCAGGTATTTATTTTGGTGTAGATGTTCTTTGTCTCAGGAGCTTAGCTATTGCAGTGATTTGGAATTTATAAACCAGCCATTGTTTGTTTTCTGCTGACACTTTGCTGCGTCTTTACATTGTCTTATTTGATAGTAGGCTTTGCTCATCATGTGGAAAAGATTGCTCCAAACCAGGTGATTCTGTAAACTCAGAACCTGTTTTGTGTTGCAACTTGTTGGTATATTTTGACAAATCCTTCAAGTGTAAGGAAAAATAAAAAGACAAAAATCAGTTTTAAATCTTGTGACAAAACAGCATTTCTCTTACCTGGTAAAGAAAAATTTTAATCTAATGTGACAATTATCTTGGCATAACAGCAGTGCCATAGAGTGTATTCTCTGTTACTGAGGTAAGTATTATTTTTTTTTCTTTCAGTGTGAAAAAAAGGTTTAATATCACATGCATCTTATGATGGCCATTAATTATTGATAACTAAATTGTCCGTGTCTTTTTTTCTTACAAACACAAATCAAAAAGCATTACAATATTTCTTCTATGAAACATTGCTAAAGGCACGAGACTTAGAAAGCTACTTCACGTGTCTCCTCATCCCACTGAAGGATGGGAGGAGAAAATAGGCAAACACTGGGCTACGTTATTTCTGGCACATGTCTGTGCAGCTGCTTTGAATGTCTTCAGACTATTCTGGTCGTGTGCAAAGTATGGCAAATATTGGAAAACCATTTACTGCTGCAAAACATTATAAAGAAGGTATATCAACACACAAACCAGCTTTGAGCACTGCTGGGAGGCAGACTTGAACTGGCTCAGCAGAGGAGAATGGGAGAAGAGCTGTTTCATTTCTTGATCCTTGCTAATGCTGGTTTTGCTGGGCAGTCTTAGGATACTGGTGAGAGTAATAGTAATGCAAGACATCAGGAGTGGAAAAGTTTCTACAGCCCTTTTAGGTGAGTTTGCTGACCATCAAGACTGATAGGATCCTCCATCTATTCTCACAGCTTTCATATCTGTTTAATAAAGCCGTTTCTTAAAAAACCAAAATTAATCGTATTTTCATTTATTTTTAACCAGGACACTTTTTTTTGTGTCTCACGCAACATTTATTCAAGAGGCTGTTTAATGCAAGTACTGTAGTATTTGTTCATTAAAGCATGTATTATTTAGAAGGCTGACAAGTACAGCAGCGTGTATTACTTGAGAGACCAGAATTCATCTTTGCAGGATATTCCAGTCTACCCATTAAACAGGAAAGTGTGTGTTCTTAGCTTTACCAAGAAGTACTTGTAAAATAGATGAGTCTGGCTCCTAAGAAGGCATTACAATCTGGTATGAAGTTACATATATATGAATCTTTCTGGATCCAGGAGTCATCAGTCTCTTGTATAAATGCTTGTTTAGATACCTTATAGTCCATTAAAATGTGTTGGTGAGGAAGATAGTTTTTATCTAGCTTCTATGTGAAATCTGCTGTTAAACTATTCCAGTTACCTTTCAGGACCTGAAAGGAGGAATATGCAAGGCCTCCTGAACTGCATAGAAAGGGTATGATGAGGTACAAATATTTGTGAAGCAGTGCATTTACTTAGAATATGGCTGGATTTTCAGCTCATGTGGACCTCATGATCAGCTGAAATTTTTAGAGCAAGCTTTTTGGTTTTGAGGCATTTGCTTGTATTGGTTTATTTTTCCACCCTTATGACTCTCCAAGAAATAGGGAAGCTAACCCCCATAACAGTATTCTGATTTTTTGTTTCTTTTTTATAAAGTTTGCCCAAAGCAGACATCTGAGGAAATGTCTTCCAATCGTGATTCAAGCCTTACTAATGCACCAGTGCAAAGCAAGCTAGTATCTTCCTTCCAGCAGCACACAAAGAAAGCACTTAAACAGGTAAGCTTGTATTGGCTGATCATCAGTTGGCTTCCCTTTAGCACCTCTGTCATTCCTATGTGAATGGGGTGTCAGCAGAATTTAAAGAGTCTTCTGAGAATTTTTAGTGCTGTATTTAGTGGTGTTTTGCTGGGGTTTTTGCTGTGTTTTTATCGAGGGTGCAGTCCTATTTGTTGTGAGTTTAAAGGGGTTTTAAGTGCATTTCAAGTAAGCAGAAGTCTTTATATTATCACACCCCTGCTTTTCCTATGTAAGCATTTGTGTTGAAAATTTTATGTGAGGTTAAAAATAAATTTTAAAAAAATTTGAAAGAAGTGCTGCAGATAGGTAAGAATCTAGGTATATTTATTCAGTTTTTCTTTATGATCTGTTAAATAATTTTTTTTCATACTGTATTTCCTACTACTGGTATAAAAGTAGGGTAGGGTTATTTTTATAGAAAAAACTTACGATTTGGATGGTTTAGGTTCCATGATAAGTATTAAAGCTTGCAAAAGCAGCGGATTATTCAAAGTCAACTATTAGCTGAAAGCATGATAACGTGAAAATTATTTTCCAACATTGCCAAATTAATTCATCTTACAGCCAGAAGAATCAAAAACTAAAAAGATAGAATTAAAAAAAAATTATCATTACCTCTTCTCCATTTTGAGTTGTGACTTTTCTAAAGTGTTAGGATAATGAGATGATGTTGTTGTAATTTTTCTCACCACTGCTCTCCTACTTATGGTTAATGGAGATCTAGTATTTCATGGGGTAGTTTATTGATCAGTTTTTTGTTTAAGCTTAAGTTAAGCAGAGCCTGTCCACATCTCCTCTAAACACTTCAGTTTTTCATGCAGGCTGGGTTTAAATCCAGTAAAATTAATAGATGTTTATCATTCACACAAGGTTATGTTGTATTTAGAGGCTTTAAGGACTGAAAAGGATTATTAGATTGAGGTCTTATATGTGATTGTTCAGGAAAATCGAACAGTGGGCACAAAGCAGCTCACTAACCATTAGGATAGTTATGAAAAACACACACTTCTTGGAACCTCTTCTATACAGATCTTTTGTGATCTTTGAACTTCCTTAGGGGTGGAGGGAGCAGGCAAAGGGACAGGTGAAGGGGAAAGAAGGGGAAAAAAAGAGCAAAGCCACAAATGTTTGAACTTCTGTAATTGTTTAAACTCTGCCATTTGTCACTTAGCAGATATATAGCATTGAGAATAATTTTAAAAGGGCAAATTAATCAGAATAGCTTAATTAATATAAAAAGTCATAACATTGATGTGAATCTTCGAAAACATTCCCTAAGGCAGTAGGGTTAAAGCAACATCAGAAAGTTAAGTAATCAATAAAAAGAAATTAGTTTTAATTAAGTTAATGGTAATTAGATCCTGTACTTCAGAGTATGAGAGTAGCATTACAGCTATCAGCAAAATGTTTTCTCTGTGCACAGGGGGAGATAAATGGACATTTTTACGATGGAATAGTAGATTTTTGCTTTGTTTTCACTTAAAGTTTCAGGTGTTGGCTACTGCCATATATACACATTGCAGGTTTGATTTGTTATTGTAGAGATGCATAAACCTTAACAGTGATTTTATTTGTAAAATTGCTGTTGTAAATTTATTCTTTCACTTTCCAATCTTTCAATTGCTTTTATGGATGCATAGTACCTAAAATTTGTACAAAGAACCTGTAATACCTTTGAATACTGAAGAAACTTTTAGACACACTATGCAACACTCTTGCAGCTGATACAAACTTACTGATTCCATGCTGAAGTAACAAAGGATAAGCCATCATCATACTCTCAGCAAGTGCTTGTAATATATAAACATATATACTGTATATAATATATTGTAATGGGGTCTTCCTTAGCTATTGCTTTTTATCTACTGTGAAACAGTCTTCACAGAATGAAAACCTGCAAAATAGTTTTCAGTTTCCTACTCAATTTATTTAAAACCGGTGGGTTCTTCACATTACTTTGATCTTGTGTGTATTTGTTTTGTAACCAGTAAAAATAAAGTGAGAGGGAAGTTGATAATGTGCAGTTCTGCTTGAAGATCTGAGCTAGAATTAGGAGATTTTCTCTACTGTTTATCTACTTATTAACCACTCTACTCATATGTAATTCTCTTTAAATTATTATGTGCTGGATTTACATATGATTTGTTTTTTAATGAATTCTACGGATATATTCCTGGGTGTAGATTGCAAAGAGCAATCTCATGTTTGGCTGGTAACAGCCTGCATTTCAGGATGTTCTCATGAATCAAATTAGTCACAATGCTGCATTTCTTGAGCTCTGCAAGGAGCATGAAGGAAAGGGCATTTTTGAGCCCTGGCTCTTGGTTTTAATTTCTCTCAGGTAGCAGTGGATTTGGGGTACTTTGGATTTGGATTTGGAGACTAAGGAGGTTTGCAGTTGCAGTAGATTTTCATAGGGTCTATGTCACAGATCAGACCTTAGTCCTCACCTTTCAGAGGCTGGGCTGCCATTTTGGTCTGGAAACTTGCTAGCTTCACCACCTTCCAAGGTGTCCTTGTTGGCAAAGAGATTTTGAGTGTTTTACCGCTGAGTGTGTCTTGTGCTTCCCTTTGGTTTCTGAGAGAGTTTCAGTTTTGCTCTTGTATAATGCTTACACTTTGCTCTGAGTGTAATGTCCCACATACCAGTTCTCATTCAGGAGGGTGTAGACAAAAGAGCCTATGGTGTAGAGCTGCCTTTTATGCTTGGCTTTCTGATGGCAGATTTTACAGATTTCTGTTTCCCTTTTGCTGTTGGAAGTGCTTGGGCCTGTGTGCCCAGCTGTTGCTGCTCTTGTACCTTTGAAAAGAAGGCTTATGGCACGCTGTCACATGCTGATTTCCTATCAGTACTGATCAGTTCCATACTGATTTGCCTCATTTTGACACTCGAGAGTTTTGGCATGCAGACCCATGTAAGGACCTCTTCCTGGGAAAGTGCTGAACTACACCTGCATCTGCTAGGAGTGGTACATGGTCACACTACTGTGTGCATTTTTCTTGCTCTGGACAAGGCTAACTCCAGTATGGACATCAAGTCATGGCATAGTATCTACATGCTTCTGTCTGGTCCAGTTTCTGTTCCATTGACTTGAGGTGATACTTTTTTTTGGAAGTCTTCGCTGTATACAGATTTATCTGTATCTATCAAGATGTTCTTGGAACATTTCTCAGAAGAAACGATCATACCTGCAAGCTGGCCTCACGTAGGTAACACTGAGAATGTGTGACTATCCAGGACATTGAGGTGGTGTTAGTGTCTGTTGGACTCTGATAGCCAAGTGTAAGAGCACCTTGCCCGTCAGTGTACCAGGTGTTCCCTGGGGCAGTACCAAGAGAGGAGAAAGAACTTGAAGATACGCTATAATGGTGTCTGGGATGATAGTAGACCTCCCAGACATGGAAGAAAATCCTGCCTCACTTTTGGCACTTTGGAATCAGCAGCAAGAAGGGTACCCATAAATTTTCTGTTGGGAGAAGAGAAGGATACTCCATTCAGACTCAGGATCTGAATACAGAACCAGGACATGTCTGAGACTGTGCTGGGCATCCAGATCTCTTTGTAGAGACACAAACTCCAGAGACAGCAGCCAAGTGGGTTTGGGAGGAGAGAAGCTCAGGAAATAAGGGAATCAACACAAGGTATGTCACTGCCATGGTTTGTTTTGTTTTTCTTAACTTTGGGCTTTGTCTGCATGCTTGGTGGCTGGGTTCATATATGTGCCACTATTTAATTCATGAAGTGGGTAGGTGCATTTTTTTAATGAGAAGGAAGGCACCCATTTGTAGGATTTTTTCTTATAATAGAAATGGCAACTCCACCCCCTTTTTTTTTTCCAGTGGATGCTGTCATGCCCCAAGCAGTAATAGAGCTATGGGGAAGTTATGGTTTAGCTCATGTGTTGTTTCTGAGTTGTAGGACATTAGACCTGTACAGCTCCAAATAACATTTCAGGCTGATGTTTCTACCACATCTGTAATTCTTACTAGAAACAAACCTACAAGAGACTAAATTTCAGAGCAGGATGGTTAACACTGTAATTTAGCCCTGATTTACCCAAATTCATAGAACTAGTTTATCAAGATTTCTTTGTTTGTTTCTTTTTTTTTGGACACAGGTGTCCAAGTGCCTAGGTTGGCACTGAAGGTAGAATCCTGATCTCCCATGATGCTGGTGTAAATTTGCTTTCCTGTCTTCAGCTCACACTGCTTACCTTTCTTTGAGAGAAGAACAAGAGCAAACTTACCAGTCTTGCTCCCTCCACACTCATTCTGTTAGGACTTCTTTCCTTGACTACAGCCAGATGCAGGTTATCTTGAAGCATTTTGCTGTCCATAGAAAGTAATCCAATATGAGTCTGTCTGTGGTGTGTCTCCTTTGACTCATTTGAGCAACTGCTCCCTCACATGCTCTAATATAAGCCTGATATATTTGCCTGCCCTGCTTTCCCTTCCTCACCCCAAAGAAGCAAAGGTGACAAAGGAGAACATTATGATTTTGTCTTAATCACTTAGAATTTAAGTGCAGGGTGTCTTCCTGAAAGGCTCTGAAAATCCACTGTGAACTGAGAGGTATTTTTTGTACTGAATTCCTCATTATAGAGAGTTTCCTGCCAGTTGCTCAGTGTCTCTGTTAACCATCTTCTTATGTTTCATTTCAGATGCAACAAATGTACCAATGCCACAGTTGGAGAATTCTGGCTCCCTAGCTGAAGCATTTGATCAGATGTCTGGCAACATAAGTGATGATTCTTGACAATTTTTCCTGACAACAAATGGAAAAGAAGGAAAACATGTTGCATTTTGACTTCTAGCGAGACATGGGAAGGGACACTGGCGTTTACAAAATGCATTCAGGAGAATGGAAGTTCGAAGATGATAAACTAAACTGATTTTCTGATTGCCAAGACAAGTCTAGGGAAGAGGACAGAGAAACTATGGCAGGGAGACTGCATAATGGGGAAAAGAAGCTGGGAGAGCAAGAGTTCCAGCAGAAGCTGTTCAGGGAGTACATGCATTGCCCGAAGGCTGGCTGCACGGTATGTCCCTCTAAAGGTCCCTATGCATGGGCAGCATGTACCAGCTGCTCAACACAGTGCTTTGGTAAGACTCAAGACAGTGTTTATGAAACTCTCTTCTGGGTCATCCCCCTGGTCCTCAGCCCTTACCTGTGATGGAAGGAAAGGGACAGGAATCCACACAGTCCCTGCTTTTTTTTTGTACTGCTTTTTAATAACTAGCTCCCAGTTGCTGGAGCATTCTGCTTGTTTCTCCTCTGGGGTTGTTTGCACAGCATGCTTTTTATGGCACTCCTGCACCTTTTCTGTTTTAATAAATGTATTTTACAGAATTTCTTAGTCTGAGAAATAACTAAAGAATTTTAAAGTGACTTTAGAACTACTGTGCTGAAGCGTAGTTGCTCCTTTACCTCAGTGTAGGACAGTATCCCTCACTTAAAATATGTCCTGGCATGACCATGACCTTTGTTTAAACCTACCACTGCTACATAGTGGAATCTTCTTCCCAAATATTCTCTTTCTTCTGTTCTGTAGATGCAGTTGCTTCTTCCAAGTCTCAGATAGTCAAGCTGAAGACAGCAGCCTAGTTCTAAGCATTGCTTTGTCTGATAATGTTTTTCTTTTCTTTAAGTAGCTTGTCCCTTAAGTAGCCCGGGGAACTATTTCAGATGGATTGGTCACTGCTATTGTATTAAGGAAAATATAATCACTAGAGATTAGAGTCCCAGTTAAGCTTTTCTAGTGGTATTACCTGATTTTTCTTTATAGTGGCAGTGAATATCTAAGTGAGTATCTTCTTTTGGGCCATGTGAAAAGAACAGCTTTTGATTTGAATAGTTTGTAACATTAAATTATATCCATATAATGACAATGAATCATGCCTTGATTTTGAAGTGCATCCTAGAAAGTGTTGGCCTTTTCAGGGAAAGACAGGATTTGGAACAGCTCACAACTCTTCAGAGCTCTGGGAAGCCTCTTACAAAATGTTGACAAGCAGTTGTCTACAAATGGTGTTCCAGGAGCTGTTGGGTAGGTCTCCAGAAGGCTGTGTGCTCAGGATGTGTGGGCAAGCGGGAGTACCCAGGCTCAAACAGGATGTCAGGCAGAAAGACATTACACTGCTTACATTGGTGCAATGTAAATTCTCTGAGAGATAATGGGAGAAGATTTTTTTATCTGGGGAGTCTAGACATGAAGCCCCTGCTGTATGCTTTGGCCCCTGTGCAGAGTGTGTTTGAAAATTTGACCTCATGGAAAATGTTGATTACTGTTTTAAGATTTTGTATTGACATTGCTATCTTTGTTTTAATTTGTTTTTAAACTACTTTCTACAAACGGTTTCCTTAGCTATATGTGCTTTGTTGTGCCAAAGAAAAGATTTCCCCATAAAACACTTTTCAGCTGATAGATGTCATTAATTTAATACTACACAAACCATTAGAAAAAGCCCAATTCTTCTCTTTGTAAAAAAGCTTTCACTGAGTTGATGCATATGCCATCATCATTCCCATTCACGTGCAAGTCAAAACAGACACTGAACATATCACACATGTTTTTGCCCTTGTTTCTGTGGTTGGGAAAGCACCAAAAACATTTACTTTGCAGTCTGTCGTGATCTGCAGCAAGTGTAGCTGTGGCTGCATTATTATAATCCCGTAGAAAGTAGTGCTGGCTTGCAGGTGTACAGACACACATATGAACACACAAATCTCTGTGTCGCTGCCCCACAAAGGTCCAAGCACTTCAGAGTTGCTTGGTACACAGGTAAATGTTCAGTGTTAGTGTGTACTGTAGTCCTACAGAAAGACCCTGAGCCCTGCTGAGACCTAAAGAGCAAATACACAGCAAGACATTCTTTTTATTCCAAATACAGATGTAAATATCACAGGGTAGGAGGATAGCATGGGACAAGAATAGATGCTTATTTGAGGAGGTATTAGCATTTGTTTGAAAATAAACTCCAGGTCTCCAAACTTCCATCCTGCTGATTCTGACACTGCTCTTCATCTCCAGATGATCAATTGTGTACACTTGGCACCATACCGACATGTTTGGTGTACTAGTCTGGTTGGAAGTAAATTAATTTGCTTTGGAAATGGCACTTTGTACTTTGTAGTTGTTTCCATAGGACATCTTTATTGTGTTTTAATCTTACGTTTGCATGCTTATAACTGAGTACTTTGTTTATGTTTAATGTAAGAATTAGTGGCATCCAGGAAATAATAATGGGTTTACTCTTCATGATTTGTGGTGCTTACTGTTTTAGTTTAACTGCTCTGTCTATCCGTGAAACAGGTTGCCACTGAGAAATTTTAATTTAACAGACGTGGGAGTTAAAGGCTCTTAATTTTACTAACAAAATGAGGGTGAGAGAGAGGACAAAGACTGAATTTTATGGTGGTGTGAAGTGAATCAGTGATAAACTATAAACCTGTTTCATCTTTGTCAATTTGGGATCCATAACCATGATGTAGAGTTGTTATTTATTTTGTGCAAGAGACTTTCCTCAGTGTATCATAGCTTGTATTTTCACATGGCAGAATGGAAGAATTCCATAGCTTTACATTTCTGATCCAAAATGTGTGAAATTTCAAAGGTTATGTTTCATGATACGAGTTTCAGAATGTAGACTTGACATTTATGGAACAAGTAGAAATCTGGGACGATGTTGCTCAATGCAACCGAGTGTTACATGTCTTTATTGTTAATAACTTAATTTTTAACATTCTCAACATGTCACGCATTTAAGCTCAAATGAAAGTGGTTTTCTGCATTAATGGTTTATCTGTGTGCTGCATTTTTTCATTCTGCATTGAAAAGATGTGGGAAAGAAAAATAATTTTAAAAGTTGCCGAGCAGCAGTAAAATCAGAGCACAGAGGTTGACATTTTGCTTCTGGTGCTCTTTTGGGGAGGTATTTTGCCCCCATCTCCAGTTACGTTTTAGTTTATATTGTTTCCTTTCATTCCTACTTGAAAGATGGCTTTATGAGTTTTTACTGAAGACAGTCAACCATTTTGTTACATGGCTGAAGACATTTTTCCTGTGTTAAAATCAACTAAACATGAAATTATTACTATTAAGAGCATATAATAGCATTCATGAAATCTCCAAACTACTGCTATACTCCAGTAGGGATAGAAACTCCCTGAAAAAAAGAAGGAACCTTGCTCTTGTCACCTCTTTATTAAGAAAGCAACTCTTGGAATTAGAAGTTCACTGTTAATTTCATGGTGTTTTTCTTTTGCCGTCTATCATCAGAGTTTATGTTTTCTTAATTCTCATCTTTTTATTTTATTTGAAGTTCTTTGAATGAAAATGGATTGATAGTTTACTTAAAGATTTTGGCAATAAAAATAAATTCATTAAACCAAATAATTATGCCAAGCACTGTATAATGACCATGGCAGTGTTATTCAACAGATGGTCACAGGTTCATTTTTATGAATGGGAATATTGGGAATTCTCCATACTCATTATGTGCGAGAGATTCACAGATGTCCTTTGCAAATCTGCTTGTGAAAGGCTGGATGTAAGTATTATATTTTGGTGGTAATTTTAAGAGAGCTTTTAATGTTTTAACTTGTATATTACATGAACTTTCATTTCCTTCCCTTTTTTTGGTTTATTTGATGTACAAATAGGATGGTAGTAATGTCTTACAGAATACTTCAACAGTGATCAGTCCTAGGTATTTAAAACTTGCAGCTTTTTTAACTCAAGCATTAGCATGAAGTGATTGAATGCATTTAAAATGTAAACATAGCGTCTCATTAAAGAAAAATATTCTTTATGTAAGCTATCATATGCACTACAGGTGTTTTTCTCTAATTTTCCATAGTGAAAATGACACCTTACCATTTGGTAAAATCATTATCTGTTTCTTGCAGTTCTGCAGGAAGTCCAGCTAGGAGGTTATATATCTCTAAATATGGATGAGATGCAAAAGGCTGTGTCGGTAAAGGATGACAATGTACTATGTGTTAGTTACTGTTTCCTTATCTGCAGTGATATCTGGAACCATTTTTCCGTGGAATAAGTAACAACATTTCTCATTTTCTTCAGTGCTAGTTATAAATTTGATTTATTTGGTTGTGGTGACTAGGAAAGCACTAAATTAGCTTGGCGCACTAAAAGCTCAGTATAGCAGACATTTGGTGCATGTTTCACTTGGAGTAATCTCATTGACTTCCCAGCTAAGTAGAATTAATCTTGGGTTACAAGATTCTTGTCTTATCCTACAGTAGTCTTGTATTCTAAAATGAATATCCCTCAGGCTAGGTGTAGAGAAGTTATATATTTGTCCTCAGCAGAGACTACAGAGATTGTCCTTCATATATACTTAACTCCTTCTGGTGTTTGGCTTCCTTTGTAGTTGGGTGTCAGTCAGCAGCTTCTCCCACTGATGGGTTGCTCCTAGTGTTGTCTTGCAAAGGCTTGTCTATCCAAAATTTCAGACCCTGCAGCTTCAAATTCAAAGGAGAATTTAACACAAAATTGTTGTGATTAGCCGGGCATATCACAACAAGAATGTCTGTGCAGAATCTCAGCCATCTCTTTACCCTGCAAATCATATGTTAGATTATTTACTTGATATCTTTGTACCCTCCTCCTCTCCTCATGTCTTTCATTTGACAAATGAAAAGACAGAGAGGCATGAAGAATATTATGTGTCTATTCTCTGTACACAGGGTAATTCATTGGTAATTCATTAACTTTGTTTTAAAATTTTTACTTAGATTTTAATGTCCGCATGGTGGGGAATTGGGTTTTGGGGTGGTTTTGGTGTTGTTTCTTTTGTTCTACAGCCTGTCCTTCAAGTGTGTGTAGCTTTACTGTCAGCTTGATTTCCATACTTAACTTGGGCCCTGTTTGGTGATCAGTTCCTTGTGCTGTGAAACTGGAGGAGCTGGGGAAGGGACTGGCAGTGAATCAATGGGTGTTAGGGAAAAAGAAACCCTGAAAAACAAATGTGCCTCAAAGGGAAATGGTGTCTTTATGGTTTGTGCTTGACCCTCACATACAGAGGTGCTTAGCCTGTAGCTGGAGAAGTGTGCCCTGCCTCAAAGTAAAATAGTTCTGGTAGCTTTGTCTGCTCCCAGCTGTATTTCCTCATCTTAACTGTCCAGGGAGTGTCTTGCATTATTGCTTCATGGGCATGAGTTGGCCTGTGCTTCTTGGAAATGCCAAATCAGTTGCATAAATGTGTCCTTAAGGGGCACAAGGGGCCTGCCAGTAACAGAAAAGAAGGTAAGTGATGTACCTGACAGGGACTGGGTACCGCTGCCCTCGCTCCAGCAGCACGTGAGACACCTGAGGTGTACGAATTCTACGTGCCTGTGGTGGTGGATACACTGCTGGTTCCTTTCTCTCCTTCATGGGAGTTCAGTCTAAGTATTGGAAATCAACTGCAAGGCTTGAAAAAGAATCTGCCTTTGCCACAGTGGCTGTATAAATCATTAAAATGGTATTTCCATATGGATGCTGGCAGCAAGGCTATGGACCCTTGGTAGAGGTGGAAGTTGTCCTGGAAAGTCAGGAGGAGGTGGGAGGAGAACATGGAGCATTGTTCAGGCTCTAACCATTTTTCTAGAGTGGATGAAATGAGGATGACACAAGGCAAATCAGGCTATGGGGCACCATGATTCAAAGTTTGGGCTGTGGTTATATTGGTGTGTTGTTAGTGCAGACATTGCCTGTCTTTTCAGTTAATTTTTAGTGAACTGTTTCCCATTGTCTCCATGGTATTACTGTTAATTAAGGATCACCTGGTTTGACACTTAGGTTTGCAGGGTCATTTTTGGAGTTTTGAGGAATTTTTGAGAAATGTTAACAGTTTAGAATTTTCTGTCCTCAAGTCTGGGTGTGCTTGCTCGATAGCAGTATGAATTTTCTGTCTCAAAAATGTTTGAAGTATAGGCTGTTCTTTAAGGCTTTCTGCTGTTTCTTTGGTTCAGTGCAGATCTGACCAGCTTCCTCTCTTTGTTTGATTTCAAGTGTTCTAATTTGCTTTTTATTGCACAGTGCTTGCGTGTCTTTTAAGAAGTACAATAAAATGGCTTAATCCATGAAATAGCTTCTATGTGGCCTGGTGTATTTTACGTTGTGTAGAGTGTTATTTAGTGGAATAGACCAATATCGATTTCTTTCTTCTCAGAGGTTTTTTTTCCTATTATTTAGCTATGTGAACAATTTGGAAAGGTATTACAATCCATTAAAGTTACAGACTTAAACCTTATAGGGCATCAGTCATTCATGCTCATAAACCAATTGTCATAAACCAATATCATAGGTATAATTCATATCAAATATGTTCCTTGTTCATATGATATTACTTTAATAAATCCCCCAAGTTCATAACACAAATCACAATTGTAAAAATAGAGTGCACAGTAAGAATGGAGAAAAATAGACAGCAGGCTAGGAGAGGTCTGTATTAAGCCCATCCCATTCTGATTCATTCCAGAATTTTAATGCTTGCAGATGTATTAATTGGCAGGTATTCATGTTTGTACATTTTAAGACTTTTTGAATGAGATATCATTTTCCATATAAAACAGTCTGATGGGTATTTTCTATTTCTAATCTGTAGATATTTTATATTACATTATCAGCCCTGTGTTCAATACATTTATGAAACACAAAGCACTACCATTTGTAGAGATTTATTCGTGTATCATTTTTCCCCAGATTTGCCAGAACACCATCATGTTCGTGTTCTGAAGGTTAATGCCCAAAGTCAAACAGACAGAAGCCAAATGCTGCAAGGTTTCCAAGATTAGGACTGATTCCCTTCACGAAAATAAATGATTCCTGCCATGTTCAGTGATTTTGTGCAGCACTACTCACGGCTGAGTGAGTGCATCAATACTGTAGTCCTTACATGCTGTACATACTGATGACACTCTGTGTTAACTTGATTGACTGAGCAGTATACTGGAGAGGATGCACCTGCGAGAGATGTGCAGACATATATATTTTTATTCTGGTTTTGAAACGTTTTGGTTTTACTTTTTTTTTTCTTGAAGTCTTAGTTTCACATTTCAAGGGTTACCACGTTGTGCTGTTAAGGTAGAGCAAGCAGTTACGTGCTTCTTTGTTGTCAAAACTGGATCGGAAATTGATCTAAGGTGCATCTTCTTTCTCTATTAAAAGAAAAGGAAAAAAAGCCTGATTTTATATTTTAAAAGAAAATGACATAAAGAGGACAAGTGTGAAGTCTGGAAAGTCAGTAACTGTGTAAATTATGCTTATTTTAAGGGGTTTAGTTTAATGGTAGAGAAATGTCATGTGTAATTCGCTTACAAGCATTATTTTTTGCTACAGTTTTATGTTTTGTTATTGTTTCTGTAGGCTTTAAGACAACAGCAGAAAAGAAGAAATGGAGTCTCAATGATGGTAAACAAGACTGTTCCTCGTGTTGTTTTGACACCATTAAAGGTGTCCGATGAGCAGTCGGATTCACCTTCAGGTAAATAGCTAAAGGACCATTTGCAAGATCAGCTCTAGTCACAGAGCCTTCCTCTGAATCAGCTGTGTAGCACACAGAATTTGGAATTGCTGAAATAATATTTCCACTGGGTGGCTTTGTTTAACGTCTTTATTTCCTTATCAAGTCTCGTGTCTCAAGGATGGAGATTTTTCGGTAATAAAGAACTGAAGGCACATAGTAAAATGACAATTGGTAACAGCAGCAGCTTTAAAGGAATGCAAAGTAACATTTTGTTTGGCTCTGGAGCTCTAATGGAGGACCACATGCTGGTATTCAAAGCCATAAAGAGAGGAGGCGGGGGGGAAGGCAAGCTTCTCTGTGAATGTGAATTTGTGTCTCAGTTCGGCATTGCAATACTCAAATCCTTTTGTTAGCTTTTCTTCTTCTTATACCATGCTTATCACTGCAGCATAACCTTGACCTTTAGCTCTGGCGGTTAAGTTGCTTCATTTTAAGAGATTTCTGTGTTGACAATTGTATTTCCAAATATATCTTTTCTTTAAATGTTTCTTCACAAAGAAATGATCTTTTTTCAGCCTTGTATGGCTTTACTGCCCCATAACTTGAGGTTAAAATATCTTTAAAAATATCTCTTGGGCATTATAGAACTATGTTATTTTTATTAGATCAGTGAACATTTTTATTGACTACAGTGTTCAGTAAACTTTAGTTTTCAGCACTTAATTGATTTATTGAGCTTTTACTTCCAATTCCTCTGATGAGGAGGAATTGTATTGTGACCAGAAAAGTATATTGCCTTTCAGCAAGAAGACGTCATTTTTTTTTAAATCCTATTTTTGTTTTGTTTACGGTGTAGGGGGTGCTGAGGGGATTGTTAGTAAAAGTGCAAAAGCATCACATTTGAGGGATTTTATTTTTTTCAAAGGATCTGAATCTAAAAATGGTGAAGCAGATGGTTCTGATAAAGAGATGAAACATGGGCAAAAGTCTCCAACTGGAAAGCAGACAAGCCAGCACTTAAAGAGGTTAAAAAAATCTGGTTTAGGTGAGTAAGAGTAAAATAAATATCTTACTTATAATACTGATATTTTTCTGAACTCTGTGTTCTCTTGAAAAGTTTTATTTTTCTGTTTATTTGTCCCTTTTTCAAACTCTGCAGCTGACCCTCTCAAGAAGACTTCTTTCTGTCTACCTGGAAAATCCATGGTCAATTTTTTTTTTCCTCCTCAGAATGATTTTCTGTAGGTGCTTTTTAAAGTTTGACAGACCTAAGCAACTGCAGGCAGAGAGGTGATTTAGCAATTAGATTCTGATTGCTACATAATGATTTTTTGGGAGATGGGGGCCGGGTGTAACAGATATTCTTTCTTCATGGTGGATTTGCTTGCCATCTAATGTGCGTTTATTCCCAGAGTTACTAGCATATTTGCT
Organism: Rhagologus leucostigma; assembly: GCA_013397725.1. Lineage (NCBI taxonomy): Eukaryota > Metazoa > Chordata > Aves > Passeriformes > Rhagologus > Rhagologus leucostigma. Next base: position 468,275 of record VZTD01000303.1, read on the forward strand.
TACATGCTTGCCCTATTTGTAGATAACCTTCTTTGTCCTTCATTTGCATTATTGCATGTCATAATAGAGATTTGGCATAAAATTTTTGGTTGGTTCTCCTTCTTTGGTTGATTTATTTCTTCAGTTGGATCTGTAATTATTTTGAAGCTACATCTCTTGAGGTGGTAGATGTAGTTTCTGGTTTTGTTTTCTGTGGGTTTTTTAGCAAGGCTCATGGATCATGTTCTGTAATTAACAAAGAATTTTCTCTGAAGAGATGCTGAGAGTAAATTCTCAGTCTCCATGTGATAGGCAGATTTTCCTGCTCTGCATGAAATTTAATTGGAAAAGTTCCCTAGGGAGCCCAAAATATAGTGTTCACAAAGACTCTTGTCTCTGCTTAAGTAAAGTCAAATAATGACATAACTGTTTCTTTATCTTCACAAAGTACTTTTTGCATTCAGCAGAGTGCTGAATCATTTAGAGAAGTATTTTGCAATGTGGCCATGTTGGAAAAGATAACAAACAAGCTTTTTGTAGTGGCTAAATCTTCAAAGTTATTTCTGTCTGTCTTCATGGGAATAAGATTGTTCTTCTTTATAAATCATCCAGCCTAGTCCTACTTTTTATACATAGTGATCCTGTAAAATAGCTCCAAGGCACTTTGCTTCCTAAATGCCATAGGTGAGTTGTTCAATGTGCTATTGCCAGTTCCTGGCAATGTAACCTACAAGCCTTATTGTATCACAGCCTCCCATGAAAGTGTACTTTGGTTTCATACAGGATCTTTCTGCAGATTATCAATCAGTCCCATATGGATAGCTTCTTCTCTATGTTGATCCAACAGCATTATTCAAAATAGACAATACTCCTTCAGTATTACCGCTTTTGCTATAAGTAAAGTCAAATAATGTGTGATGTTTGATAATGTGTTCAGTGTTAGATGATTTCCTGTAATTTTTCTCTACATTTAAGACTGAGATACATCATTTCAAGTATACATTCCTCCCCATCTTTAGATATTACATCAACTGTTGGCTGATAATATCAAATGAATTCATTAGGGGTTTTTTTGGTGGATTTTGGAAAATAAATTCTCTGGCCTTTTGGGACACCACACATGGAATGCAGGGAACCTTGTATAAGGTTTAAGCGTTTCTGTTCTTGTACTTGCTGAAATGTGTCTCTCATGACACAACATTTCTTGGGATGCTAAAAGTGCAGTTGTAGAGCAGCTTTGAGAATGGGTCCAGGGTCCTGTATAGTGCACAATTCAGCTCCAGGTGCTGTTTGATTGTCTGAAACTCTGCTGATCTGCCCAGCATTCACTACACGTTGTGTTTGGTAGACTTTCTGAGCCCTGATTAAATATGATGAGTTTTTTTCACTTATAATTAACAGATTCTGCCAACTGTGTGATTTCTGTCCTTTTCCTGTTTTCATTTTTATACGTTGATGTAGAACCATGATGCTCCCATCTCCTTATAGTTAATTTTCTGTGTTGGAGACTAATTTCTTATTTTCCAAGGCTGCAAGCCTGAGTTTCTCTCTTGTCTTACAGCTTCTATTTCTGATCTGGACAGTGATACCCCTGAACTATATAAGGATTCAAAATGTCTTTCTCTGTGGAAAACAACATAGAAAACATTGGCACATGTTTTGTCATGAACTCCTCTCAGAGCTCTGATTAGTGATGCAGTAGTGTCATACTTCCATGCTGCTCCCAAATACTTCACTAAATCTTATTACAAAGTTGGGACCTGCTGTACAGGTCCTAAATTAGCCATAGGAATGGTGCAGGAGAGAGTATTTGTTGTTCTTCTGAACAGATTTTGAGGGTTATTTTTTTTAAGTAGGACTGTGGTGGGCATCCACAGTTTGCTACTGGCCTAGAATTAATATACACATTTCTTCCAGAAGTTGATAAAGCCTCCGTAGTATTCTGTAAGTGATAGCAGGTCAAATAAATCAGAAGATTTAGGTTTGGCTTTTTGTCTTGGGCTTTTCATGCTCTGAGAATATCTGCCACTGGAGGATGTTACTGATTTTGCGGTCATGTATCTTGTTTCAGTTTGGATTATGTCTGTGTGTATGGCTTCCCATAGGATATGAAGCGCTAGCTGGGGAAAATGCTACTCTAATTTGAAGTCACTTAGAAGATGGGGATATGTATTTTGTATTGATTAAAGAAGAGAATATACATACAGGCATTAAAATTCAATGCATCGTACAACTTGTGTTACGCTCAGGGACTGTGTTCTTTCTACATTTATATTTAGTGGGTGGAACAGATGGTGCAGATAGTTTATTGTGATGCATTCATGGAAATGGGCACTTCTTCCATGCAATTGTCCTGTATAACAGGACATTCATTTGTTGGTAATGGAGTCTTTGCTGTACTTAAATAGAGTATGTTGGAAATATGTGTTGGAAAAGGTTATCCTCTGCTGAGTGCAACGTAGTCCTTGTCTCATTCAGGTACTATTGTCTGCTAAAAATAAAATAAAATTACAAGAATGTTTGCAGGAGGCTGTGACTGAAGTGGAGCTTTTAGAATTTACAAATCTGCATTTTCTTGCATATGTATATTTTGTGGTTACAGACTTTCAGGGAAGAGACCACCATAGGTCCTCTAAGAAATCTCAAGCATAATTGCATTCCTTCTATTAATGTTACTGTTAAGTAGCTTGTAGCATTTGAGGCATTCCTGATAATCAGTATGCCCAAATTTTCTCATTATTAAAACATATTTATTCTTCTTAACATGTCACTTGTAATTGTTGCTGAGAGGTCCTATGTAAATGCCAAATGCCATCATTGCTTATAGCAGCGGAATAATCTTTAAATCGCTTTTTTAGAGATTCTGATGGAGTTTGTGTTTTATATAGGTAAGATCCCTCTTATACCATCTTTGAAATATTTGAAAGTACCACAGACTGAAACCTGAAGACATTTCCTGGGAGGGATTAGAAGCTTTTGAGTTTTTCCAGCCACTTGGACTTTGATATATTAAGACTTAGGGAAAAAAGGATTGTAGCAGTATATATACCTTGAAGCAGGTAGCTCTTTAAGAAGCTTTAAAAAGTATCTTCTAAATAATATCCTAGAAATACTAACAAAATCAGACCAGACAGGATCTCCAGCGGTCATCTAATTTGTTCATCAGTCATAGGTCAAAATCAGATATGCATCTGTCATTACTGACAGGTATTTGTCTAACATATTCTTACAAGAGTTTCACTGATGGAGACTGTAATACCTCCCTATAGGTCTAATCCAGCATCTCCTTGTTCTTGGTGGTTGAAAGCTTTCTTTTCCCAGTGTCTTAACAGATATATTTCTTACTGTGTGAGAGTTTAAGCTGGTAGCCCTTCTGTCCACTGTGTAAAGTAAGAAGACATTCTGTAGCACTGTGCATGAGCCGTATGTGTATTTCCCTTTCCCTCTGCTGAGTCTTTATCTTACTCCCAGGTTTGTATTGTTCCTCACATATGCTGTTTTCTAATCTCGTAACTCCTGCTGCTGCCTTCTGTGTGTTGATCATTTTAGATCATCAGTTCTTAGGAAAATTCTGAAAAATGCATGTTTTCAGACATTAACATATTAAATACTCTCATCTTTGATCACTCTCTATTCACAAAGGTAGTTTTATCAGGTGCGATTGGGCAAGTTGTGTAGGCCATAGGGCACTGCTAATGGCAAAAGAGAAGCTGTCCGTAATGATTGATTCACATCAGCCTCATCAAGCAGCCTTTTGCTTGAAAATAGGTGTTTATATAATTATTGTTGATGACATGACAGGGTTGTTTTCTGCGGCTGTTGAGTTGAGTTGGTCTTGAGCTGGAAGTAAGAATATGTCAGCTGTGATGTTGACTGGAACATGGGTCCTGTAAGAGGTCAAGAGACAAGTGCAGGGAATATAAAAGCTGCTAAGACACCTAGAAAAGGCTGTGTTACCCTTCTCAGAGTACCATTTCTCTAGTGCTTACTGTATTATACAATAAAAGCTAAAAACTTAAAAAGAAGTCTTGTTCCTACTATCTTCTTTTACTTATGTTTAAAGTTATTTCTGTTTATTTACTCCAGGACATTTGAAATGGACCAAAGCTGAGGATATTGACATAGAAACACCGGGATCTATTCTAGTGAACACTAACCTGAGGGCTTTAATAAATAAACACACCTTTGCTTCTTTACCTCAGCATTTTCAACAATACCTCCTGCTTTTGCTTCCAGAAGTAGACAGGCAGGTAAGTAGCATCATGCAATATTTCTTTTTTTAATGAGACATTTTACATTGTGTTTGTATAGGCTGATTTGACTGACTAGGAATTGTTCCAGGAAAGAATAAGGAGAAAATTTCAGTTCTTTCTTAGGTAAAACTGTTAGATGTAGAATGACTGTGAAGTTTATCTATTAAAACCAGCTCCTGCTTCTTTGCTTCCTGAAAACTCTGCAGCTCGCCGATTTGTCTAAATGGAAACTGGGCAGCAAATCTTTCAAACTTGCCAAATCACTTAATTAGCTTTTCTACCTATGGTGTCGAAGATAAACTTCTCATTCTCGAGGCTTTCTTTATTTTGGGTCTCTTTTCACCTGTGGTCTTCCTTGGCACTCTGCCAGCAATGTCCAGGTCAATATTAGTTCTGTTAGTTTGTTCTCCTGCACTTCACCTTTTACACAAGCCTACAGATGCTCTCTCAGCTCCAGTGCGCTGAGTCCACTCATTCACACTTTTGTAAGGAATATCTTATCCAAAGCTTACGGCTGTGTGCTTGGATCTGTTGAGGAGAATGATTTGGAGAGTAACAGGCTGGAAATAAAATTTCAGTTTCGTGATCTTTCCTACAATATCTGGTCCTTCCTGCATTTCTTCGTAAGATTGCAGGGCTTCTTAGAGTGAGAAAAAAGGCTTTCCAGCCTGTCTAGTAGTTAAAAAAGAAAAGAGAGTGTAAACCAATTTCATTTACTCACTTACCTCACTTAGGGATCCAGTCTCATCTGTTTCGATGGGGAATACTCATGCACTTAATTCAGACTCATTAACTTACCCAAATAGGGCATTATATTTTTTGTAGATGGTCAGTATCCCTCTTTTAATGTAATAACTAGAGAGTGCAGATCACTCAGATGACTAATGAAAACCTGCATCTTAAATCACTATCTCATTTCAGTATTTCAGGTTTCATTTCTTAAACTGTTAGTAGTTTTCTTCTCCACTAAAGCAGGGAGAAGAAGTGCAATATGACACAAAAAGAGAAAGAAAAATTGTATTGATGTACGTTTACTCAGCCTCTTATCAAATTACATATTGTATGTTGTGGACTGTAATTATGCATTTAGTAACAGAATGCTTGAGAAGGAACATCAAGACAAGATCCATAGGAGAAACAATATAAATGTATTTATTCTCAAGCTCCCACAATGCAGTCAAAGTCAGTATTGACAAGTTTTAAGAAAATTTTTTTCTCTGCTGTCAAACAGATTTTACTTAGTGCCCAGCAAATATTTTCCTGATAGTTTTGATTTTTTGTTCTCTTTCTAGTTAATTCATCAGAAGAGATTAAAAAAATGTACTAGGTAAAATCATATTTTCTCTCCTACCATCAAAGACCCAATGTTCATAAATTACATTTCAAGTACGGGGTCTTTATTTAGAAGTTTTTTACTTTAAAATTTATTTTTGACAATGGAGTATCTACAACTGACAAGCCACTTACCTTCTTATCAGTGTTCTTACAGCAGAGTTTTTTGGCAAGAAAATCAGGAGAATATTTGTTGAATTTAAACATGCCTTGCTAGTTAAAAGCAATGCTTTTTTTTAACTTTTATTTCAAAAAGCATTCATGTAATGCATATAATATGTTATTTCAGAGGCCCAACACTACATGATTGGAGACTATTACTTCACAAGCAAACGTTGTGATGATTTGCAGGTGTCCTTCTGTCTGTCTTCTCACAGCATTCTGTGGGTTTGTGTAGCATACCAGGTTTTCACCTGCATTTGGAAGGCAGGAATCACCAGTCATCTCTGGAAGTTTAATGGAAATGTTTGGCCTCTAAGTGTGATAGTTTGAAAATTGTTTTCCGATGGAGAGTGGAATAGCCCTGAACCCTCACTTTGCAGAAGTCTTAGCAGAGAAAGAAATGCATCTCTTTTCTTGATGTCTGAGAATATGTCCTTGGCTGTGCCTAAAGTGTGGCATCCGAGATACAGACTGATGAAAGCAATTGAACTGATGTTCTTTGCCTTCCTGTGGCAAGTGGAAATTGCCAGTGTAGTGCTCAAGGATCAAATAAAAGGAGAGAGAATTTTAGCCAGGGAGCTCTTGTGGGAGTCTCTGCTGTTGGCCACTCTGACTGAACAAGGCAAGTGTATTCAGTTTTCCTCTTTTATTTCTCCTTTCTAAATCAAATGGGGTATCAGGCAAGCAAAAATGGTGCAACACTATTCTTTGAGTTAGCTGCACATTTTTAGGGGTTCAGTTTTGTTGTTTTATATTGTCCTTTTCTTGATTCACCTGAGAATTCCTATTTCTGCTCTTCTGGCTCAGAAGTGTTTCCTCCCTGGGTGCTGCTCTGCAGTTGGCTGCTGTTGTCTTCCCCAGAGAAAGCTGCATTTCTGTGTTGCCATGTGGATATAGTATGTGAAGTACTGTAATAAATGGCACTATAAAAATGTAATAGAGTTATACTATTTGTGTATATATAGTGATCTGTGAAATAAATTACTAATGAAGTGCAGTCTCATTTAGGCTTTATTACTGCTCCACATAGAAAAACCCCATGATGAATGATTCTTTGTCATTTCTGTCATAAACACCATTTTTCTGGGTGGTATAACTCCTCCTCCTTAAATCGTACTCAGCCAAAACTTGTCATGCATGTGTCAGTTCAAATAAGCATTTTTAGAAACCGTTCGTTAAGGGAGTTGAGGTTTTCTATTTTTTTGTGTGCAAGTGTTTATTATAAATAAATTACTTCTTTCTCAACCTTGGTTAGTCTAATGCATTCAAGAGAAGTTCAGGGACAAGTTAGGAGCTTGTTGGGATGTGTCTTCTGATCTTTCTTTTGTTTTCAAGTTTTGTGGTTGCTATCAGGGAGCTATTGGAGCCTATAGAACAGAAAGCCTTAGGAAAGATGTCCCAGAATGGAAGAAGTTGAGAACAACTCTTCTGATGTTCATGCTGTCATTTTTCCTACTCCAGCTAGATTTCTGACAAAGTGGAAGAATAGGATCATTGCCTTCTTTTTTCCCCTTGGGAAAAGATAAACTGTGTCATGAGTTATATTCACAATTTAAATTGATTTCAGCTTGTATATTTCAGTAGCAATGAGGCCTTGTGTAATTTTCTGTTTCCAAAATGCCTATGAAAGAAACTGGAGCAAGTTGGCAGTTACAGTAGATGCATTTTATCAAGGATTTTATTTGCTTTGATTTGGGTTCAGAGGGAATTAGTATGTAGACATTGTTCAAATCATAGGAACATAGAATGTCCTGAGTTGGATGGGACCCATGAGGATCATCCAGTCAGGCTTCTCACCCTGCACAGGACAGCCCAAAGAATCACACCATGTGTACTGTCCAAATGCTTTTTGAACTCTGTCAGGCTGGTGCTGTGACCACTTCCCTGGGGAGCCTGTTCCGGTGCCCAACCACCCTCTGGGTGAAGAACCTTTTCCTGATACCCAGCCTACCTGCCCCCAGCTCAGTTTAAGGCCATTCCCTCAGGTCCTTTCACTGGTCACCACAGAGAAGAGATCAGAGCCTGAGAAGCAGCCATGTCCCAGACTTGTCTGTTTAGCAGACTGCTCCAAAATCTTGCATCATTGGATACCGGGAACCTCATGACTGAAATTTGAACATCCAGATTTTCAGCTCTTTGTTAATCTGTATGGATTCAAAGACTCAAAATCCTTGAAGCTCAGCTGATACAGAAGCATGTTGGGTGATTCCCTGGGAGACCTATATGACTGAGCTGGAAATATAGAAAACACGCAGGTATAGAAACTATACAGAAAGAAAAGTCTCTGCGCAAGAGATTTCAGTTATCACAAATTCCAGCAAAGTATTTTTCTTTACAGCTCTAATTAGAACATTCTACAGCTAAAGAACAGTGGATTTTTCATCAAATACTTACTTCTGACATGGATACATCAAGGTGATAAATACATGTAACGGAAGCCTTCTTGACCACCTCTCAGCAAATATTCACCTTCAAACCAGGAAGTTTCTCTGTGTATCTAGATTGCTGTATGACATCAGTGAGTCTTTAAACAATGAATATTGTGCAAGGATGAGTTAATTAAACAATGTATATTGTGCAAGGATGAGTAGCAGATCTGTACAACAGGTTGCTGAAAAGGAACATCAGTTGGCAATATTGTGTCAACACCAGCTTTACTTTCTGGTGCTTCTGGGAAGTCAAATTTCTGCTCTTAACACTGGCGTGTGGGCAAAAGGAAGGGAAACACACCAACCTACTTAGCTTCCAAGGAGAGAAGTGCAGCCTTACCTGAAGAGTAGCAGAAAGCTGAAGTGGTTTTGCTAATCCTGAGAAAGCTAAACAAAATGATCTTTACTGAATGCTCTGGGAAAAAAAAAAGTGTCTTTCCAGACTCTATGAGTGCTTAACACCTTTCTGATCTTTGAGAATTTAACTCCGTCTTGCATTTTCTCTTCTGGTCATAGTGGGCTCTTTTTAGTCTCTTGTGATTTGCACCTGCCCTGCCCTTTCACACAGGAAGATTTCACACAGAAATTTCTTGCTACAAAAACACTGCAAAGCCTCTTCAGATGTGTGTGTTAGATAGCAGTGCCATTTTATCAGACCGAATCTATTCAGGAGGAGCATTTAAAACAGTAGAGGAAATCCCAGTAATAGTTATATCTTGTCTCAGCTTTACTTGTTTAATGAAAGAAGTTTAGCAATTATCTTTTATCTACAGTTTATAGATAGTCAGGTTAGTTACTTAAAAACTTAAATATTAAGGAATTACCTGAGTCATGTAGTATTGCAGAAGGGCCTGTGAATATTTCAGGCTTGTAGCAGGTCAATCTACTAAAAAGAAAAACATGTACAAATCTAAAATGGATCAAAACCCACCTTATTTCCTTTCTTTTAATTTCTAGATCAGTGAATCTCAAAATAATTACTGTCTCTTGGGTCATAGTATTGCTATACATCACAGCATCCTTTTATTTTAAGGTTGGTGCAGGTTCTGTGTTTCTGTCTTGGCCTGTTCGATTTAGGTTGGTGCTGGCACTTCCAGTTTGATTCTGTCACCTTGCAAAGATTCCTTCTCACCTTGCATTGAGAACAGGCACAGGGTGATGTCAGTCAGTGATTTACTCTGTTCTCTTTAAAATAATAAGAAGTAATTTTGGGGAAGGTTATCTACAGAATTCCAATTCAAACTTCTTTGTTTTCATGCAGTATGAATCAGCTTAATATCTGTTCCTACAATTTGAGCAATGATAGCAAAAGGTAACCATTGTTTTTGATGTCACAAATTACTCCTACTCCCAAGCACATCAATGGGATTTCTGTGGTGGAAAGTGGGTAATAAATAATACAAAATATTCTTTCACTTGTAAAAGTCAAGAAGAGAAGTCTGGTATCTGACATTCTGAATACTTAGTATTTAGTATGTATCTTACTGTATATTAGTGTTATATTAGAAGAGAGTAAGCAAAGCTTGGTTTTCACAGTTTCTTTCTGGTAGCAATGTAACCATCTCTCTGCTTGTTTTAATAACTGCATCAGTGCTTGAGGATTATATTTGCCATTGGTATTTTTCAGAATTTCCTTTATAAAAAGACCAACTGCAGAAATTATGCTGTGTGTATTATTTACTTCCAGGTTTATTTTACGTTTCTCTCCATGGAATTATTGTGTAGTGGTAGTTAAATGATTACCTTATCTTACGTAGCTGCCTTTTTTACTGATACTACAACCTTTCAGCTGTGTCCTTTTCCACTGTCTATCATCAGCAGCTTTCAAATATTTATTATTATGTTCCTGTAAATGTTTGGGTTTTACACTGAAATAGTTTTAGGGTTATGACAAAAGCATTTAGTCAGAGGAGAACATTTGCAATTGAAGGTTAAATGTAACATATGTCATCTGCACCTAAGCAGATTTAAAAAGCTGTTAAATTGGCACCCCTGTGTGTGCAGTAATTGAAGGTCATTTTATGTCACATTTCTCCCTTTAGCTGACATTTTTTCTTCGGTTTTACTGGTTGATGTGGACAGCATGGTGTCGTTGTAATGTGCTTTATTTGTACAGCTTTATTAGGGTAGTTTTAATGCAGGTATCTTACGAACTAGATACATGAAGAAATTCCAAAGATTTAAGCTGCCTTTTCAGTAAGATGCTGGGTCTGATTCCTGAGCTGAGCTAGCCAAAGGTTTTCAGACAGGTTACTATCCCCAGCTGACCCTCTGTCCTTATGCAGCAAGTTAATACTAATTTTACCTAACACACCTGTAAGGATGGCGTATGTATGTATTAACATGTCATGTATTAACGACAAACATCCATTTCACTTTACGTGAGTTGAAAGCTGAAGCATTTTGCTTTAAAATCCCAGTTGTCTTTAGCTACAAGAAAGCTACTCTTTCAGCTTCCCTAGGCAGTCCAGAAAGGCTCGATGCAATTGCATTGCAATCTGGCTGCTCTGATTGATGTGGTAATGGAATTCTTGTTTGCTTGTTTGCAGTAATCCCTAGAGGTCCTCCTCAGTATCAGTATGTCTACATATGTGAATAGGAAGCTTTACATTTTTGATTAAGTGTCATGGTTTTGTATTTCTGCAGGCTTGGTCATGTATTTCAGAAGTGTGAATCTGTGTTTTCCACCTTGCCGCATCCATGTTGTGGAAGTTCTTGTTTGATTTCTACAGCCCTAGTTACAAGCTCTTGTCACACTTAAAACACGTCTCGCCTTTAAGAACAAGTTTTGCAGAGGTGTTAGCAGAACCATTGCGTTTGCTTTTGTCTGTAGCAAGGCTAAACTCAGTTGGAACATCTAGTAGGACACAGCAATGGTGCTGTGCCCCCTGAAGGCTAAAATACAAAAGCCACAGCTGTCTCTGCATCATCCTTTCCCGTAAGTCCTTCTGATGTGTGACTAGTGTCACTCAAAGTTGTTCTTCTGATGCAGACTAGTGAAGCTTTTGTTCCCCTCTTGTTCCCTTCAAGCAAGTTTCATAAAGTACGGTACACAGCTGTTAGTGCTTAAAAAAAAAGAGGACTTTGTATGCAATGCAAGTCCCATTTACATTTGACAGAATTATTAGTACTTTAAAAAGAGAAGAGAACTGATAAAGCGCCTCTCTTCCAGTGGGAAAGTAAGTGCCTCACATAAGAGCCTTTTTAAAACACTGTGCTAGGAGCTGTGTTATGAGAGTATAACTAATGTGTGGATGTAAGTGGTAACGTGTATGGGCACAAGAGACTGACGTGTTCCAAGTTATGGAGCTGTTAAGGATGCACTGCAGTACTGCAGTGTGTAGCGTTCCGACGGTGCCTCCCTTGCAAAGTGCTAATAATTAAGTGATATGAGTCGGTCTGCAGTGCCTCCAGTGTTGCCACTGTAGGGCTGCACTGGAATTAGATGGAGAACAGAACATTCCTTACCATTCTGCATCTGAAGACAGCTGAGGACTGGAAACAGGATGTTGGATGCAGGTGCAGCAAAAAGAAGAGTGAGCAGAAGTGATCCATCCATGCTTCTGCAGTAAAAGGAAGATCAAGCAGAAGTGATCCATCCATGCTTCTGCAGCAATCTCTCCCCCTCTTCACCCTTACTCTCACCCTCTCTCTGCTTCTCCCATCACCTTTCCCTCCCCTACCCTCCCCCTTTTCCAGTATATTTGTTTGGCTTAAATACAGAAGGGAAAAAAGAAGTTGAGATTTTTTTCCTAATTATTTCAGAACATTACTCTTCTTTGAATTATTTAAAGTCCAATTTCATTTAGCTTGTTCTCTCTTGTGTTAAGGACATGCGGCCATTTTTTTGCATAGAAGGGCAGTGTTTTCTAATGCCTAGAGAAAAGGAATTGGATGCAGGATTTTCATTTTGACACTCAACAAAAATGACTGACAAATTTTAGATGCTTACATGTAACTTCTCCTCACCTTCTGTTTCTTGGGCTCAAAGGTATAAGTCTATAATATTTATTAAAAGCTAGGTGAATAGACCCTGGCTGTTTATATCCCTTTTCCTGCACTATCCACAAAATATGAGCATTCTTGGATAATTTAATAATGTTTAACTTTCTCTAGTCATCTTACCTTAAACAAGTTCCATACATGCTTGCCTTGATCACAATCCATATACATTTTTCTATTTTGCGTATTTTCCTCCCCAGGCTTATGTGCCTTTTCTAGTACCTTTATAAATACTTGCTTTTTGCTGTGTGTTCTGACATGCTGGGGTTCACTAATTATGTGAAGTATGTATTAGAAAAAAAGTTTTCAATTGTTACTTCTAGAATTTGAATGTAGTTAGAAGGTACTGTTTGCTGCATGTTCTGGTTTTTTTTCTATTTTGCTTGGGTTTTGTTTCGTTTTAAAACATGCTTTATCTTTTCATTTTGTCAGATTTATTACTTGCCTAAAATTCTTCATCTAATTTCTTGCATCTGAGCTCAAACAGATTGGATTCTATTGTCTTCTTTGACACTACAGTGTATTGGAATGAATATAGCTATCCCACTTGTCTTCTTGATTTAGACAAGGTCTAAATTAACAAGTCACATTTCATTTTGAAAACATATGTTTGCAATTCTTCAGTCTTACTCGGCATATTTCCCACTTTAGTGAAGATGGAAAAGGTCTTTGTTTTTTTCTCTAAAAGATGCTTCTTGCTTTTCTCCTCGTATCTGAAGAAATTATTCCTGTAGTAGTAGATATTTTCTTTTTCATCCTTTGATGTTTTACTTCTAAGTTTAATCTGGTTTTTTTTATAAGACTAAAGTAATACTCAGAATCACTTTCACCATCTGTCTTCAAAATCTGTCTTTTCGTTTTGTATTTGAAGGCAGACTGTTTATGTCAGTAATCAGGTGGGAATGACAAAGAACTTTTCTTATAAGGATTGATAACTTCATAATCAGAACTAAAGAAAATTAGCCATATTCTGGGTCACGTTACCCTTTACTGTGAAGAGATGAGACCCATGGAAGAGAGCTTATACAGAGTAAACATGAAGCTGAGGTACACCAGAATTGCTGAGAGAGCCATAGGATGAGTTGGTATCTATCCATGTCACCTCCCCAGACCTGAAGTTGTGACAGCTGACTTTGTTGTTCTGGCAGCAGCTCTTGAGTCAGACCATGTATTGCTGTCTGCTGTATTTATGTATGTATATGGTGTTGGACGTATCTCTTACCATTCATGTATTTCTCAGTGTTACTGTAGCTGCTTTGTGGCCACAATAGCAAAAAGGTCCTGGTAATTGCATCTTGTCAGAAGTACTTTTCTTATATTCCTGTTTATAAATGTCCTGTTCAGAAACTCCGCCACTGTTGGCCTTAAATACATGGTAAATGGATTAAGAAAGGATAGATTTTTCATCAGTCATAGCACTCTGTAAATGTGTGCATTTTTCTGTTTGAGATGAGCCTCTGAGTGTTGCTTATCTTCAGGCAAAGAAACAGTTGCTACCCTATTGTGTCTGTGGGTTTTTGCAAGTCCTGTCTATTTTTTTTTAATGTCCTGCGTCTTCAGCTGCATGACTTCTTCCCCATTCCTACCATCTGCGTCCTCGGGACCTGAAATCATCAATGTTTTGTATTAAACTTGGTAATTACCGACTCCTTAACTATTCATTCCCCTCCTTTTTTTTGCTTCTCTCCAGTATTACACTGCGCCTTTATCTGCATGTTTCTCTTTCCTTTTTTTGATGTATATCAGAACTGTTGACAAGCTTTTGCTTCTCTTGAAACAAAAGACAGGCAGAGAAGAAAATGGAAGTGGTTGTTGCCCTCAAGGGGATCAGCTTATGTATGGACCTCTTCTATAGGGTGGATTAGTCTGGTTCAGATCTTAGGCGTCGGGGTCAGAGAAGAGGCAGTGGCATGAATGCCACTGTGATGTGAGTTTAACAGACCATCCCATGTAGCTCAGCACTCGTAAGGCCACACTTAGAGTACCTTGTCCAGTTTTAGGACTCTGTCTGGGTAAGAGAAGGGCCAGGGGCAGTTTTACCAATGTGTATAAAAGGATGTGACACAACCAGAGGCAGTAGGTACAAACCAAAAGGCAGGAGCTTTCATATGGACATAAAGTAAAACATTTTTCAGTGAGGGCACAGGCTGCCTAGAGAGGTTATGAGTTCTCCATCCTTAGAGATAATAAAAACTAATTGATTTTTATTTCCATCTGAAGTGTGTTATTATAGTTCAATAACACAAGCATGTTAGTACTTTAAATGTGGTTCTTCAAGGTCTGAGAGATAAATGAAAGTCTTGTGCCTTAACTTGATAGGTTATCTATCACACATACAGGTACTTGCTGTGGATGGGGTTTTGTGCAACCTGGCCTAGTGGAAGGTATCTCAGGCCATAGCAGGGGACTGGAATTAGATGATCTTTTAAGGTCCCTTCCAACCCAAACCATTCTTTGATTTAGTGTTAGAAAGCATATGCCATTTTGTACTGGAAATTATGTGGGTTATTCCATTTCTAGCTTCTGAATCAAATTTAAAAATATGGTCATGATTATGGACAGCTCAGCAGTAACATCTGTTCAGTCAACCTTTAAGCAACAACAACACCGGGGAGGCTGCAATAAACAAAATACCCTTTCATTAAATAAATACTATTAAATCATCATCTTCAGTATTAGGCATGGCCAGTTCAGTTCAGAAGCTGTAGAAAGAATCCAGAGAAGGGCACTAAAATTTGCACGAGCCATAAAAATGTCTAAAGAAAAATTACCGGACTTGAGCTTTTTAATCTACCTGAACAAACTTAAAAGCAAAGAGCGTCAAATTTAATACAATCAACAGCTGTATTTCATACAATGGACAACTGCCACAATTTAACTGATATAAATAGAAGATGGTGGATGCATATATATGAGTAGTAGCCACAGTTATATCAGTCTGAAATATTTATGGACGTTAAAATTCCCTTTTTCAGTCTTATGCCAGCTAAACTAAATGGAAATAGAAAACTTTTATTTGACAGCTTTCCTAGTAATTGGCTATTATGTGGTCTTTCACAAGCTTTATCTACATGATCTGTTCCTTGCAATTATCAAGGGTTGGTTCAACCTCTGCTTTGATCTGATGTTGTTACCGTATGGTACCACTCAGATAGGACTAAGTGCTGAAAAATACAACATCTTTGCTTAGCACTGAGTTGTGTAGCAGAAACACTACCATCAGAAATGCAGCCGTTGTGTAACAGAACGTGGAGATTTTTTGTGACAACTACAGCTGCTTTTCCTTTTGACCCAAGTGCATTCACACTCATTCTCTTTTATGGACTTGCCAACTGTTAGAGCATCCTTTTAGTTTGGTCTCATTTATCACAATCTCTTTGAATAGTAGTTGTATAAGTGGGAAAATGACTTTTAAATAGGTAATGGCATACTTGAACAGTCAGCAGTATCCTATAGGAAATGGAGAAACTTAATTATTTTCATACTAGAAATACATGCGAGCTCACTTGAAAGTATTTTGCAGATGGATAAAAGTTAAGTTTTATAATTGCCATCTATTATTTAACAAGGAGAGCTCTAGCTGTGGATAACTCCTTGGCATAATTGGTTCCCAGGTCATTAGCCAAAGTAGTGAACAGGATAATGACTGTTTTGCATTATTGCAGAGAATTCAGGCTTTTGTAAGTGCAAGCAGGTCTTGTTAGTTTCTGAAGAATGTGTCAGTCAGAACATGAACAGTCCAGAGACCTACAGGAGCACATATTGTAATAAGTTCTGTTCCACTTTTTAGTATCTCGTCCATTTTATTATGAAAAACATTGGTATGAAGAAAGTATATGGCCTTATAATACTACTGCTCTCTGCAGCCATTCAGTATTTCACAATGAGAATTTCTGTCTCTTCTGTCTCTTTCTCACTGGGCTGAATGAGAAATCTCTTCCGCAGGGTTGCCACACTCAGCCTCAAGGCAGAAGGTATCTACCTTGACTTTTAACGTGCCTCAAGCTATCAGCTGCTAGTAAAAAAGTTGTTCATGAATGAGTAAGGATCCTTCCAGCCATCATGAAGCATAACTGGTAGCAGATACAACGGGTTTGTGTTTGAGAGTGATGGTTCCAGAAACTGTGTGATCTAAGGTTTTAATTGCATGCTCTTAAGATCCAATTATTATTATTAAGGTTCCTTGGAAGTTCCTCTGCCCGAATTAAGGTGCAAACAAGACAATATGCCAGTCGATAGTAAGGGGTTTTTTTGATGGTAAATATGAGAGAGAGAGAGAGAGAAAGAAAGAAGTAGAAAATAGGTGGGGGGGGACAGAAAGAGAGTGACAGGGACAGAATAAGGAAAATATCACCACTCTGTGGATCCCAACAATGTTCCATTGATCCTCTCCATGTGGTCTTCTTGATGGTGAAGGTCCCCCAAGAAAGCATAGAATCCGATGGATATATATGCTCAGGCTAGGTAGGACTGTCCGGGCATGTCCACCTGGGGGAGGGGGGCAGTCTCTTACAGCAGACTCTGGGTCTAGTGCATCACGTGCAGTCCTGTGGGGCAAAGCCTCTCAGGTGAAAGTCCCGTGGATGTGCCCTGTGGGGTTGGGGGTTCCACAGCTGGGCCAGTTTGTGTAATCGGAGGATTTATTGTAATAGGAGTTGTGTAATCGGAGGATGGGTGTTTATTGCCTCTCACCAGAGGTTACACCATGCACACAAGACCTCCTCCTCCCCCCCCTCGACTGGGGGGAGTCTGTGTAAACCTGGCTTCTGTGAGCTGTGCTCTCCACCCCCCACCCAAACTCAGCTGGGATGGCAGCTGGAGGCTTTGGCCTATTATGGATGCATACCTTTCCCTCAGCCTGAGGTGATTGAACAATGGGTTTCCTTTAATCTAATCAGCAGTTCGACTTACAAAGTTCTTCAAGGAGGTTTCTGTGGTTGTAGCTTCTTTAAAACTTTATATCAATGTTTGAGGCATAAACTATTTTCAGTCTCTGACACATGCAGGCAAGCTAAGCCATTATCTTATGAAATCACAGTGTTTCTGAAGGTCATTCTGTCCAAAGGAGGGGCTCTCTCAGATATGAATCACGAGCTGTGGTCAGTTATATTAGAGTGCATGGAGTGACTGCACTGGAAGGCCATTAAGAGGTTAGAAGCCTCGAATCCAGATTGCAAGGACTGGCTCTTAAGCACCTTTCTTTGAAAATGGAGGTTGGCAATTGGTCAGAAGTTAAATACATGCAAGAGCACTTTTAGTTTTCTTTTTAATGATGTTGTAATAGATGGCAATTTGATATGCCATCTTAACATAGAAAACAAGGCAATAAAGGAAAATTTATCTCGTCCTCTCTACAGTAAGGCAAAATCAACAATGTCTGCTTTTCTTTATATTGTCTAAAACTTTTTTTGGCTGTTCAGCGGTGGAGAATTCACAGCCTCTCCCAAAGAAATCTAGTGCTTCATTGTTTTCACTGATAGAAAGTTTTTTCCTCGGGTCTGATCTGAATCTCTCTTGCCGCAATTCTGACTGTTACTCTTTGTTCATTTTGGCATCTACGTGTAGAGTGTGGAGACTGCTGTGTCCTTGTTTCTTTTTCTTGAGAAACAGCCCATAGCAATGCAGTCTTTGTAGATGTAGGACCTTAAATCTGTTCTCGGCCTCATTTATCTCGTTTGCATTTTGTACAGGTTCTGAGTTGCATCAGTCAGGACTGAATGTATTACTCCAGCTCAAGTGATAAGTAACACCAAGGAGAGCAAAACTCATTTCTCTGCTTTTACACAGTACTCCTGTTTGTGTTGTGCTCACCTTTTTTGCAATTGCAAGGTTGACTTATATTCAGTTTGTGAACAGTCCACCAATACAAGTACTTTTCTACAGAACCATTGCATAGCCACTTAGCTTCCTCGTTCTGTATTTCTCTAGTTATGTATTATACAAGTGTCAAACTTTGCATTTGCCACTATTCCAATGCCCTGCTTATCCCTGTTGTTTCCAAAGTAATTCACAAAACCATCAAGAGAATTCTGATTTTAGATTGTGCATTTTAGTGTACTCGCTCTCTGACTGATACTATTTCAAATTACTTCCATCTTTTTATCATGCCTCTGAATATATAGACTCCCAGTTGATAATAAATAAACAATAGTTCTCTAAGTAAAGAGTTCTGAGTAGTTCTTTGGCCACCTAATTACAGTTTATATATCCTGGCTTTGCTTAAGAAAATGTTAAGCACCACTGGATTGTTATGATCAAGATATGCAACTGCTTCTCTTCTATCACAAGGCCTTTTGTGCTGTCAGAGAGAAAATAGACTGATCTGATGTGACCTATTCTTGACAAATCTGTGTTGGCTCAGCTCCTGGTTAATTTCCAAACACTTGTGTTTAGTGTGGTACCTTACATGGGTTAGCAGTGAGGTTGGCAGTGCTGGGTTAATGGTTGGACTCGATGGTGTTAAAGGTCTTTTCCAACCTAAATGATCCTGTGAATCTATCTTGTGCTTTAACCATTGCACGTATTTTCCAGAGCATGAAGACAGGATGAAGAAGCAAGGTATTTAAACTCAGGTTTCTTGAGTCAGCTGAGAGGCTAGGACCTAACTTCTTCAAAATGTTAAAGGTCCCATGTAGATTCTGGGTTGTGTCTGCCCAGAATGTGTCCATCTTAGGACAGCCTAGACTATCACAAAAAAGAATGAGTTGTCTGTGTATAGGCCATAGAGTTCTGAAGCTGGCTAAGTCTGTAAGTCCTTAGCTGTTCCTATTCCCTTCTCTAGACACAGGTGATACATGTATGCTATATATGTATAACTAGCATGTATAATTTTGCATTTCTACTCTCCATTTCTTCAAAATCCGTCTTTTAACAGTTCTGAAACAGACTCATATCTGGGCATTTAACAGGCTAGACTATCAAGCCCAGATGATTTGAAGGCATTTAAGTAATATTTGTTGAGCTCCTTGCTTGTTCAAGGTCAGTTCTGACCCTTTTGCTTTTTGTTGCTGGTATTAATTGTATTAAGCACCTCAACACAGTAGATTTGTGGCAAAGGTTCATGCAAAAAAAGGAAGTATGAACATTAGCTTTGTTTCTGTATTCTTTTAGTTTTCCCTCAGTGTTGCACAGTGGACTTTTTCTTTCATCATCTTCTTGCTTTAATGTACTTACAGAATTATTTCTTCTGGAGTTTGATGTGTCCCTTTCCAACTGTGTCTAATTTTGGCCCATTATACCATGTTCTGCTGTGGTATTCCTGCTTAGTAAGTTGACCTCGTTTCCATTCCCTACATGCTGTGAGATCAACAGTGAGATCCTAACTAAGACAATGTGGTCTTATTGTACAATCCCCATTACTCCTTTGCAGGAGGCTTTGCACTCCATGTGGTCAGCATTGTTTATTTAAAGAACTGTGACAGTTTTTTTAACTCCTTTTTCACTAGCACCATGTTCTTCAGGATTCTGCCAACTAATTCTGCATTTATGAAAGTATGCCTACTTAAAACACATTTTTAAAATTCTGTTGTCATTTCTTTCTTTTCTTCTTTTTTCACAAACAAGCTTAATCTTTTATATTGCTATCAGTCATGAATTATCAGATCATCATTTTGCCAGTCAAGTCAAAAATGTCGATTGTCAGCTAAATCTTCCAAGTCCTCCTACGTACTGTTTGCAGTTCTTGCATTAGTGTTCAACCATCAAAGACTGAAATAAATGTACCACTTCCATCACATTATCCTCTTCTTTAACCCCTCCTTTTATAAATAAACTTATTTTGGCAGTGGATCACAGAACAGGATTTATTTGAATTTGATTTGCCCATACTATTGGGCTGTGTATATAAACGCAGCATTCAAATTTTGGAGAAATCAGCAAGTCTGTCTGTAGAGCATGTTCCTTTCCTCCACAAAGGCTGTTTTCAATCACTGCTTACCTATTGCCATATCTCTAAACCTTCTTGGGGCATCACCATGTGGTGAAGATGACAAAGCTGTTCTGCCTATAGCACCTATTAAACCACCAGTTCATTACCAGTATATGTCTCTCACTGCTGATAAAAATACCAACAGTTCCCTAGGTTCCATGATGATTCCTACAGCCTCCTTGTCACTTCTGATCCACTCAATCTCATGTCTGGCAATATTCTTAGAGTGAAGGTGGAGGGACATCATGAACAGTGAAAATAGTAGGTTTTGCAGGTATCATACCTACCAACACCTTCCTGAGGTTCTTCATATGGTCTCTGTTGTCCTCGTTCCCTCATTTCAGATGATGTAGAACAAGTCAATACTTGAGCATACAGCTCTCTAAAGTGTTTGCCTTCAGAATGTCAGTCACTAAAGTTGCTGCATCTTCAGATTTTCCATCTGCACTGTGCAAGCATCACAGGTCAGTGGAATGCTGGTGCCCAGCGCTGGAGAATCGAATTTGTTACAAATTCATGTTACAAAACAGCAGTGGTGTCTTTCTGCATACATAAATAAAATGTAATGTTTCCTCTGTGTGATATAAATGCCGCTAAATTTTTCATTTGCAGTATTTCAGAAGCTTTAACGCAAAAGCACCAGAATGTATTTTCTCATATCTTCCGTCTTTTGTAGATAATTTCTTTTACATACCTGTTGGAAAGTATGTGAATTATATGATTGTTCTTCCCCCAAGATAAAATATAGCATTAGTAGCAATTTTTAGAAAGGGTATAAAAAATGAGTGGCACTGGACACTTCATATAAATGAGTCTTCACGTCTCTTGCTGATTTTTTGATTGGTTCTACATTTGTATTTTTGTTTGTTTGGGTTTGGTTTTGTTTGGTATTTTTATTGTAAGGCTGAGAGCCTTAAAAAAGATGGGTCTGTAAAAAAGATGGAGAAAACCTTCTTTGCAGGGCCTGTTGCTATGGGATTGAGAGGTAATAGTTCTGAACTGAAGGAGGGTTGATTTAGATTAAAGGAAGAATGTTTTTTATGAAGAGGTTGGTAAAACACTGGAACAGGTTGCCCCTGGAGGTGGTAGGTGCCCCACCCTGGAAACTTTCAAGGTCAGTTTGGATGAGGCTCTGAGATACCTGATGGTAGATATGTCCCACTGATAGTTCAGTGTGTCCCTCATTGCAGAGGGGTTGGACTAGATGACCTTTAAAAGATCCTTTCCAACTCAGACTCATCTATGATTCTTGTCAAATGGCATGATATTCACACATAAGCTTTCATGTAAGAAATGCGTTATACTACATGAGAACTGGGTACAGCGGATCATTAGAAATTTTACAAATACATGAGGAGAATTTTGAATCATTTGAAAGAGATACAGAAATAATAGATTGATTAATTCCTTGTCTTTTGAGATTCTAGCCAAAATCAGATAACCTACCAGTACACACCTATGCAGTAGTTGCTGTCTACAGGTTGAGCTAAAAAAATAATCCCTGCCTTATTTTCAGAAGAGAATTTTCAGTGAAACTTGAAGGAAAATAATTGAAGTACTTGTTCTAGAAAGGTTACTCAGTTTGTTTTGATAAGAGTGTTTGACATTTGCTTTGTAATGCAAATAGATGCTGGGTTTTAACAGATATGTTTTGGGGTTGGGTGGTTTTTTGTTTCCTTTCAGTAAAAAGAGGAACTTTCAAAAGCCATTGTGAATTCTGCATGAAAGTATTAATTAGAAAACATAATTCAAGCATTGTGCTTAATCAGAAAAAACCAGAAATTTAAAGCCCAACAGAATAAAACATAAACTTTCCAAGAAATGTTTGTTGTTCCAGCTCATTAACACACTGTGTCTGTTGGACAGCATTTTTTAAATACCATTAAAATTAACAGTGTATTTAAGAACTGCTTTATTGGCATGTTTCTCCAAATTCTAATTTAGAGCTAGTGGTTAATTGTGCTGTCTCTATCATCAGAGCTTAGAGAATTGAATATACTCCATGGCTTCAAAATTTCCCCTTTAACTTATTGACTCAGGTGAAAATGCATTCTGCAGGTGAAGTTAGAAAAGATTTCGGTAGAGGTAGTTAGCTAACATTATAGAAGGATGACCTCTTAGTCCTTCAAAGTTTAACAGAGCATAAAAGATGTCAGCCTGATTTCTCATGACTAGGGTATTGAAAAAAAGCATAAAACATCTTTGTTAGTTTTGTTGTTTCTGATGGACTCTTTCAAAACAACTAGATGTAAAATTACTTGGGTTTTGTCTGTTCCAACTTGTTCAAACTGTTTTTCACTGTGTAGAAATCTTTAAATGAACCCAAAATGACTGAACAATTGAACTTTTTGTTAGTTTAGTTTGGGTAGTGCTATCCACTTTCTGTTTAGTGCTTTATTCTTTCTATAACATTATCAAAATTTCTGTTTCATTCACTTTATCTCTTTGGCCACTATGAGTTTCTTTAGCATTTTTGTCGTCATCCTTTTCTCTCTGAGCTTTTCCTGTTTGAATAAATTCTTCCTGTTCCATTCCCAGCAAGCGTTTTCTTTGATCTCAAATACCTGAGCAAGTTTGGCAAAGTCCCTGAGGCCACACAACTCTTTATTTCTTCCATTTTTAATATTGCTGTCCATATACATACCAAGTCTAGATAATGATGTCTAGTTTCATACATTCCTCTACAATGTTTAAGCATAAAATTATTTTTTCATGTTGTGTTAAAATAGATCATTGTAAGCTTCTCCTCTGATTAATTAGTGTGTTTCCACCTTCTGTATCATTAGATGCTCTTGTGTTTAGATTTTGGTTGTTCCAGCTACATAAATCTTACATGAATTATGTGGTCCCATGAACACAGGTCTCTGGAAAGGCTCTCCTCTGCCAGTTCATCAGAGGCAATGACTATCATTAAGTCATTCAGTGACTTCGTGTTGCATTTGTTGTTCTTACATTTCTTAACCTAAGCATCTCTAACACCATCTTTTCAATCTTGCGGACATAGTTCGTAGTACTTGAAAGCTGCTGCAGTTCATACCTAAGGTGGTCAGTGAAGTGTGCAGCCATTTTTTGATACAGTTCACAAATGGACTGTTATTCCATTGTTAGTTGACTTATAAAATTTTTCTTCTTAGGTAACCAGTACAATTCTCCCTTTTTGCTATTCTTTCGGGAGTTTGTTTCCCCTTCCTTGTTTTCTTTCACAAATACTTACTACTTGGCATTTTTTTCTGGTCCACAAGAACTAATGACCTTTACCCATGACCTTGCTAACATTTGCTTTCTGTTCTGAAGTTCCAGCCTGTACTTTCTTCTCAGGTGAACTAGCTCACATTTGACTTTGTTTGGACCTTTTTCTAGCATTTAGCTTGGGGTTTACAGTTTCTTTTTGAAACTTCGTAAGAAATTTGCACTCAGAAACTTGGCACTTTTTTCTGAAGTATGTTAACCAACAAAAATAAAAGGTGGGGTAACTCTTCCTGCAAAGCTTGCTTTTCTCCTGTCCTTACAACAGCAGGGATACCACGAAGCTAATACTGTTCTTC
The DNA here is from genome assembly GCA_013397725.1 of Rhagologus leucostigma. Classification (NCBI taxonomy): domain Eukaryota; kingdom Metazoa; phylum Chordata; class Aves; order Passeriformes; genus Rhagologus; species Rhagologus leucostigma. The sequence continues at coordinate 491,904 of VZTD01000303.1, forward strand.
TTGTATTCACATGGCAATATAACTTGGCAATCTTTATAATGCTCTTCATTTATGCAGTCTGGTGAAAGAGCTCAGTCACATTTGGCTGCAGTTTCATATTATGTTTAATGCAATCTGATAGTGGATTGCTGCTGACAAGTGGCAATCTCCTTCCACCTATTGTGGTACATTCCAGCTTTGCATGAAATCTAATAGTCGTGTGACCTTAGAATAAGTTGAATAATTTTGCTCATGTAACAGAAAATTATTGTCCAGAAATCATTACTTTCCTATGAGATCTTTTGATCTGGCTGGTGATAATGGCTACACTGTTTGCCATCAGCTGAGCCATGGAGTTTCAGGAGGTCCATACCTTTCAGACACAGCCTGCAGTTAAATGTGGTTAAATACTATGAGAATTTCATGCCTATATGACTCTTTTCTGCAAAATACTGCCAGGCTTAGAGACAAAATCGTGAATTTAATGAAGATCAGAGTAGAACCTACATTGACATGTAGGTGTTTCCATTTCATCTCCTTTTATGTTGAAACTTAAGGTAGCTCCAGCACCTTTCTTAGAGGAACAAAGAGTTGTTTAGTTAGTAATTTGTGATTCTTTTATTCATGACTTTGCATGTGACCTTTCTAGAAAATTGTGCTGGTTTTGACCATATGCTAGTTTGTTCAGGTGCAAGGGGGAGTGTTATTTAAAAATCCCACTTTAATGTATCAATTGTGGAATTCAAGTATTTCTGGCAAAGTTCATTTGTGCAGGAAGAAGATGATGATGTGTCATAGTAGTTTAATTTATACAATAAGTATACATTCTTTACGGTCTTTCTCACCTCACTGGTTTTATTTTCTTGCTGCTTCTGCTGCATGTTTAACCGTTTCTTTCCAGTTTTTCTTTAGTTTCAGCGTTAGTCATAGCCTACCTGTAATTAATACACGTGTGTTCCATAACCCACATCATGAGATGTAGAGAAATGTTACGTATCCCGCCCACTTAAATCCAAATTCTATGACATGTTGGCAAAACAATGCCATAATATAGCAGAAAAGCATGGGCAGCAGCACTGTGGGTTCATATCCTGCTGAGGAACTCTGTACCACACACATATTATTTTCTTGCTGTAATCGAATGCCTTTAGCATTGCTTATTGCTATTTCTATGTTTACTGCTTCACATCTCTTTGGTTTATTCCTCTGAGATAATTGTGGGACAGGATGTCAACTGGGCAATGAGTAAATTAGCAAAGACTTCTCAAAATAGGGCCTGTATTATCAGTGAAATATAGAGCTCTGCGAGGGAGCTACATCGAAATATCATTCAATGTTTCTGTCATGCCTGTGTCTTTCTGGCTCCTGTTTGAAACAGGCACTGAGAACTAGAGGATATTACTTAGCTAAAACATCTGTTAATATGCTGGAAAATGTGCTGGATTTTACTGCTAGATTACAAATAGTGTTGTCAAACATTTATCTCTTACTTACCTTGAAGGATGTAAAATAGTGAGTGTTTGTTCTAGCAACATTACCTCTTCTGCTATTTCCTCTCTTTTTAATTTGCTAATTTGTTTTTACTGTCTATTTATTATGCTAGAGGTGATACCCACTGCTAATTTGTTTCCTATAATTACTTTTTTCAATTATTAGAATTCCTTTGGTTACCAGACACATCCTCACAAACTTGAAAATATACATTAAGTTTTATGGTAAAAGACATCTCAATAGTTGGATTGCTTTTAAAAATTATTGTAGAAAGTACTGTTATTAAGACTTTTAATGTTGTCTTATCATTGAATATTTGACAGATGTAGAAAATACAAATAATTCTAATGTTCTTCCACAGATTTCACTTTCGATGCCTATGAAATTATGAGTAGAGCTGTTTTCAGTTTCGGTGCTCAGTTTACATCAGTTCTTTTGTTAAGTATGCCTGTCATCCACTCTTCGTCCAATACATCTTATTAGCTAACATGAGTATTAGGTTTATTTAGAAGCAGCAAAGTTACTACAAAGTCTTCATTGCATTTAATTAATTTGTTTTGTACCATATTATAGGCAGATGCACAAGGACAATAATGATCTTGATTTTTGACTGCGTACAATGCCTCTAGACATAGTCTCAAGACAGGGCTGTGATTAAAGCACATCAATCAGTTGTAAACTGAGTTATCGTCAGTAACACTTATGACTGAAGAGAGCACATTGGTGCTGGATTAGTTCACTTCCATTTACAGTAACGACTATCCTGAAAATGCTGTTTTAGTAGTAGTCATTTTCTGTTCTTCCCACTGCCTACACTTCCCCCATTTCCCCTAATTGAAACTCTGTTTTGATGTGATCTTAGCTGACGCTGTTTCTGACACTATCTTCTGCTACCATCGGCTTATTTTCTAGATGGGAAGCGATGGAGTTTTGCGCCTCAGTAGCTCCGCTCTAAATAACGAGTTCTTCGCATATGCAGCACAAGGGTGGAAACAGCGACTGGCAGAAGGTAACTCTCTGCTTGCTCTCAGGTTTGCCCAAGGTTAATTGTTTTTATTAAGAATGCCTCTTTTTCTACATTTGAGAAATACTTTTAGAATAGAAACTGTGATAGACTAGTAAATTCAGCAAAAGAGAAATTGCTGATTCCATTTTGAATTTAGAGTACATTTTTGCAGCTTGCTGTGGCAGCTTATTTTTACAGTTAAAAAAAACTCCCAGTATTTTCATCACTGTCAGCCTTGGAAACGTGAATGTGTGCAACTAAATCCTGCCAATATACCTTTGAAATACTGGTGTTATATGGTAAACTTAATCTTTCTATGTCACTCTCCCTTTTGATTTTCATTATTTTCATTTGGCATTGTTGGATGACTGTATCAGAAATCACTGTACTTCATTATTGTATCTGCAATTTATAATTACCCATATTAAACTAATCCTTGACAACTTTTATTCAATATGTTAGTATTTGTTTTTTAGGAGAATTTACACCAGAAATGCAGTTGCGCATCAGACAAGAGATTGAAAAGGAAAAGAAAACAGAACCTTGGAAAGAAAAATTCTTTGAAAGGTTTTATGGTGAAAAGTAAGTACTGAAGCAAATAAAATGATTTTTTTATATTTTCTTTTAGGAAGAAATGAAAATATAATTCTATGCTTCACATAGCATGGTCATATACTGTAAAACTTAATAAAGCAGTTATCAAGAGCAGTCATTCCCCAATATAAGAAGTTGTGGGTAGAATTATAGTCGTGTGTCTGCACTTGCATTACAATTGCATTTTTAAGGAGTCATAATTCATCCATAAAAATTCATTCCAAAGAGAGCTTAAGACACAGGCATGTGAATATTTTTTAATCATCTTTTAAAAGATAGCATTAGGGCAATTCCTCCCTTCTGCAAAATATGAATACATCTTCTACAGATGAGAAGACCAGTAGCAATATTTCTGTAATATATTTTAATTTGTTTTATTTTTGCTAAGCTAGTTGCAAAGTTACTAAAATCAAATAGAGTTTTTTCTTTTTTGACTGAAATGGCCTGTTGGCCTGAGAAGAGTATATGATATAGAAGAAATATTAGCTAGAGACAAACGAAAGTGGCAATGACTAATCTAATTTTAGAAGTGAGATGTAAAGAATAAATAAATAAATAACTGACTAAAATTAAATATAGTATCACTCCAGGTGCACAACTGGGGTGAGTCAGCACAATTTTATTGAGGATACAGAGATGGCATTCTTCAGTAGGTGAAGATTCAGTTCTTAACTCCATTTTTAAAAAAAAAAAAAATTAAGGAGATTCACATCGTCTTAAAATCCAAGAATTTTCGTTTTAGAAGTTATTTTAAAAAGTCAGTTCATCAATACTTAGAATTATGTATCTGTTTTAAAAAATACTAAGAATTTATTTTAAAGTATAAACTAGCTATTTAAAAGTTACTGATTTTTTCTTTTTTATTTTCAAGTGGTTTTTAATTATATCACAGAACCACGGAATGGATAAGGTTGGAAGGGACCACCGTCATTCATCTGGTCCAAGCTCCCTGCTCAAACAGGGTCATCCTAGAGCACATGGCACAGGATTGCATTCAGGCAGTTTTCCAGTGAGGGAGAGTCCACACCCTCTCTGGGCAATCTCTTACAGTGCTCGGTCACTGCACAGCAAAGAAATTCTTCCTCACATTCAGGTGGAATTTTCTGAGCCTCATTTTCTGCCGATTGGCTCTTGTCCTGTTGCTTGGCACCACTGAGAAGAGCCTGGATCCATCTTCTTGACACCCTCCCTCCCTTTAGGTACTTATAAACATTGATTAGGTCTCCTTTCAGGTGTCTCTTCTCAAGGCTGAACAGGCCCAGATCACTCAGCCTGTCCTCATAAGAGAGATGCTCCGGTCTCTTAATCACCTTTGCTGCCCTCCACTGGACCCACTCCAGGAGCTCCATGTCTCTCTAGTACCAAGGAGCCAGAATTGGACACAGCACTCCAGATGTGCCTCACCAGGGCACAGTAGAGAGGCAGGATCACCTCCCTTGACCTGCTGGCAATGCTGTTCCTAATGCACCCCAGGACACCACTGGCCTTCCTGGCCACCAGGGCACCCTGCTGGCTCGTGGACAGCTTGGTGTCCACCAGGACCCACAGGTCCTCCTCCACAGAGCTGCTTCCCAGCAAGTCAGCCCCCAGTCTGTGCTGGTGCCTGGGGTTATTCCTCTCCAGGTACAAGACCTGCACTTGCTTTTGCTGAATTTCAGACAGTTCTCTGCCCATCTCTCCCACCTGTCAAAGTCCTTTTGAAGGGCTGCACAGGCTCTGGGGTATCAGCCACTCCTCCCAGCTTTGAGCTGTCAGTGAACTTGCTGGGGAGGAATCTGCCCTTTCATCCAAGTCCTCAATGAGTAAGTTAAACAATACTGGGCAAAAACAATATTGAACCTTGGGGGACACCACTAGTGACTGGCCTCCAAATATACCCTGTACCACTGATTACAGCCCTTTGGGATCTGCCATTCAGTCAGTTCTCAATCTGCCTCACTGTCTACTCAATCAAATTTATGCATAATACTTAGCAGAAAAATTGTGCCATCACAACCATCATCACATAAGTTGTCTTAGTTTTGCTGTTGGGTGTTTTTCACTTAAGAAATCCAGGGCACAGGGAACCCTTCATATAAGTGATTATCTTAAAGATTAACTAAAATATTTCTGAAGTAACAGCACTACTTCTCACAATCCGCTGCTTTGGACCACTGGGAAATGTAGTGAAAACAGGGCAAGAAATGGACAGATCCATTTTAGTATTTTATTTTGTGCACCCTTGCTAGATGCTTTCCTCCAGTGTATTTTTTCTACAGCACTTTATCTTTACATATAATGGAAATTCTAGGCTCTTAATGTGTCAGACTTTCTTATTGTAAAGTGCTTAATTTCTTAGTAAACAGCTTTGAGACTTCATTTTAGTCCAGGTGTTGATCCTTTTGGTATCAAAAAAATACTAGTTAGGTTTTCAGATAAAGAACATAATGGCTTTTCACTATGCATGTCAAGAGAAGAGTCGGTGACTAACCTTTCATGGAGGAAAGGGCTGTGTAAGATACTGGTATAGGGCCTTCCACAAGAAGTAGAAGTTTATTACCAGCAATGCAGGAGTTCCTCAGTCAAAAATGACTGTCACATGGACAGAGAATGATGCTCATAATTCTGCAGGGCCAGCCATCCTGCTGTGCTGGCTGAATGCTGGATACCATAGTGGTTGGCAGATAATTGCTCGGTCTGTGATGATACATGTCATTTGGTTTCATAGGTTTCTGACATCAACATTGTTATGCAAAATGTCATATTGCACATAATTTCCATTTTGACTGAAGTATTGAATCTGATCCCCCCTGCCCTTTCCCCTGCTTGCATTGTTTCACTTGCATTCTTCTGCTTGGCTCTTATGTAGGCAGATCTGCTTTGCTGATTTGAGTCCTTTTCCTCATTGTTTACTGACTGAATGGTAGCTTTTGCTGTAGCTTCCACCTTGTGTTGGTTCATGGAGCAGTCCTGTGCAGGGCCAGGAGTTGGACTCAGTGATCCTTGTGGATCCTTTTCAGCTTAGGATATCCTGTGATTCTGTGATTCTCTCACCTTTTTTCACTTTGGTTTTTAAACTAGCATTCAGTATTATTGGGCTTTGTCTCTTTTCAGCTATGTTGATTTGACTGAACTAGCAGAATTTGTAAGCTTCCCTGAGCTGTTTCTCACATGCACTGTCTGCAAAATGTATCTGTCTTGCAGGCTAACTTGCTCACTTTACAAGCAGAGTAGTATTTTTGCTCTGACTTAAGCAAATTTGATCTTCTAATATTCCATAAGTAAATTCAAGTTTCACCTTCTGCTTCAAGAAGAAGCATTAATAGATGCAGAATCTTTGTAAGCGTTTTTATACACTCCACAGTTGATGGCAATCAAAGACTTTAGAGTGCTTTTTCCCTGTTAGCTCTAAGCATTGCATCTTGTGTTTGCTCTTATCTGTAACCAGGCTGTTTAACGTGGCACTGTCAGCTGTAGTTTACTTCCATCCATTTTTGTTCTTTTTCCACTTCCTCATGTTTGTTCATTTTTCCTCGCTCTGACTTTCTTCAAAATACAAAAACTTACTCTGCAGTCATTTATCTAGGATCAGCTGATGCATGTTGCTAGAAATCCACATTCTTCTGGCTTGTTGCCCCAAGATTGCAAAGGTTACACTCTATTAAGTCAATATAATTTTTCTTTTTCCACTTTTGAGAGTTGCATGTCAGGATAGTACTATCAGCTAGATCAAAGCTTTAATTTTGGGTAGACCTCGTCCAAATTTTATTGCTGATTTAATCCTTTTCTTACTTTGTTTTTTTTTTTCCCCAGTACTACTTAGCACTAGAATGTCAGCATTCATATGTCCTTGAGTAGCTGTTTGGGGTTTTTTATTGGATGACTGAGTGCCCTTACTTTACCAGTTGAATCCTGTCCTTAGCACTTTCATTGAAGTCTGCTTGCTGCTGCGCTCATATTTTTGTGCTGTTTTGCAAACTTTGAGTGTCTTTTTCTCTAAGGGAGAAGACAGATCAGCTGTTTATTTTGCAATCTGAGATTACCTTAAGCATGCTGATCTTGAGCCTTCTTTAGAAAGCCTTTTTCTTCACTGCAGTTTCTTCTTCAACATAGTAGCATTTCCAATATTGAAAAAAACGATTACGATTCAGTACATGTTCTGCTGGCCTTAATCTGCTTTATCTTATTTTCCTTGCAGTTCTTTATCTTCAATATGTTACTAGAATGTGTGTATTTGTGTAATGTCTGTGTGACAGTTTCATTCACCTTTATCCTGTCCTTCATTCCTTTGCTGATTTTCAATCCATAAAGATAACCATCAGGCAATATCTTTCCATGATGTAAGCCAGCTAGAGAAAATAGACCATTGATTCAGTTTTCAGTAATGGAGTGGATTTGTTTTCCCTTCTAATTTTCCTGACATAACTTTGGCTTCTTAACACAAGGAATTTTAGAGGAAATTCTAAATTCACCTAAACCTAGGTAAACTAAACTTTACACACTTAAACTTATAACCTAAACTTAGACTATATGGGGAACTTATAGTCTATACAGAAGAAAGACACATCTTCTGAAATGCATTCAATGTAGGAAATGTGAATTTGCTGCTCTGAATTGCTCTCTAGAGGATCCTTCCTCAGCATATTGATGGCATAGGGAGATTTTGTTCATGTTAAGTGTCTAGGCAAGACTAATAATTAAATGTGCTTTTTGGGATGCCAATTCCACGCTAGCTTGGTTTGGGGGGTTTTTTTGTGTTTACAGCTCTCGTTGTAATACATCTGTTCAGTATTTTTAAAATGCATGACCACAGATTTTGGTTTTTTATGTGTTCTGTACTTCCATATGAACAGACCTTCGTGATCTCTATCCTTTGGCTATGCACTGACAAGCAATTTTGCTTCCATAGCTTCTGAATATCTTTTATGCTGGCTTGTTTCTATTTTATTCTTTATTTTCTGATTAAAATGATAACAGAGATCTGTTTAGTAGATTAGAAAATCCTTAGGACCATGAAATTTCTTTTAAGGCCTCCCACCAAGCCTTTGTGTATTTTCTACTGTTATGGAATTGCTGAGGCATAAAGTCTACTTGGAAAATCTTACTAAATGTGCTGAACACCTGTAGTCCCACTGGCCTTAGAAGGAAATGAGGATGTCAGAGCACATACATTTTTTAAAATAACTTTTTTTTTTTTCATCTCTTGGCTTTGGTTGTGTTTTGGGGTTTTTTGTGGATTTTTTAATTCTGCTGAAGTAATAAAACTTTATTTAAACTAGTATTTCCAGGATCAAGGTAAGAAAATTTTCAGAAGAATATGTAGTACGGATGGTTCCTTTGCACTTCATCCCTGAGAATGAATGCATAGATTATATATATGTATTTTTTTACCTCCTTAAGAATGTTAAACTTCTGTCATATTGCTGGCTGTGTTGTCCCTAAAAGCAGATGAAGGAGGGAAAAAGGGATTTCCTTTACAACTGTTACTGCTAGAAGAAGATACAGTTGTGTATTTCCTCTGCAATGGATGCTGTACTGGTGCTGGAGTATTGTGCTGGTATTTAAGAAAAAAAAAAGTAAAAAGCAAAACAAAACATAAAACCCAAACAAGAATGTAAACCGAGCACGAATAGTGGTGAATCTGTGTAGCTTGCTTTTTTTGTTTCGTTCAGGTGTCAAATAGTTAAATAATGAATAATAGATTACTTATTTTAAAAATATTCATGGTTTTTAACAATTGTGAGAAAATCTCAGTAATTAGGTTTCCAAAATACATAAAAATTAGTTAGCCACCACTTAAGCAAGCCACTGTTTTAAACCAGAAAATACATAGCTTTTGTAAATAAAAAATGTCAGTGAAAAAGGTTAGCCTATTCCCTTATCCTTAATGTGATAGAAATGCCTATTTTAATTTCTGTTTTTCTTTAGGTTGGGAATGTCAAGAGGAGAATCAATGAAGCTCACTGCAGTGCAGAACAATGATGAAGATGAAAGCAATTCTTTGTGCAGATCTTCTGGCACACCTGGTCCTTCTAAGCAAGCAACCTTTAAGGATCAAGAGGAGAAAGGTGCTAAAGTTCCACCCGTACCAGAGAGAGATTATAGTCCATCTCATTGTAGTATGGAACAGGTTCCTGTCAAGGATCTAACGGCAGATTCTGAGGATATACTGATACCTGAAGAATCAGTCATTCAGGAGGAAATTGCTGAAGAGGTCGAGACAAGTATTTGTGAATGCCAAGAGGAGAACCATAAGCCAGAACATGAGTTTTCTGAGGAGTCTGTAAGTCCAGCTGGCACAAATGAGGAAGCAGAGGCAATACAGCTTGCAGAGAGCACTGAGTCCTGTGTCATGATGAATGATGTAACTGATACTGTATCTCACATTGAAATTAAAGTAGAGTTGAAGTCAGAATGCCCTCAGGAGGAGATGTCAGTTGTGATAGATCAGCTGGAGGATTGCATATCACCAGCACAATCAGCTTCATCCACAAACTCTGTCAGCGGTACAGCTGAGAAGGATTCTGAGTCTGCAAAAGAGCTAATTGTGCCAGAAATGCAAAGTGCTGCTCTGGAAGGCTCCTTGTTCACTGGTGGAGGCATTGCAGTGGATATGGAGCTTCATAGTGACCCTGAGGAACAGCTGTCTGAGAATGCTTGTATTTCTGAAACTTCCTTTTCCTCTGGAAGTCCAGAAGTTTGTATTGCCTCTCCTGGAGGAGACACTCAGTCGACTTCAGAGGAACCCTGTACTCCAGCGTCTCTTGAAACGGCTTGCTCATCTGAAGTGTCCAGTTCTGAAAACATTGAAGGTGATAGTCAGCAAAAGGCCAGTGATGAAAACTTGCACACACCCTTAATGTCGGAAATCTCTCCGATGTCCACCTCACCTGTAACCTCAGAAGCATCTCTGATGTCAAATTTACCTTTAACATCAGAGACATCACCAGCTTCTAATTTACCTTTAACATCAGAAACATCTCCAATGTCTGATTTGCCTTTAACATCAGAAACATCTTCAGTATCTTCTGTTCTACTAACTTCTGAAACTTTTGTGACAAGTAGTTTGCCTCTTCCATCAGAGATATCTCCAGTTTCTAATTCCCCAAGCGGTGAAAGACTTACTCTGCAACAAAGGAAATCACCATGTTTGTTGGAAGATTCCCGTCCGACTCTGAAAGAAGAAAGCTCTGTCATTCCTAAGGTGGTTCAAGAAGAGAATTTTGTTCAGCCAAAACAACTTCAGAGTGCCCCTGAAAATATGAAAGTTGGTCCACTAACAATTATACCTGATACTTCAGTATTGGAGGAGTCCCAAAGCAAAAACCTCAGTCATCAGCCATGTAAGTCACATTCTGAAATTGAGAAATCCTACATTGCATCCATCCCAGAACACACTCCTCCAGAGGTGATCAAAAATAAAAATCACAGTGTTCAGCAAAGAGGTGACAAGAAAGGTATACTCTTGCCCTCAGAGGTATCTGTCTTACCAGAAGGATCACTTGGCAAAAATATCGAGTTGCTTCCATCAAAGACACATGATAAACTATATACCTCATCTCTAGAGAAAGCTACGTTCTCTGAAGTGTGCAGAAGTAAATCTCACAAGCTAACAGGCAGCACCCAAAGTCGTCTAGAGAGTTCACATCCTTCCAAGTCTTTAGAACCCACAAAATCACCGGAAGCAAGAAATGAAAGTAGAGACCCGGAGATCCCAAAGAGGAAAACAGCAGAACAGCACGGTTTTGGAATCTGTAAAGAGAAGAGAGCTAGAATAGATGATGATCAGCCTAACCGTAATGCTTCATCAACGAGTCCATCTGATAAAGAACAGCCACCCAGAGAGGAACCCAGAGTTCCACCCCTTAAGGTAAATTACTAAATAAACAGGATGGCTTGGAAACAAAAGGTTTATTATCTCCCTCTATGAACTGCATACAGGCACAGTGCATGCTGTACTTTTTGTGGATGTATAAGGGCTGTTAGTACTGATGGTTTTGCTTTACTATTACATTTCCACCATGCCAAATTACTTCTGATACAAATATATCTGCTGTTGTTCAGTAGGGGTCTTTGCTAAAAAATTGATTTTGTGTGTGGGAAAGCTTTCCAGGATCCGTGGCTTAATCTAATTCAAGATCTTCCCCATCAGTCACACACAGTACTTGTTTTTCTAATTGCCCATCTGTATTTTCTGCTTGTTCTCCTGTGGATGTCTTCTCCAGCAAGCATGAATAATAAATGTTATCATAACCAACACTTAGAAAAACAACCAGCGCCTTAATCCAGCAAGAGAACCATGAGTCAGAATACTTGAAGATCCCTTTGCAAGCCCTGGGGTTGGGGTAGGCTGAAATAAAAGGTTTCCCTGTAGAATTAACTGGAAACAGAGACCTATCAGGGGGAAGTACCTGATTGATAAATGTATAGATAACTTTGTTAATGGCAAAGCAAAAGGTAAAAAAAAATACACCACCTAAGCCAACACTTTTATGTGTATTATTCTGCTATGTAAGAAGGTATATTTCAGTTGAAAAGGCTTTTTTCCATAACAGAGAGTTCTATAGATTTAGTTATATATAGGCTCAGTGTTTTGACCCTTTTAATTTTGTACTTGATGACATCAGCCAAGTTTAAGATCCAATTTGCTGAATTTAAGCCATTGACTTTGCAATACTAGTTCCTGATTATTCAGAAATGCCCTTTTCTGCATTTATTTTTAACTGCTGCAGTCACTGAACATTGTTAATATGGCCGGGAGGGCAAATAGACTAACTGCTTTAATCACTAGTGCAGAAGCATATTTCAGCTAATTTATTTTTAAGAGCAGTGATGCAATTGGAAGTTAGCCCCGCTCTGAGCTTAGTGATATTCTTTCATATTTGGAAGGTGTCTATCTAGCCTAATAAATTCTAATAACTCTCTAAGCATAAAGGAAAATAGATCACTAGGGAATAAAAAAGGTCATTACTATAATAATAATAAAAATAACCCAGCACTTAGAGCTCTAGGAGTTCTGGTAATGCAAAGTGGAAACTGAAAAGAGTTGCTGCTGAAACTGAAAGCAGAATGTTTTGAAGAATTGTGGGCAGTCAATTGTAGTATGCTTTTTGTGTAACAAGTATTTGGCTCTTGTATCATCTCACCAACAAACCCCTATCCTTTGTCATTAAAAGAGGAGAAAGAACCCCAGTTCTTCTAAGTCATTCTGCTATAAGGCTGTCACTTCCCATCATGTCTTATGACTATGTTTTCTACAAATACTACCTAGTTTTCTTCTCAGTTCCTTTCAGAAGTCCTAGCATTAACCACAAAGTACTATTACTATGGACAGCCAGTAGACATATGTCCATTTTAAGAAATTGATTTTTTTTTTTGCCAGCCTTGGGGTATTCTGAGAGAGTGTATGAGTTACAAAGTGGTTCCAAGACTCTTAATCCTGAAAAACGATATGCCTAATTGGAAACATCCTAATAATTGCAGTGATTTTACAGATTACTATTTTGCTTAAAGTGCTAGGTATTTAAATTTTTAATATTTGTGGGTTTATTATTTATAGGCTTGAGGATTTAATTTTTGAAGTGCAGTAATGTAGAAGTTATCCAGGGATGTACTAAAGTGAGTCTCTTAAAAATGCAAGTGAGGAAAGGAAAGGCGTATCCTTTAGTGACTCACTTTTACACCTCTTAAATCCTCTGTGGTAGAACTTGGAAAACAGGCTCAGTGGAGATACCTCTATGTCCTATCTAAAGGCAAGATTTGTTATCTGGTATATAAGCAAAACACAGGCTGTTCCTGATGTCTTGATCACTGGAGACCAAGGAGAAAGGCACTACATGATTGTTACTTTTTCACATGTTTGCAGGAAGGAGTTGTTTGCAGGTTCTTGTCCAATATCACTGCACAAGGCTCACTGATCATCTCAGGTAGATGCACTGAATATAAAACAGGTCTGACAAATTGTATCTGATAAGCATCGTGTTGTCATCCAGTTCAGTCTTTCTTCCTGGGAGAAGGATCAGTGTGAGTAGGCTAATACAGGTGTCAATTATTCATGCTGGAGGATGATAAAATATTGAAGCGTAAACATCATTAAGTTTTAGCAGTTTTCTGTCCACCTGCACTGAACAGTAATTCCCTTCATTACCTTTCTCTGACCCTTAAAGAGACAGCTTGTTATTTTAGTGAGTTGATGATCCCATTAAAATTTTCTGGGTTTTTTCTTTATCTTCCTTTAGATTCAGCTTTCAAAAATTGGACCACCTTTTATCATCAAGAGCCAACCTGTTTCTAAACCAGAACCTCGAGTTTCCCCAAGTACATCAGTCAGCAGTGGGAGAAACACTGGGGCTAGAACTCTGGCAGATATCAAAGCAAGAGCTCAGCAAGCAAGAGCCCAAAGAGAAGCTGCAGCTGCAGCAGCCGTGGCAGCAGCTGCGAGCATAGTCTCTGGAGCGATGGGGACCCCATGCGAAGGTGGAAAGACAAGAACGCTGGCACACATCAAGGAGCAAACAAAGGCCAAGCTATTTGCAAAGCATCAAGCCAGAGCTCATTTACTCCAGACTAATAAAGAATCAAAGTCACAGTTCAGCTCAAAGGAAAGTAGTACCTCATCTCTGGAGATACCAACGACTACTGACACAAAGATTGAAGGTTCTACTGGTGTCATTATAGTTAATCCTAACTGCAGGTCCCCTAGCAACAAGTCTTCTCATCACCGTGAGACCACCACTTTATTGCAGCAGTCCCTTAACACAGCTACATTACCAGAAACTGCTACTGAGATATCTGTGCACAGTTCTGATGAAAATACACCTGTGCCACAATTGTGTGAGAAAATTATTTCATCTACCTCTACTGAAAGTAACAGTGTGCCAGTGCTTTATAATAAAAGTTCAGTCTCGGTGTGTGTTTGCAGCACTGCTATGTCTGGAGCAATTAAAGAACTTTCTTTTGCAAGTTCTGTTGATAAATCTTCTGTGTTAATGTCTGTTGACAGCGCAAACACAGCAATTTCAGCCTGTAATATAAATATGCTGAAAACCATCCAAGGGGCTGATACTCCATGCATAACTGTTGGACCAAAATGTATTGATAACAGTAATGTACCAGTCTCCATAGACAACACAGTCTTATCAAACCCCATCGATGACAAAAGGTTGCCCCTGCCTAGTAGCAATGTGAATAACGTGGTCTCCGGTCATTATGCCACTGTGCCAGCTTCATCTATTGCAAGTAACTTGCCAAATCATCTCTCTGGTAGTTCTGTACTGATTCCCCCAGTGGGGACTACCAACAGATTTCCTTCTGATAAGATAGCCATAACCGGGTGTAGCGAGCAGAGCGCTGTCTCCATCCACACTACCGTCAGGTCAGCTTTAAGTTGCAGTGAGGCCCTTGGAGCAGCAGATTCTGTTGCAAGGCCGCCCATTTCAGTGTTTACTGGTAACACGGTGACAATAAGCTCTTACAATAACACTACTAAATTGAATGCTGATCTCTTAGAAAAAAGCCCTGGAGCACGAAACCGGATGGATCTCTCTGGTAAATCTCAGCCACTGAGCTTTACACAAACTGCCATGAATAGGTCTATACCTTGTAAAGTCATTGTTGACCACACTACGAACCAGAATTCCAGTCTGTCGCTTTCTTCCTCTATTGAAAACGTAGAGAACAGCATTGACCTGCAGAGCAGACCTGTAAGGACAGAAGCTGCCTTACAGAGTATAGCCTGTCCTCAGGTGTCTGTCATAAGCAGGCCTGAAGTGGTCGCTAATGAAAACCTTGAGCACAGTTCCAGCTTTATCGCCATTACAGCAAAGCAAGACAGCAAAAACTTGCAGGCAGGTTGTTCGAGTCTTCGAGAAGTGCCTCTTGGTCCTCAAGATAAATTAATTGAGGTGGTTACTACCAGCCAAGGCTTTGCTGAGCAACTAAGAGGCCCTTCAGCATTGAAAAATGAAGCCAGTGCTGCCTGTGCCAATCAGTACAACACTAACAATAGAATTTGTTGGCGTGATGAGGAGGCAATGAATACAGACCAGCCAGTGGTCAGCCATCTTACCTCTGGTAAGCATAAGGAATACGCAGAGCAAAGCTGCTTGAAAAATGTCAAAAGCGAACCTTCCAGTTACACACAAATGTCAGAACTGCAATCCAGGAGTCTTTTGACAAGCATTGCTGTTCCTGTTAAATCGGAAACTAATGAGTCTGACAAGTGCTTCAGGATGGACACTGAGGATTTTACAGGACCTGAAATGCCTGTCCAGACTGCAGAAATGGCCACGAGTGTGCAGCCACCACAGACCTCCAAGACGTCCATCGCGGACTCCATGGAAGACTCGCTGTCCCTGACAACGGAAACCCTAAAGAGAGTTACGAGTGCCGGGGGCTCTAGCTGTCGCTTGTCGTCAGTGGAGGCCAACAATCCTTTAGTGACACAGTTACTGCAAGGCAATCTGCCTTTGGAAAAAGTGCTGCCGCAGCCCAGATCAGGAGCCAAACTAGAAATTAACAGGCTTCCCTTGCCTTTGCAAACTACCTCAGTATGTAAAACAGCAGTGGCCGAGAGAAATATTGTTGAACATGCTTCCAACTCTCCTAATCCAGATGGTAAAGGATTTACAGCAGGCAGCATAGCCCCGCTACAAATCAGAAAGCGTGAAAACCATCCGAAAAAGAGGATGGCCAGGACTATAGGGGAACATGCTCAAATTAAATGTGAGCCTGGGAAGGTGTCAATGGAGGCAGATGTTAAAGTGGCTCCTTGTGTAATTAGCTCCAGCATGAATCAGCTAGGGCACGGGCAGCCGTTTAAGCAGGAGTGGCTTAACAAACACGCCATTCAGAGCCGGATCGCTCACAGCCCGGAGATCAAGCAGCAGAAGAGACCATTGCCTTCATGCAGTTTCCAGCAGAGCTTATTTCACATTGATAAAAATGGCAGCTTTCACGCAGAAGCCAGTACCTCACATAGACAGCATTTTTACCAAATGTCCATGGCTGCAAGAGGCCCCATTCCTACAGCAGCTTTGTTGCAAACTACTTCAAAAGGCCCACCTGGCTGCAATGCATTTGCTTTTAGCAGACACCTGGAACAGAAGGGTTTGGGCGACGTGAATATTTCTACAGCAGCTCACCAGCTGAGGCTAGGAAGTGTGTTTTCCCCTAATATTCAAATTAAGGAAGGTGATGACATTGCCAGTGCCTCTCAAACTCTGCAGAGTAAAACATTAGTGCATCCTCCTGCTCCCCCTCCGCCCCTGCCACCTCCTCCCCCTCCTCACCCAAATGCAGAAGTCCCCTCTGATCAAAAACAACCGACAGTTACTATGGAAACCACTAAAAGACTTAGTTGGCCTCAGCCAGCAAGCATCTGTAGCAATATAAAATCTGAACCTATTTCTTTTGAGGAAGGTTTAAGCAGCAGCTGCGAACTGGGCATGAAACAAGCTTCCTATGATCAGAACGAAGTGAAAGAACAGTTAAAAGCGTTTGCATTAAAAAATGCAGATTTCTCTTCCTATTTACTTTCTGAGCCACAGAAGCCTTTTACCCAACTTGCTGCTCAGAAAATACAGACGCAGCACCCACAGCAGCAGCAGCAGCAGCAGCAGCTCTGTGGAAATTATCCAACAATACACTTTGGTAGCACAAGTTTCAAAAGGGCAGCATCTGCAATTGAGAAATCGATTGGGATTTTAGGAAGTGGTTCAAACACTGCCACAGGCCTGTCTAACCAGAACGCGCAGATCCCGGTTCAGAAATTTGCTGACAGCAGCAATGCCGATGAACTGGAACTGAAATGCTCTTGCAGGCTGAAAGCCATGATCGTGTGCAAAGGCTGCGGAGCCTTCTGTCATGATGACTGCATAGGGCCTTCCAAACTGTGTGTAGCTTGTCTGGTGGTGCGGTAGGAGCTGAATCAAAGATGCAGTATCCCTTATCAACGTGGGAGAGCAGGACAAAGGAACAGAGAAATTGGAACAGTTTAGGCCACTAATGGTTTGCAATTAGTGGATTGATTTTTTTTTTTTAACTGTTTGGTTTGTTTTTTTTCTTCTACGTGGTGCTTTCAGAACTTAGTTATTCCTGCCTGAGTGCCATTTTCTGGGAAGAAGAGGAAACCTGTAGAAGTAGTTTTAAATAAAGATAGCCTTGTTACTGAAGCATCTATGAGCTCTCTTGCTGTGCTAAAAAAAAAAAAAATGCATTAATGCATGTCATTCGTAGCTTCTATTTATTTGCACAAAGTGCAGCACATTTTTTCTCCACTTTTTGATAGCTGATACGAGCTGCAGGTTAAAGATCAGTGGAACAATAGCACTGTAAGAAGTGGAGTAACTATGCAGAATGAATAACACACTGAATAGCAACTGGTGTGAGTGGGGTAGTGGCAAGGTGTGGGGTGCTGACCATCGTAGCTTCAAAGTCAGTTTGCAATTTTTCTGCAGACAAGATTGTTCTCTTCAACTGACTTTCACTATCTAGAGCTAAAATATAGTCACTTCACGTAACAAAAGAAATTTAAAAGAGGAATTTAGATTGTTAGAGAAGTTTCCTTATGTGCCTGCCAGGGACTGTGGAACTCAAATCTTATCATCTCTTCTTTGTTGATTCCTTGAGAAAGATTGTACATGTGATGAGTTAGCGGGACCAACACTGGAAACACACTGGCTTCAGTAGAGTCTGGAGAAAGTAAATTCTCTGCTGGAGATTAGAAACCTCTTTACTCTTCCTATTTCTCACTCAAATGGTCTTTATTTGTATTTGTCTCTCTAATCTGTCCACTAGGTTTGTTAGTCCCAAATATATATAAAAATAAGGTCAGACTTAGGTCATTGGTTCTCAAGGTTGTAGCCTTTCTGTGGCCTAAAAATGATGCTTTCTTCTGATGAACAAAAAAGGAAAGATTTTAATTGCGTATTGGTTGAATATTGGATTATAATTTCTTTTTCCTCTTATGTGAGTTACTCTATTTAAAAAACATCTGAGAGTTTTGCCATTTAAATTCTTAGAAGTACTTACAACACTGACTTTTTTTTTTTCTCAAAGGAAGTCAGACCCCTTTTAGAAATTTGGAAGCAAAATGTATTTTTAAAAGGGATACTGCATCTTTAAAGTAACCTTCAGTATTTATCCAGTACTGTATTTACATTCAGGACTATAGCTGCATTCCAGATGTGCTAGCCACCATAACAGCAGAAAAGAAAAACGGTGATTTTGGAGTCCTATTCACCTAAAAGGAAAATAATATAAAGGGATAAAGCACATGCAGTTGCTGGGGAGATGAAAACACCTTGGGTTATTTTTTACTCCCACTTCAAGAACACAAAATGTGGAGTTCAAGTCATCCATCTGCCAATATGTGGTTGGGTCTGTCCAAATGTCAGCATCAAGAGAAACGTTTTTTTTTACCATCACAGTAGAACCTCACTAATCCAAAGACGTTACAGCCTGCCCAAGAAAACTGATTTTCCTTGCACAGTTTTAAGAGAGTGGTGTAGTAAGAATGTGCAGGATGTAAGAGAGCTTGGTTTCATTGTGCAGTGAACTGTTGCATTCTGAAGTACTAATGTGAATGATAGAGCTACATTTAGGAAATGAAAAGTATGCTGTATTTTAGAGTATACTTTTTTTATCTGATCTTTGTTTGTGTACTTTTCATCAGCTGTAACCAGTCTCTCTGACTCGGGGGCATATTAGTGAGGTTCTGCTGAATGAAGGAATCATTTATTTTCTTGCGGGACCATTTTCACTAACACGGTAAATGCCGTTTATTGTCTTAAAAGTGAGCTGGAATATCTACAACATACATTCCTGTCGCAGGAAGCTCTATGGTGCACCTTGATGTTCTCTTTTATTGTAATTAGCAACATATCGATGTTATTTTTGACACTGTGTGGTACAAAGGCCATTTGTAATAACTAACAGATTTGTTGCTGATACAATAATACATTTTTTTTCTATACAAAAGTGCTCCTTAATATGACATGTCTAAGGAATGGCTTCTCAGCACTTTCAGGTCTTCTGGTAGGAAAATAAGCCAGCCAAGCAAAAACCCAAAAGTAACCAAGGGAGAATTAGCATCCACTGCTATGCCAGCTGCTGACGAAACAGTGACTGGGCAATACTCATGAGTAAGCATGAGTGTAGTCAGTTAATGCATATCAGATTCATATTTGGAGAGCCTTTGTATTGGAATTGTACTGCATTGTATTTATGATTGGTAGAGCTAGGATACTTCTATTTAAAAAAAAGAAAAAAGAGAGCAACCAGTCTTAGACTTCTATTTACCTATGTTTATATAAGCCTGCTGGGAATCCTTATTTCTAGCTCAGGTTTTCCTGTCCACAGCACATAAGTCCATATTTGTTTGTACTTGCATCTTGAAATAGTTCTTGTATTGACTGACATAATACAGAAATAAATTCTGGCCACAACATAGTTTTACTTTGTTAGAAGGGTAAGAGTGTGACTAATGTGGTAGGTCACTCATTCATGTCATATTGTCATTTTTGTATCAGGATTGCAACTTGCATGTGTGAGGTCATGATAAAATGTATTTAAAATGGCATTAGACTGGATGGTGCTATGTTACATTACACAACTGACCAAACTCTTCCATAGTGCAGTTCCACTCCTTTCATTTTTGAGTCATTGGAGTTGCACCAGGAATAAATTTGAGCAATTAGTTAGCAACAGTGGTGAAGTGTTGTTACGGATTAGGTTTAGAGTATGAAAATACTCAAAAGCAACCGCGGTGATCTGAGAGCCTGATTGAATCCTAGTGTGACTGAAAACCCTACCTGGATTTTGGAATCACACAAATGCTTAGGGGAGAGCCACCCTAGGCCTTTGATAAGAACCCAGTCACATTTAGACTTTAATTTTGAATGACTCCTTTTTGTTGTTGTTGTTTGATTGTTCAGGTTTCAGGCTGAGTGTCATCGTGTTTTCTAATGACCATGCCGTTTGCACCATGGGGTGTTAATAGTTTATGCACTGAAAAGTGGTGAAAGAATTACTTAAGAACACACTGCTCTGTGTTTGTGTGTACGTACGTATGTGTCCCAGTGTCCAGCATGTATAATTTACCTATTTTTTTTTTAAATCTCCAGAATTGTCCCCCTACTCCTACCCCTGGAGCAGCACTTTTGGGTGAGAGGGAGAAACACTTTTTTCTTTCCTCCCTCTTTATTGTTTTAATTGCATACCTGTGAGATATGGAGATAACGTTAGGGCATTTGCAGTGAGTGTGTTTGTGTGTTTCTGTTCAGAAATAATTTTCCAAGCAGAAACTCCCTTTGAGATAATGTTAAAAAAAAAAAATTAAGAAATGGTGAACTGGATGCTCCCTGTTTGCATTTTATTTATCTGCTGAGATCTAGTACATGAAATAGCATTTAAAAGACAAAAATAAAGGTTGAGCCATAAAGCGAAAGGTATATTCTCTGTACTATAGACTTTCTTCTTGAGGGTGGTGCATGTTGTCAGGGTAAGCTACGGAACATGCAGATGGTTTTTCAGGGCCCTGCAATTCCTTGCACAGTTTTTAAGCTGGTGCATATGGTGCTTTATAATGCAATTTCTGAAGTAAAATTACCTTATGCTGCACCCCCTTCCCCTTATGAACACACGCACAATTTCAGAATCATTACTGTAGCCTCTGGTTTAGCAGTTTCTCCAAGGTGTGGTGAAGTACCAGGATAAACACTCGAGCTGAGAAGTGTCACCAAAAGAGATCATTTTAGCTGACACACGTGAAGGGCCCTGCTCTGAACACTGAATGACTTCTGCAGTCTCCTGGCAGCAGCACAGCGGCTCATCTTCCGTGGCTCTGCGGAACACTGGGGGGGAAGCAACGAAATATTCAGTGGCTTTATCATGGACCTGTGTAGCTAAATGTTTCTGAATCTATGAAATCCTGTTGTCTTCGGTCATCATGCTTTGTCACTGTAAAACCAACGAAAAGAAAAAAAAAGCATTTTTTAGTCTAATTTAAGGAGCTGCTTCTTTTATAGCACATAATATTTCGCTTTGTACTATATTTGATAGTTAAAGAATAATTTAGTCCGTAGAATAACTTTGTTGTATTTGTACTGTTCATGAATGTTACAAGAAAAGTGCTTTACTTTGTTGCCATAATTCTCTTGTACTGCTGTAAAATATTTTTTCTGCTTTATGGAAACTTAACTCAATTCACATTTTCAGTACAGGGTTTTTTGTGTGTATGTATTTTTTTTTGTCAGTATTCTGAATGTTTACATCTGTTCAACATTAGCCATTCTATGCCTTTATAGGGCAGTATTACTCCTTCAGTATAACAGCAATGTGAAATCCACTCGTACCTAACATGCATGAGAAATACAGATTTATTGGGGAGATCCCTAACGTGCATAGATATTTTTTCTATCTGCATTCAGTGAAGTAAATACCCTCCTTCAGTCCTCTACCAAAGAAAATGTTATTCCCACAGGACAAGCTCAGAAAGTGGTTCTCTGAATCTTCAGAAGGGGGTGTAGTTGGTTTCAGCAAGATTGCTACAGTTTAATGCTGTTATGCTTTGCTTTGTTACCCCACCAGATGTGACTGGGTGAAACAAGCATTTTAGCAATTTTTGTGTTTCAAGACAGCGTTTTGTTTAGAATTCAGGGATCATGCTTTCTTTAATGGTGCTGTTTGTTTTATTATTTTTTTTAAGAAAACAACTTTTTGTTGCCTACAGAAATGACCATTCACAAAACCATAAATTAAATAAAATAATTTGTCTTCATAAGTTTTCTCCCTTTCCTTTCCTCCGTCCCTGTCCCTTGAAAATAACAACTTGGGCTTCGATATTAAAATATTCTGGAAAAAAAAATAAAGAGATAAAATAATATTTGTCATTTGTTTATTTATTTTATGTTCAGTGCCTTAGGCAGGAGATCCTACTTGTGCACGTCCATTGTATGTACAGGCTGATGGACTAGAAATGTGAGAGAAAAGTCAGCCCTTTGTAAAGGATTTTTCTATTATGATGTAAGGCACGGTTTGAATGACTTCTGATGTAATTTGAGTATTAATCATCTTATTCTAGTAAAATAAAACTAGGTGTTGTGTATTAAGTTGTTTAAGTAGAATAGTTTGTGGATGAAAATGATTATATTACTTTGGGTAGTTTATGCTGGGTTTAGTTTAGTTTAGTGCTTTGCCCCCGTTTTTAACCCTTTCCAGAACACCCTTAACAACAGCAACCATCCCAGCATGCACCTCCCTGATTTCCCATTTCCAAAGCAGAAGAAATTAAATGTCCATGGTGCATGAAAGGCAACCAGTCCAAGTTATATTCCTCAAAGCAGTTATTTCTTCAGGTCTGGAAGGTCTTCCTGAAATGGAAATTCCGCAGCCATTATATGAAAATGTAAAAAAACCCCACCATTTTCATCATGTTAATCTGCAAAGAGATCTTTGAGTACTGATGGTGAGGGTGCAAATGTTACAGGGTGGGCAACAAACAGCTTTTTTACAAGCTTGCTCGGAAATGTCAGAACTAAACTCCATCTTTTGTCCAGCCTCCTGTCATTATTATTATTTCAGATGTGATACCATCTGAGGGTCTTGTTAGTAGCAGATGACAGCCCTGTCTGCCAAAATCTGTCCAAATGCAGAAAGAAGGCTGTATCAACCTCTGTAGTTTATAATTCAGTGACTTTTTTTTCACATCCAATACCCACCTGGCAAACCCCCTCAATATCTACTGTCATACAGATTATTTAACTTAGTTTGTTCTGGTTAGATTTTTTTTTTTTTTTTTTTTTGGGTGGGCCTGTGCCAAAGCAGGGACCAGCTCTGCTTCTGACAGTAACAGCTTTTTAAAAATTTTTTTATTTTTCATCTAAACGATGTAATGTAAATAATTTTGTTAAATCTGTGCTAGCTAAATATTCACTTTTGTCCTTTCCCTTAATTTTAAACCTGTAAAATAATTTTGTGCATTTTTCTTCCATCTTGAAAAATAAGTATTCCGTTTTTCTGAGGGGTTTGCTAAGGACTTTGCAAGTGTCGCTAAGTGAAGCCTTGTGATGGCTCTTGTGTCGGTGTGCCCAGCCTCAGCCCGGCAGTTCAGCCAGCAGATGGCATCAGGAGAAAACAGGCTGCTGTGGTCTGCAAGCATTCCACTCCCCCGGCAAGAGTGCACGGCTCGGAGAAAGCCTGCCGCGAATACACAGGGTTTCTGGGTTCGTCTTCCTTTCGTGCAGAGCTTTAGCTGTAGGGAAAACAAGCCTTCCTTCCCCCTCCCCAGTCCCGGAACTTGGCTTTCAGTAGAAATGATGCCCCGAAGCTCACATCATCCGTTCCTGCGCTTGGCGCTGTCTGAGTCGTGCAGTCTGGAATTGAAGTACTGATACACTGGAAAAAATTCTTCCCCAGGCCAGAGCCAGAGCTTTTTTTTTCCCTCCCTGCAGTTTCCTTTGTCGCTCGTGGATGAAGAGCAGCAGCAACAAAGCTCTTTGTATGGAGGTGCTCCACAGAATATAACCTGAAGGTGTTACCACAGCTTGGTGTTCAGAGTGTGCTGTTATCAAGCCTGGCCTTTGTGGGTGACAGGACTCGCAGTGGAAGGACCATCAAAGGCAATCATAAAATGGTTTAGGTTGGAAGGAATCTTAAAGACCATCTATTTCCAACTCACTTGCCATGGGCAGGAACACCTTCCACTAGACCAGGTGGCTCAAAGCCCCATCCAGCCTGGCCTTGAACACTTTCAGGGACCGGGCACAGCTTCTCCGGGCAATCTGTTCCAGTATCCCACCACCCTCACAGTAGAGAATTTCTTGTTAATATGTAATCTAAACCTACCTAAATCTAATCTAAACCTACTCAGTTCAAATACCTTGGAGCACCACCACCTTGGAGACAACTTTCTGTGCTAAGGAAGGTAGACAGTCACAGGTTACCTGCTGGTAACTGCTTGTGGAGGCAGAGTACGTTATTTGTACAGCTGGGGTTTTATAGAAACTGAGCTAGACATAAAAATAAAGCCACATTCATTGAGATAATTCAGGCACCTGGACACTGGCACTCTGCAAATACATAGAAGGCACTGATAAGAGATGCTTGTATCTCAATTAAATGTCAGGCACTTGCTTTTAAGTATTGAAGGTTCGTGCTTGGAGCTTGGGAGATGCCTCTTGATTCACCATCAGTGATGAAATACGTAGCTATCTCACATAGTCATGGGGGCAAAATACCTGGATTGTACTTTTTGGAAGCTGATGACACTGGATAAATGTGAGTTTCAGTGTACAGGTCACCTTTCTGTTCTGTGTCTTTTGTCCTGATCTTGTAGAGCTTAGTTCATCCATCAGTTTTATCTCCATGTTTTCCAACAAAAACTGAGCACTTTCTTTCAGTATCTCTGGCATCCTCATGCATCTGCCAGCAGGGCAGAGAATGGTTTAATATCCTACATAGAAAAAAACAGATTTTGGAAATAAGCTGAATATACTGGATAGTTGGCTTCTATTAATAAGAAATCATTGCTATATTGAGAAAATAAATTACTATTTATGTCAGTATAAAGGGGGAGATGTGAGGGGTTTTTTAAATATTGGTCCTTGCTCTAGTCTTATTTGCTTCTGATTCCCAACTGCTCAGATCCATTCAGCAAATCACTTTTTCATTCTCTTTGATTGTGAATTCTCAGCCCAACATCTGTCATGCAGAATCTTTGCTACTGCTGTGTGCATTTCTGGCATTTAAAGGAGCAAATCTGGGCAATGGCAGAGAGACTTGTATGCAGTGCCTCAATCTTCACTCATATACTCCTGCATTGTGCAGAATAAGATGGAGTCTTTGGGGGAAATAATAGAATTAGTTGTGAAAATGCAGTAACACATGTTCCTTGACTTCCTTTAGGTTACTGAGTGGAAAAGTCCATGCTTCTGGTTTTTTTTAATGAAAGTGAGCAGGAGCTGACCTGCAAGAATCAGAATAGACCATAGTCCCAAGTTCCATCCAGAAGCGAGCATTTACAGTTCAGCAAGTCCAAAGTGTCCTCAGGATATAAGGAAAACAGTCCCAACAAAGATAAAATCATAGAATTGTTAAGGTTGGAAAAAAATCCCTGAGATCATCCAGTCCAACTCAAGGTCAGCCAAGTCTGTCACAGGAAAGAAACATGGATAAGAACATAGCATGAGACTAGAGAAGCTTAGTTACATTTTTGGAACAAGTGATCCTGCCAATTGTTTTAATTTTTCAGTATCTGTAGAATTGCAAACATTAAGAACATGTTTTGTAGCTCTAAATTCAGAGAGAAATTGAAATATTTAAGGAAAAACAGGTCCACAACTAGTTGTTAGGATAAAATTACCAAAATTCATGGCTTGTTTCTTAAAAACTATGTTTGAAGATATTTTTCTGGTTATAAAATATAGGTTACTGTATGATCAACATTTTTCAAATTAAGGGTTTTTGTTCTGATTTCCTAAAACAGGAATTTCAGAACATTAGTTTCCTGGTTATAAAATTACTTGCTTGCACTGCCACACAAGTCTGTGTTCTTCATTGTGTAGGACAGCTCAAAAAGTAATCTAGAAATACACTCAGTGTCCCTTATCTCAGATAAGTATGTCATGTGGCCTAGAATGAATTAATCTAAGTCGGAGGGGAAATCTGCATTTGTCTTTTCATTTCCTCCAAAATCAAGTGAAAGGGCAGTGAAAATAGCCGTGGGATTCAAGAGAATTCGAAGAGTGTTACTGGATTTGGAGAACGTACCTTCTCCATTCTGCATCTTCTAAATTTTTGGAGGAATAATGTCAAGACATTTATGAAGTGTGTAGGTGACAGCAAAGAGGAATTACATGTACAGTGGTGCCAGTGGTACTCAAATACTTAATAAAAAAGGATTTAGAGAAACTTGGGCAGAAAATGAAATAACTCTTGGGAGGAATAGAAAGAAATAAGTGTGAGGTGTCAGTCACAAGGGGTTCTTCTCTCTGGCATCTGATGATTGTGACAGGGTTACAAAAATAAAAAGATTAAGGACTACTGGAGCAGAGCAAAGCACTAGGAAAGTGGGCTATGAAGTACGTTTAAATCAGGATCCAATATTACAGAATTTCTTCTGCTGCAAAAAGAAGGCTGACTTTATTCACATAATTTAGAATCTAAAAAATAAGATTGCCAGAAATCTGAAGGCAGACTTGTCTCTGGTGCTCCTCAGTAGTCTCACACTGCTGAGGGTGGTGCTGCTGGTGGTGGTGAAGGTCTGCTTCACCCACCCTGCAGGGCCTTCACTCATGGAGACAGTTTGTTTCAGTGCTTCACTGTTCTTACAATCAGAGGGCTTATCCTGATGTTTAACCCAAATCTTCCTTGCTGCTGTTTAAGCCCATTCAGTCTTATCTGTTCTTCACAGGCAGGGAAAACTTCTTCCTATACTCTCTCCAGCAGTCTGTTACATAGCTAGGCTGTTAATTTTTCCCTCTTGCTTTTGCATTGTTTTATCTAAATAATCCTGATAATCAGCCTTTCTTGATAGATCATGTTTTCCACACTCATAATTTTCATTCTTCTGTGGATTCCCTCCAGTTAATTCAGATTCTTTCTGCTTTCAGATCCCAAGAATGAACGTGTTATCTCAATTTGAGGCCGAGCAGAAGGGTGGGACTGGTCTGCATGTCCTAGAGGCTAAAATTGTACCCTGTGTCCCAGATCAGTGTTTGGTTTGTCCATGACCTGTTTGACTTGGGTTCAGTTTGGGCCCAGTAACCCCCTGCATCCTTTTTGGTAAGGCTGCTTTTAGCTGCTTCTTTCCCATACTGTATTTGAAGAATTATTTCTAAGTATAGACTATTCTGTTTATCGGTACTTAGTGATATCATAAGCTTTTAAACCATAACTTGAACTTGTCCAAATCATCTTAAAATCTGGTCCTATGTCTCAAGAAGCCGACAGTATTTCCCAGGTAGGTATCATCTGCAAATTCAGAAAAAGAGGACCATGCTGTCACAAGATAATTCCTTTTGAAGGGCCCTCAGTAAGTCATCAAGCCCAGTCTTCTGCTCAGAACTTGGTGTCCCATCACTCATCTCACTGACTAAAATGCTGGAAGGAACTGGAGCCAAGCCAGAACTGACTCTGCTGTGGTTGCTGCTATGACTGTGTAAGAATGGTTTTCCATCCATTTTTGACTAACTGGTTAACAGTCTTGCCTAGACCTTATTTTTCAGGTTTACTTATGAAAATGTCGTGGAAGTAGTGCTAAAAGCTTTACTGAAATTGAAATGTGAGATCTACTGCTCTTCAGTCCACAGAACCTCTTACTCTGTCAGGGAGGGAGGTTAGACTGGGTTGACTCAGCTTCTTCTTGACAAATTCATATTGACCGTAGCTGGTTTATTTTTTATCTCTGAGGGTGCTTATAAACCACCGAGTTGTGCTAACAATTTTCTAGAGAATGAAATGAAGCTGATGATACGAATTCCCTGTCACTCCTTTCATTTTTTTGAAATCTGGGTGGTTATTATGTTCCGCCTTCCCCAGTTTTCCCTGCATCACCTGATTTCACAAGTTCTGGAAGAAGACTCCTGATGGCCCTGTGACTCCATCAGCCACCACTTCAAGTGCTACCAAGTGACAGTCCTGATGCTCACATCAGTATACATACATACAGCTCATGGATGTTCTCTCTAACTTATTTAAGACTGAGTTGTACCCTTTTCTCTCTGGTGCCAATTGTGTTAATTATCTGATAATAATCAATATTTTTAGGGATGGTGTTCCGTCTCCTTTAAGTAGCTGACCAGCTGGCACTTTGCTGTTCTTCTTGACTGCTGATGTCCATCAAGAGTGCCTTTTGTGTTGTGGTTTTTAATGTCCGTTCCTGGTCAAACTTTATTTTTTGTTTGGTGTTTCTGATTTCACCATTACAGGCTTGTACTGTAGGTTACCACTTTTTGTGTACTACCTTTTCTCAAAGAATGAAGTTCTCCAGAAGAGGAAACATTGTTAAAAGTTGTCCTCTGGCTATACTTAATCACTTCTCTGCAGTAAAAATTGACTTGCTTCTTCAAAACCTTGTTTGAACTGAAAAAGAAACACAAAAAACCTGTGTGATAATCCAAGACCATCAAGTAATTTTCAGCTAAATATTAAAATACCTCCCGACCATTATTGAAAACTTCTAAAATTTAAAAGGTAAAATGGATTTCAAGGTCTTCAAGATCAATAATACACAATACACAAGAGAGGAACTATGATGTTCAGATCATAAAGACAAACTCTGAAGAAAACAGTACTTTGACATAGCATATGTTTTTATCAAGCTAAAGCTAGTCCTGAAACAAAAAGACTGAATATCAGAAAATGAACTGTAATACTAACTACAGAAAAATGATAAAGAAATAGTGAGCATAATGTCTGTTTGGTCTAAAACATGAAGAGCCTAATGGATTAAATCCCCTTTATATGCCACACAAAAATAATTTCAAAGGACTAATTCACCAGTCATGAACACTAAATTAAAATTAGCTGCACTTTCTCGCTTTCCTATGCATTTTGCAGAATTTAGTATTTTTTGACTGGTTTTTCTGTGCCTATACAGCTGGTATTTATTTACACCAATGTTAGGAAGTGTAAATGGGTACCAGTTCACTATTACAGGGTTTTAAATCAACTTAATGTTCATTGTACCTGTGAATAGATCTCTGTCACTTGTCAAGAAGAAAGAATCTATTTCCTCTGATGTTAATCTATGGTTTGGGGCCTGCTCGTGCAGAAGCATTACCTGAATGAAGTAAAAACTCTGATTCAAAGCATGCACACAGAAAATAAAGAAAACCACTGGCATTATTTATGTTTTGATTATTTTTTTCCTTGAAATGGACTGAGATTTGTTTGGAACTGGAATGCATATGCAGAAGGACCCCAAAGTTTAACATCCAACCAGTCAAAGTGCTGCAGCTGTCACTATCAATGCTCTGCAGTGATGCCCCCCCATCACTTCGCCAGGAAGGAGCTGTTGGGGAAAATAAATAAATTCTCTATCATTCGACCAAGCAGAAGAGGTCTCAGCTTTGGCAGATGCAGGAGTGTGAAAGAAATAAATGCTAATCAGACATTTAGAAAAGTAAACATTCCTTGTTCATGCCTCAGAAATAATCTGTCTGCTGCTTGATACAAAATGTTATCAAAGAGTATGGGGTTCAAACACACAGAATTTCTTCTATCAAAGAACGATGGCATAGAGAAGTAGGTTTATTACTGCTTAAATGACAGGGTTTTATTAAAAAAGTACTTGGTATTAAACAATAGCCTTTCCTTATATTTCAAAATTGTTACTATTTAGTTGTCTCTCTACTTGCACTCTAAAACTTATTAATGTACTTTATATTCATCCTCCTACTGAGAGCTGCATGAATTCACCATATTCACTCTGAAGCAACCAGGAATGCAGCTGAGTTATGTAGCACAAGCACATAAACTGTCCCAAAGTACGTCGGTGGGGTAATCATGATTGCTTCTTAATAATGCATGCATTTGTGTGCGTTACACATGTAAGTTATGTTGTAGCTATAGAGAATATCTGCCAAAGACTTTTTCTGCTGAAAATAATTGCCTTTGTAAGCAGGAGGACCTTGTCCTGCAGTAGCATGGGCAGCAGGCCTTATTGAGCAAGCCGCTAATGTCTGGGAATGTTTGTACCTGTGTCTGGAAATGTTTGTGAGCTCCAAGGGCAACTGGAAGAGCCAGCACTGGGAGTTTCCTGGAATGGTGCTTCTTGGTGCAGGCCAGAACCTCAGCAGAAGTTGTTCCTATGCTGTATTAGTAGACATGACTGTGTTTAATAGCTGACAAAACTCCTGGACACTTCTTAACTTAGTACAGAAGAAGCCGAGATGTCCACCAAGATGTACAGGGTTTATTTCCTGTACGTGAGTTGCTTATGTCACATGCGAAGGCACAGGCATAGAAGGAGTCTGAGATGTATCACTTTTACAGGCATACCTCAGTCATCAGGGAATGTGGGCATATCAGAATTGCTGCGTGTGCACTATAGACACTCTTTTAGCCTGAAAACTGCAGGCAGTAATATGGTAACCCTAAGAGTGGGGCTGAGTCCGTGCAAAGAAATGTTCTAAGTTTTGATCTTACTCTTCCTTCTACCATTTGCCACTGTGCTTTGCTGAAAAGCTGTTAAATGTACGATTAACATGGTTGCAGATTTTACTCATGACCTCCTTATTGTTGTGTTTCTCGGTTTTTTCTCATTTGTCAGCTTAACATGCTTATGATCTCAAGAAGAAAATACAGATGTAGCTCACTTCTACTGTTGGGCTCAGCATCACACATCTATCACCTCAACTTTATTTCAGTATAATCTGGTTCTTTTCTTCTCTCTAAACATGCTGTGCTAGTCAACTGTCCTTCCGAAAGCCAGAATTTACTTCACAGAAGACAGAAAGAAAAATTAAGAGCTCTAACAGAGGAAAGAATTCCTTTCTCCAGTATTTACAAGACATTTTAGAATTTTCATGGTCTTTTGCGAAGTCTCAGTATTGTATTTTTCCTCAGGCAAAAGCATTCACAATGTCAACACGCTCAGTTTTTCATGATCTCTCCTCTGCCTCAGAAATGTAACCTTTCTCCAGCTCCTCTTCTAACCCTCTGATTGTATCTCTTCCATACCTACTTTCCTTCTCGTTTTACTGCTCTGACTTGTCCAGTGGTGCTGTGTCTCCTGCACCTGCTGCCATTGCTCTAATTTTTTTAGTTCCTTGGAGTTTACGTATTCAACACTTGTTGGCTACCAACACTGAGACAAGACTTCGAGACAAGTCCTCATTTCCCAGTGATGATTATACACAAAGACAATGCCTTAGGTTTTAGCTTTTATATTTTTCAGCTCCTGTATTGCCTAGTATGTAACTCTGAAACTTCATATAGTCTGTTAGCTACTGTTCTCACATTTTGGTTAGACATAACAAACCCTCTCTGGGCCTGAACTCAAGGACACCTTGTTGTCCCAGGCTCCGAAATATGTAAACTGAGCTTCTGGACAAGGGGAGCAAACTTGGGGTAATTACATCTTTAACTGAAATTATAATAGGAGAATTAACCCCGATATGCAAATGGTCTAAACTCATAAAAATGTGAAAAACCTGTGACCCAGGGTCCATCCTGGGTGGAACCCCTCGGAGGCTTTTGACTCCCAAGGTGTACCTTTGGAGGTCCTTCAAATAAATACCTGATTTTATTCTCTTCATCTTGTATAGCCTGTTATCAGGTAGCCACTTCAAGGCATCAAAGGATAGTAGAGACAGAGCTGGATGTATTTAAGATGGAGTGTGATTCTTTTATACACCCACAAGGCCAAAGATCGGCTTGGGAGAATCCCATGGAATACATCTTTTCTCCCTTTGCAGAAAACAAGGGTCCAGGAGAACTGGCTGATTTTCAAGGATGTCTTATCTGATTCAAACTTATCTGAACTCAAGAATGGCCCATCTTTACAAATACGTAATCAAGCAAAGCCAGCAGCAGGAGGCCTGCATGAATGAATGAGGAACTCCTCTCTTTGGGAATAAGGGTGTTATCTTTTCTTTCTAATTTCATCTTTCTAACACAAGAACTCTCCTTTTCTCTTACGTTTATTTTGGACTTTTTACCCTATTTTGGTCTCTGAATGTAACTCCTCACAACATGGCAGTATGTAAAAAACCACACATCAGCTGTTTCTGCAATGTTGTGTCTCAGAGCTGCCATGTGGAAAAATACATAGATAAATGGCGGAAAATTCCTTCTAACATTGAAACTTCATTGCAATAAAGAAAATAGTGTTATTCTTGTAATTATTAGTTATTATTTATAAATAGTAATATTGCTAGTTGTTATTTATTATTGTCTTCTCCTATTTTTCACTATTTAGCTTTTGAATATCCTTCTTCCGTTTGCTTCTCACTTAAAAACTAGGGGAAAAAAAAAACCCACAAAAACTGTTTATGCAGTCTCACAAGTCCCAGCATAATTATTCTTAATCTTGGCTTATGTGAGCTGTGTGAAAGGATGGTCCCAACCAATTTCTGCTGAAAGAACACTCAGTGAAGAAAGAAAAAGGAAGGTTCCATTGGTGACCATCCTGTTCATACCACCTCTGGCTTTCCTCGAGACTCTGTCATTCAGGTTATATAAAGCAATTGAGTTCCTGTCGTGGATGTTAACCGACCTATCAATCTTGGTGACCAGGATTTACAACTAAATTACTGGTTCCCAAAACACCTAATGAAGGCATTTGGTGAGCAGAATTCCAAAGTGTGCTTGGTATGCTGAAGAGGTAACTAAGGGTAGAGCCCAGATGACATTTCCAGTAAAAATAATCCTTTTCAACACATTGTATACTATGCTCGAGAGAAGTAAGCCTGAATAATGCTTGTAAAAAAAAAAAAGTGTTTGTATAGGATTTCGGGTGTCTGCAATAATTTCTTCCTCTTTTCAATCCCTTGTCATTGCTTTGGGAGAGGTGACTGCACTCAAGGAAGTTATTTTAATGGAGGGGAACATGTATAAAACAGCCTTTTGTTGGGCTAATCACCCATGTTTCTGTAGTCTGTGCTAAGGAATGTAACTCTGGCTTTTCAAGTCTGTTAAAGCATTTGTATTTAGAATTTTAGGATTAAAAAAAACTTCTCAAAATCACAAGTTGGAGTTCTGACCTCATTAAGAAATATCCAAAAGGAGAAATATTCTATTAGACTATTAGATTTATACATCCTTTTTCATTATTTTAATGATCTATACATACCTAATATAGCTAGTTTAATTAAAAATAAAAGTAGACAGATTATTCCAGGAAGAAAATGCTAATTCCTTCCCTTTTGTTTGAAACATTTGACTAAATATACTTCCCCATTATTTAACTTTAAATGCAAATTGCACTTCGATATGTAATTAACCTTATCTTTATTGTATTCTTCCTAAGAATCATGCTGTACTTTCAAAAATGTAATTTGACTTTCAGGAAACTATGGTTTAATCACTGTTTTTGTACCTGCAATATGAACAGAAATTCATATTTTTCTCATGAAAACTGAGCTACAGCATATTGAATTAACACAGCAAATACCAGTCCAAGTTAAAATTCACGAAAAACACAGGCTGAGTTAAAAATTTCTTACTCTTACATGGATAATCATCAAATTTGATAGACTGAGTTTAACAAATTAGTGCATCTTTTTTTTGGCACTAGAAAATCCTGTTTTGATTTCAATTGGAATGTAGAGATGGTATTAACTCTTTCTTTGGCTTTTGACATCTGCCAGTAAACCCCTCTGATTCAGGTGTCCAGAACTACTGAATAACTGAAAACTTAGTAAGAATTTGCCAAATATCTGTAAAATTGTTTGAAAAAAGCTGGAGATAAAAGACTCTGAAGGTTCATAGTATCTAAATACTGAAGGTAGTTAAAGAAATGACTTGAACATGGATTTTTAATAGGTAATTCTATTTGTTGAAGGTGTAAAAAATATATTGGCTAGAAGCTAAACTGAGCAATTAAAAATTACATTTTTAGCAATGGCAGGAAACTAATAAACCTCTGTAAAGAGGTCCTGAAGCGTCAAGAGTTGTGCCCAATTCTCCATCATCCATTGTGAATTTATACGTCAAACATTTCACTAGATCTTATCTATTTCAACCATTACAACTGAAAACAGGTGTTATGGGTGAAACAGTCACAAATGGGGGAATTTTTACTTGATTTAATTTCAATTAGCACCATCTTCTGATTCAGGCATTTGATGGGGGGTGTCATAAATGAGAAAGTAACTCTCTTTCCTGTTTCCCAGGCTTAAGGCGAACATCTCTAGTTCTCTTACTAGCGTCACCCTGCCTTGGGTTTGCTGTGGATTATCCTCAGTCACTCCTTAGTCATGCCATGAGTACACGGGCAGTTCCTGAACCTAATGGTTTCTTTCTGCTGTTCCTTGCTCATTCTCCCCCTGCTCCATGGCCACAGTCTCTCAGGGGTGCTCTCAGGCTGCAGTCCCTTGAGCTGTCCCCACTCTGACATGAGTCACCTCTGTGCCCCAGAATATCTCCTTCCCTGTGGCTCCTCCACACATCTGTCCAAGATCCTCTCCCTGTGTGCCTCCTGACCTTTGTGGCTGCTGCCTTTTCTGAAGTGCATTTGAGCAGAAGCACCACGTGCCCCTTCAGCATTGAAGATTTGCAGGCTGTGAGTTGCTCACACCAGTTTCAGAGCTGGCTGGACCTACCTGTTACCTGCCCAGGGCAACTTGTGACCTTCTCCCACGCAGCCCCCAGCCACCCAAATGCTGCCTGTTATGCTCAATACAGCACATTAGCTTTTCTTTTTCACATGTCAGTGTACTTGAGGCTTTATAATCAAAACATTGTCCAGCCTGTGCCTAAAGCAAGGCAGAGCAGATGCCATTTTCAGGGTTCCAAAAGGGCTTATGTTATGTGACTTATTCTGCCTAATATTTCCTGTTAACATGGAATAAAGTCCTGTTTGGAAGTACCATGTTCTTCTGATCTTATGAGAATTATTTTCAGCTACTTTGTCATCTTGTTCTATAATGACAAGAAAGCATATTCCATTATGTTAAAAAAAACGGATGTAAAAATGTGTATTTTCTCTGAAACTAAAGCCAACATTTCCATTTGCCTTCAATCATTCCCTATTTGGCCTGATTTCAGTAATTCAGGAACTCATTGCTCAGTCTATAAGACTTCACTGATAAAGTCACACACTTAGAAAAGGTCCCATTTCAACAAGACAGTTATGTCAGTATATAACTGTAAACACATGCATTTTAGTCAGTCCTTTTCTTATCAGAAAAGCCCTGTTAAATGCCTAAAAAATAAAATAGAAATTATGTTCTCTATGTGTCTTAAATAAGCTCTTTTTTGAAACTCAAATGCTGCTTTTGCAATCCTTTTGCTACTCTTTTGCAATCAACACTCCCATTGAGCACTATTAGGTGTCAAGATTTCGCCTTGAAACATAATCTGTTATTGGATTTTAACAAACAAAACCATGAGGGCAGTCTGCACACAGGAGAATGAAACCTACCAGTGACATTTGTTACTGATGATGTGGGGCCCTGATAGATGATTCAATTTGAGAGTGCAAATTCAATTCCTGACCCACATGTCACTATACAGAAGGTTTATGTAATTATCATCAGTGTGTTGTTATTTATCCGTGTGTAGATCCTGCTGACTTTTTATTATTCGCTGCTAATGTTGTCATTAAAAATGCATGCCAATTAACATAATTTTAAAAGGCGACATGAAAAATACCCAATTTAGCTTTAAATTTCAATTATTTCCTTTATTTATTTTACTTTCTCTTCAGCAGTTTCAAAATAACAGACTGGGTAGACAACAGATAGGTAAATAGTAGCCAAGTTTAGTAATTCTCTTACTGCTGTAGGTAAAGGTGACAAGCTTGTCATTTTGTGCTAGGCAAATCACAAGCTGTCACCAGCCTTTGGCCAGTCATTTCTTTTTATTTAAAAAATCCCAAACTCTAGCACAAATGTCATATCTTGTTGCAGCATTGCGGTTTCAGGCCCTTCATGAATCATTTGAGTAGGTAAAATAGCATCTGTCAATTTTATTATATTGGATTTATTGAAACCAGGAAATTAGGAGGATGTAAGTATATATTAGTCTCTACTTGGCACTTTATTGCAGTACTCGGTTACCCAGGATGGCAAATTCAGATCTGTTTACTAAAACCTTTAGATATAATTTTCTTTCCTGCTTTACTTGACTGAGGAGGCTTAATGATCACAATTTTATAAGGCTCTGTTTCTTATAACAGTAAAAGCCTTGACATTTCTTTTTAGATCAGCCTCTCAGAGCCTTATAAAGAACACAGGTTTCACATAAGCTTCAAGATGAAGATGGAAAGTGGGGAGTGATCTTAGCAGGGAGCTAAAATCAACAATTTCAGCACAAGAAAATGATTGCTCTACTCAGGAGAAACCCATTCCCTGGAACTGCTGCCTCCTGTTCTGCCAGGAGGGCTCAGTCCCAAGGGCCTCCCAGATGTCAGAGAGAGTTAAGGACCAAATGTCAGAAATGTTGAAATGAACCTGTGGCTGGTGATTGGGTCCCTCAGGCGAGACAGTAAGTTGCCTATGTCTAAGTTTCTTGCTGAAGAACCATATCTATACACGGCTCTTTCAGTAATAATAGTCACTTGCACTTAACATGTACAGCACCTTTAGTTAATGCTATCTGCTCTATTTTGCCTTTGTTTTCGAGCAGATGGGAAATCAGGGCAAGCAAGGTCACAAGGTTTTTTTTCCATCATGCGAACTCTAGACTCATTAACAAGAATATAAATTGAATTTGAGAGTAATCATTTTTATACACTTTCCTTTGATTCTTTTGATTATTTGCATAGAATGTGGTGAGTTGGCAGGGACCCACCAGAATCATGGAGTCTGACTCTATAGTTACAGACAGTTTGAAATACATTTGTGATTTTTTGATTTGAACAGAGCAAAACAGTGAACGCCCCTAATGCCGAAACATGCACCTTGTCAGTCAGATCCAGTGCCCCACCAAAATCTAATCTTATCTGGCCACCTGGATCTTGTAAAGTCCTGATATTTCACCTGATATTGCCATCTGGTGAAATATTAGTCATGTTGCAGCTTTGATTGCTGTTCCATTTCTCTGGTAGATAAACTACATTGTGAATTTTAAAGGAAGAGAGAGACTTGGAAGTTGGATCTTCCATCCATAAACTACCTAGTCTTTTATTTCTTTCAGGATCCATTCCAGCAGTTCCACCTGAAAAATCTTCCAGCATTTCCAATTTCTTTCCTGGTTTCCAAAGTGAATATCCCAGAACTGAAGCTGTGCCTTTCTCTGCCCTGATGGGGAGTAAGATTCTGAGACACAAGCTCAGCCATATGGAACAGAAGTGAAACATGATATTGATGGAGGTCACTTGTGCAACGAAGGAAAGAAAGTGCTGACACAGTGAATATTTTTTGTTTGTTTTTATCCATGCTGAGCTCTTGAATGGCTTGATAGGAAAGATTTGTGGTGTATTTCAGCGCAAAAAGACACATGGTGTTGGAAATTGGCTTTTACAAATGTCACTGGAAAAGGAACATTCTGCTCATTAAGTGTATGCACAACAAGATTCTGCTCTAGGTGGAAGCTCCCATCCTGATCTGTTTTCCTGCTTTCTCCCTTTTTCTTTCCCCTTTTTTATTTTTATTTTTTATTATGATTTTTAATATGTGTTCTCCTGGCAGGACTTAGAAAATCAAGCGAGGTTTACTAGCACTAGACCAACAACATTAGTTGAAACAAATGTATAATATCCTGTAGTACATTATCTGGTACTAAAGGTTTTAGTTCCTTTGATAACACCATACCTGGGCCTTTGCATCATTATTCTCCTCAGTATGAGGAAGGCTGAGACAAAGACGGTGATGAGATGGAAAGTGCTCTGTTACAGCAGCAGCAGCAGGATATCCGAAGGTGGTGGTGTGTGGCTGGTGGTTTCACACTGAGGTGTTCAGGGGAAAGGGAGCCTGTCTGCCAGCCAGGGTTTAAGGGCAGGATGCTGAGACCTCGAATCAGGAGACAGAAACTGAAATAAGGTGAGGACTGTCAAAAGTTCAATCACTTTTAACATTCCTTTTATGTTATTTCTCATGACGGGGACCAAGTGACTTCAAAAACTCATATTGATGACAATTTAATTGGGCATATTTATCTTGGAATGAGGAGCATTTATCAGAAATGGGACAATTACAAGTATATATGGCAATCAATCAAATGCTTACTGTGTTAGGTTCCTATTTCAGAGGTCAAATACTGGGAAAAACTCTGTAATGTATGAAATACATTCACTGATAGAAGTCTGTGAGTTTTAGTGGTTCATCCTATGCTTTGTTTTAATTCAGAGTTTTAAATAAAGATCAGAAATAGCAGCTTCATAAGAGAGCTCTATGGGAGTAGGTTTATATGTTAATTTACAAAATTATCCATGAATAATTTAGAACAAACATTAGATTATAGCAGTGGCACTTTATCTACTAATAATAAAATTAAAGAAAAATTAAGAAACAGGTAAGTTTATTTCTGGAACGAGCAAAGCAATATTTGCCTGACGGATTAGTCCTATTTAATCAGAACACTGAGCAGCTGGATAAATCCTAGCTAGAATATTAGGTCATTTGTTAGCCCTTCAGCCAATTACAGCTACAGCTGCTCTGTGCTATCTTTTTCTTCTCATCAGTGAGCTGCTTTTTTTTTCCTTGAAAACACTAGATGATGAGCCCTCAATAGATAAGAATGTAGGGCAGAGAGATCTTACAGCATCAGGGTGCTGGTGGATAAAATATGGTCCCTCTCATCACCAACAGAGAGTGTCAGTGAAACTTGTTTTTGGAACAGGAGAGCTACAGGACCAGGGTCTAGTCCTGACTTGGCAATAAGACAGATGAAGTGCCTTTTTCTCTTCTGCCTTAAACTTTTTTCTTCCCCTTT
The DNA here is from genome assembly GCA_013397725.1 of Rhagologus leucostigma. Classification (NCBI taxonomy): domain Eukaryota; kingdom Metazoa; phylum Chordata; class Aves; order Passeriformes; genus Rhagologus; species Rhagologus leucostigma. The sequence continues at coordinate 530,491 of VZTD01000303.1, forward strand.
CTTTTTTTTTTCTTAAACGAACTGCTTAGTTCTTGGGGTTTTATATTTTTTATTAACGTAATTTTCATTTAGGCTGTCATTATAATGGTAATATTCGTGCTAAGCAGTTTGCTTTTGAGTTTGCAGGGTTTTTTATGGGTTTTATTTTGTTAAAAAGCAAGCAAACCCAGGTGAGAAAATAGCTGACAAGTCTTGTCAGTGCTCCTGAAAGTGGGGGTGAGTGGAGTCTTCCTGGATCTTCAGAGCTTGCTTGGCAAAACTGGAACCTGGTACTGTCCTAACAGAGCAGCCCTCCTATGGATAATGCGCACAAACTCCAGCATGTGCAGCACGAGAAACCAAATAAGGTGCAGTCTTACAAATCTATGATTCCAGACTTGCTGCTCCAGCTGCTTGTTCATAAATCTACGGGACCCAAAGGGTTTCATCCCACGGTACTGAAAGAGCAGGCCAATGCCAAGTCATCACAGAAACTCTCTCCATTATTTTTCAACAGTCTCGGGAGTCTGGAGAAGTCTCACTTGTCTGGAAGCTGGCAAATGTTGCCCCAGTTTTCAAGAAGGGTAAGGAAATAGGTCTTGGTAACTACAGGCCTGTCCATCTCACTTCAGTGATCAGTAAAATTATGGAAAATGTTATTCTGGGAGTTACTGAAAAACACTTGAGAGACAACGCAGTCCTTAGTCACAGACAGCACAGGTTCACAAGGGGAAAGTCCTGCTTAGCAAACTGAATTCCCTTTTATGACAAGGTCACCCATCTAGTTGACCAAGGGGAGATGTGGGAGCTTTTGGTTTTAGCAAAGCTTTTGATACTGTCTCTCACAGTATTCTTCTGGATAATCTGTCCAGCATACAGCTGGATAAACACATCAGGCAACTGGCGAGCAACTGGCTCATAGGTTGGGCACAAAGGATTATAGCATATGGGGCCACATCAGGCTGGTGATGTCACTAGTGGCATTTCCCCAGGCTCCATCTCAAGGCCAGTGCTCTTTAGTGTTTTTTAAATTATCTGGGTGCAAGAATCCAATATACAGTAAATAAATTTTCTGGCTATACTAAATTAGGAGGAGTTGTGGTAGAGAAGCCTTGCGGAGAGATCTGGCTAGATTCAAGGGCTGGGCAGTCACCAACCACATAGAATTTAACAAGAGCAACTGCTGGAATTGTCCAGCTGGGACAAGGTAACCCTGGTTACACCTACAGACTGAGAGGCAAGAAGTTGAAGAGCATCTCAGTGGAAAGAGACCTGTGGTCCAAGGCAAGCTGAATGTGAGTCAGCAGTGCCCTGGCAGCCAGGAGGGCCAAGCGTGTCCTGGAGGGCATCAGGCACAGCATGGCCAGCCGGGCAAGGGATGGGATTGCCCTGCTCTGCTCTGCACTGGGGCAGCCTCACCTCGAGTCCTGTGTACAGTGTTGGGAGCCACAATATAGAATAGACATAAAGTTGTTAGAGCATGTCCAGAGAAGGGCAATTTAGATGGCAAAATATCTTGAGGATAAGACAGAACCACAGAATCAACTAGGCTGGAAAAGACCTCTGAGATCACTGAGTCCAACCTATGACAAAACACCACCATGTTAACTAGACCATGGCACAAAGTGTCACATCCAGTCTTTTCTTAAACACCTCCAGCTATGGTGACTCCACCCCCTCCCTGGACAGCCCATTCCAATGCCCAATCATTCTTTCTGTGAAGAGCTTCTTCCTAAAGACATAAGACCAGTGGCTGAGGCCACTTGCTTTATTCCACTTGGAGAAGAGAAGGCTGAGAGTTGGACTCCTCATAGTCTACAACTTCTCCAAGGAGGACAGCAGAGGCAGAGGTGCTGATCTGCTCTCTGGTGACCAGCAGAGACATGAGGAAATGGAAAAAGCATCAGGAGTTCAGGTTGGACTTAAGATAAAGTTTCTTCACTGAGGGGGTGATCAGTGACTGGAACAGGCCCTCAAGGGAAGAGGTCATGGCACCTAGCCTGTCAGACTTCAAGAAGCATCCCAATGATGCCCTTAGACATATGCTTTAGTTCTAGTTGGTCCTGCTTGGAAAAGGGAGTTAATGGTCCTTATGGCTCTCTTCCAACTGGAGATATTCTATGATTCTGTGAAATATTTGGACTATGTCATGTAAGCTAAGTTTTGGGTTTTAATCAGTTGTGCAAGGTGGGGGTCTGTTTCTTTAGTGCGCTGTAGAGGAAAGAGAGAGGTATTTTGGTACCCAGCCTGGTCAGATGTGTTTTGTACTCTCTCTGCCCCACCTGGGGCTTGCAGGGAGCTACTAGTGGTAGCACAAGACTGGACTACAGCTTTGTAGCAGCCAGCAACATTTGGAGTTCGTGGGATATTCAGTGCAAATTATACCTTGCATCTTATTGACTAGTTTTTTCTCATACACGAGCTTTGTGCTGAAGTGCATCCCCAGGTTACTCCACGTGGTAATAACAGTATGTGCTCTTTCTTGTACACGTTAATTTTGAATTATATTTACCCAGTGAATGTGAATCAATTGAAGCTTGGCATTCCTATTTCAGGGTAGGAATAGCTGGTCAATATGAGCTGATATTATTGACTGGCCTGTTTGTGTGTCTGTTATGCAAACCATACAGGTAATGAATATCAATGTACAAGAGTCTGCTGAAATGCTTCACAGTCAAAAGCATGGAGGCTGAACATGGAAGGCAGTCTCCCATGTTGGAAAGCAGTTGCCAGTATTTTGGTACAATAGATTCATCTGTAATCTAAAGTATACATAAAAGAAGAAATGTGAAATACTCTATCTTAAAGGGAAAACATGAACATATGTTTCACAGTACACTTCTGACATGTGGTGTCTCACACTCCAGAGAGACTTTTTTTTAACATCGGATGCAGAGCTGGTGTTACAGCTATGGAGTTTCCACATGGAAGCACAGTGGAGCCTCTTTTCTAGCTATACTCTACTGTCTTGCTCTGCTACCTCCTCCAAATTTGACAGAGAGGCCTTCTCCTGCCTGTCCTCAGTGGTCTGAGATCCTAAGCACCTGCTCTGATTTTTGTCTTTAAATCTTGATCTAATCAGGCACGTGTTTCAAGGAGACAATTAGGATTGAATAGCAATTAGGAATGAATAATATGCCATTATTGTAAATCAGGATTACTAAGCATTTGCATCATTGTAACGACAATATTTGTGGAAGAAGAGACCAAACCTATGACTAGTAAGGGAAAATTAAGATTAAACATAAGCCAATTGTTGGCTTTGTAACATGGCCCCTTCAGCGATTGTGGGGTCCATCTGGACTGTCTCAGGAGCAGAACAGGGACAGGGCTGTGACTCTGGGAGCTGTGATATGGCTCCATGCTCCCTGAGACATGACATAGAAGAATTGGTTGATGCTTCCTGACTAACAGCAGATTGACTGTGCTGACTGGTGTGCTGGGGATGACTGCAGCACAGGCACCAAGTCTACTGCTTGTAATTTAGAAACCCCTCTGTTTCGTGTTGCAGTGTGCTATGGCCGATTCCCCAGCCAGCAATACCATAGCAGGTGCACTGGATTAATACCCAGGCAGCCCAGGAGCCCTGTGATTGCCCAGAGGGCTGTGCGAGGTATACAGATCATCCCTCCATAACTAGCCACTGCCATCTCCCCCCTNGACTTCTAAGTTGAATTAAACCCACTCCTGTTCTCCCATGCAGAAGTTCCCTCCGCCTTGTTCTTACCTCCTTAGTGTGCCTTGACCATCGGTGGGTTAGGCGAGTCCAGGCTGGAACCTCACCAACCCTCCCACGCGCCCGCGAGCAGCCTCCGCCACCCTTTCCTGCGTGGGTGGGTGCCCAGCATTAGTGGTCCTCGAGCTAGCCGAACAACATAGTGCCGTGGCAGTTTCGCTTCTCTCATTTTGTTAATAGTCTGTAAATATGGCTATACGTGTCCCAAGCAGATGTGAGCTTACTTCACCGACGGCAGCTACAGCCTTACTTGAAGCTACATAGCCACGTTAATGTGTCAACAACCTACAGCAACAACAAAAAAAATTGATTCTCAGCAAGGCTTATTAGCTTGGGCTCAGCTTTATGCAGGCACGGCTGCCTAGCTTCCATTCAGAGCTCACTTTCTTATAGCTAACTCCAAGTGTGGGCAGAATATGATAATGACAGTAAACAAAATGCCATGCAGGCATAACTCAGTTCCTCATGATTTTTAGAAACATGATATTCTTTCAACACTTCAATTTGAGAGTGGGTAATAAAGTTAAAAGGAAGCAAACAGATGAATCAAATGTCCCTGTTTAGAACGGGATTCCTCCTAGAAAAGCTCTGTGGTTTATATTTTAGGGTTCTTCATATGAGATCAGCCATCCATATGCTGTCACTTCTTTGGAACCTGGGATGGCATTTTATGATCTTGAGATGAACTTCCCATTGCTTGCAAATAGAGAGGCTAATATGGTTCCAGGCACAGGGTACCAGGAGACCAATTTTTCTGTCTTGGTGGCAAAATGAGAAGAATAATAATGAAGTGTTATATACACACTAAGCTACAAATGGCTCTAACACAGCTTACACTGGAAAATAAGAACTACCTCTTTGGGAATAAAAACCTTTTGCTTCCATGCACAAGGGGATAGAACCTTGCCCCTGTGAAGCTTGGCTGGGGATGCTGACGTAAGGGCTACTGGCCTTTATTTTTGTCTCTCATAAATAAATGAAGTTAGAAATGCAGAATGGTGGTGTGAATATCTAAATTCATAGACAGGAACACTAATATTGTTCCGCATTGCTTACATTTCTTACTAATCCTTTCTGGAAGATTAAGGAACAGGCATTGTGGGTTTTATTCAGTGTGCTATGATGAACCTGAAGAATGTTGAAACAAGTTTTGAATTCTCCTTTGGCACTATTTCATCTAACTGAATCCAAATGATTTTTTATTTAAAACCTGAACTCCACTTTCTTTTCTACTTTTACTCTGTCTCATCAATGCCATTCATTTTACCTATGCTGTGACTTTCTGGAATGATCCTATTGTAGAATTATTAAATATACCTTTGCCTTATCAGGCTTATCAGCAATTATTGAAGGTTGAGTTTTTTATCTTTCTTGAAGAAAATGGAATTGCTAATTTTAAAGTTGGATAGTTTAGGGGTAAATTTGTTTGATTTAGAGTGAGGTAGTATTCCAATTAGTGGCAGACTGTTACAGTGATTAGTCACCCTCTACCAAACACATTTCTTTGTTTATCACAAACTATTTACCAAACTCTTTATCTGTATGTAAAAAAGAAATCATCTGATGTGATCCCATTTGAAAGGTGTTGACTGCTGTGACAAAATACTTCCTATGGGTTTTATGTAGTTGGGCCATAGTATATCCAGGATCATCTCATTAGATAGGCCACAATTATTACAGTAGTTTGGTGTATTTTCTCTTTCCAAGAGGTATCCATATAAATATTTTAGGTGACATTTCCTTAGAAAAGAGTGCTAAGTTTTAAGACACGACCTTCTCAAAACACCAAACCAATAAGTAAGTTGCTAGTAACATTTTTGTAACATTCCACTTTTTCTTTCTTCTCCTTCACCTTCTCCTTCTCCTACACCTTCTCCTTGTTTTTCCCCTTCTATTTCTCTTTGTGACCCAAGTTTGCAGGTGACCATTTGGAAGACTCTATTTGTTGTTTCAAATCATTTGCCATTTGTTGTGCAGAATGGTGTCACCCAAGAATCTAACAAGACAGGAAAATGTGGCTGACAGCCTCTGGTGAAAAAGAAAATGGCAACTGGTAGGTTAAATTCAGACTTGTATGCATCAGTTCTGTCACTGGCCCAAGAGAAAGGAATATTCTACACAGCACTTACTCGGATGGCAGCCTATTGGGGAAAAGAATCAGGGCAAGCTATTCCATCTTACTATGCATAAATCCAAAGTCACAATGAACGTCTTATTTTTGATCATTCAGCTTAAAAAAAGACGAGGTGTGCCACTGTACACCAACTAATGCTCCTGCACTTTGCAGGAGATTCAGAGTTACAGCTGTCTAAAACCTGTATTTCTACCAGTCCCACTGCTTGGATATTCAAGGAAGATGAGCTGCCTTCTTCAAATTGGCAGTTCCCCGAGAGTCAGCAGTTGGAACTCTGAATAGAAGAAACAGACTTGGATTTTTCTTGGTGTATTCTGTCATGTTTACTTCGTGCAGATTGCGGTGAAGGCAGTTGCTGCTCACGTATGCGTTGCTTTTTTCCCCCATTATGTATGCAATGTGTGCATGGGAAGAGTTTTGGAGAACAGGTGGGAATGACACAGCCATGTGTTCCAAGTATGTTCAAATTATAGAGCCAAGAGGGAGTGCTGGAACAGTCTAATCCGACTTCTTACATCATGTTCTTCTGCACGTGCATAAAATCGTTTGAGAGGAAACATCCCATTTTGATCTAAGCATTTATTTCCTTAGCTATGTTATTCAGTAGTCCTCAATACCAAGGACCTTATTTTTCCTGAGATAATAAAACCTTTATGTGCTGAAGCAGGAAGGAGGTGTTGGGCTATTGAATTATAAAAAAATGTGCACGCCACCAATGACTGGATTCCTCTCCAGGCCCATACATCTGTCCTTGACCTCTTTGTAGTCTGTGCAATTGAAAGTCTTTCCTTCAAGTTTCTTGCCATTTTGCTTTAAATTTCTTCAGCTGCCTTGTAGCTGACCCCTTGCATTTTACTTGCTGTCACATTTTCTTTCACCCTGTGAGCTGACAATCCAGTCTTTGTTCCTCCAAAAATTTGGCTTCTGCTTGTAATTTTCAGCTGTAATTCTGTTCCCTCTCTGTCTGTTCTTTGTGCCCAACCACTATTTTTCCCCCTCCAGCCTTGGTTTTGTACATCAGAGAAGAAAAAAATTGTCTTCTATATTTGTGCTTCTTTAAATAATTCACAGCTTTGGCCATTTTCACATTTCTCTCTTTCAGCGATGGAGCTTAGTCACTGTTTTCCTGCTGTTATCGCTAATTCTTTTTCTTGTAATGACTTTTCTTGCATTTCTAGATAAGTATTTTAGGATCCAGCCCTGCTGATGATCCTGAAAGTAACATGGGCCAACAATACGAAGCCCATTGGAAGTATTTTGTTGAAGCAGCCATCACTTTTCCAGTGCAACTGCTTCAGATGAGATTGGTTTTAAATGCAGATTGTGGAATGATAGAATAGATAAAAAGACCTTTGGTTAACTGCATCACTGGTAAATTCTTCGTCTACCTAGTCTGGGAGGGAGACTGCCCCATGTGCCGGTTTGGCCAAAATCTAGTAATATAGCCCCTGAGAGAAAACCAGGTTACAACCACCCTTCCCCCCCACAGGGTTCGGGAAAAAAGGAAATTTTTCCTCGAAGGAAAGTGAAAGAGATAAAAACTATTTATTTTAACAAACACACAGGAAAAGGATAATGATGCTAAATAATGGATTAAAACCCCCGCTATAGAGAGAAACCTGGGAAGATTTCAGAGTCCTTCTGTAGGTGTGGTCTCTCTCCTCCTCGGAGCTGGTCGGTGAGGGTGTGGGCCCACCCCCGGGCCTCGGGGAGAAAATTCTCCTGATGTGTTCTGATGTTGTTGAAACAGTTCCGAAGAGAAGAAGGGAAAAAAAACCAAAGTCCCAGGGAACAAAATTCAGCTCTCCGTGTCACTCCAAGAGGAAAAAAAAACAGCTGGCTGAAGAAAAAGCAAGCAGGGTGCTCCCTTCATGCCTTCCGCAGTCAGACCACACTGAGGAGTGTGTAATCTCTGTGTCCTTGAGAAGCTGCTTTGGAAAGTTCGTCTGGTTTTTTTTCAAGCTCAGTTTAAAGGCACAGAAAAGGCACAATATTACTTTTTGGGCATAGAGCATGATAGGGGATACACATGATAGAGTCACCCCAAGACACCCCATCTGGCTTTGTAGTTTCTCTTTCTCTCCTGCTTTCTGTATTTCTGAATCTGCTGACTTAAGTATTTCCCCAACCAGTTAAGGCTTTTCACCAGTACCTGTTTTTTACCCATTTTCTAGGACGGAGACCATCCTGCTTCTCAGAGTCCAATCAGCAAAACTTGTTCCAGAGTTCTCCTTCAGCTCCAGTTTTTATTACTATTGTGCAATCAGTATTTTGAATGAAATTATTTCACTTTTCATTGATTTTTTACATTTTGTTTCTTTCTCTGGACTTATGCAGGAGAAACAAGCCTAGTCAGCACCATGAATTGATAACTTTCCATTGTCTTGTCTTGCTACAGGTTGTGGAAAGCTTAAAACACATCCAAAATTTATCCTAGAAGACACTTACACAGTAACGTGTGTCAAAAAGAAAAGTTTTCTTGATAAACTTTTTTCTTGCCTCCTAAGAAATACAGAGCATGAGTCTTGTCTGACAGTTGTTTCTCCCCTAGGAGGAATTTAGAAAGTATCTTGCACTCTGGATATATTTGTGGAAGAATATCCCAAAACATTTCTGCAACAGGGAGCTGGGGCCAGCCACTAGAAGGCAACATGATCCCACAAACAGCCAAAGACAGTATTCCCTCAGAACTACTTACGCCAAAACCTGCACTGCTGCTCAGTAAAATCACTTTTGCCACTTGTGTGTGTAATGAGTAGGGAATCTATTAAAGCTACAGGACTTTTCTTGGGCAGTGGTTGCAGCGCTGCAGCTTGTGAGAGGCACAGCACAAGAAGGGGCAGTGGTCACTGGTGGCACACAGGTGTACAGTCTTGTGCTTTAACAGCTTTAACTGTATTTAAAATCAGCTGTGTTTGCAATGCAGGCTGATGACAATTTATTGGAAAACAGTTTCATGCCAATAATAGTCTCTTGATGACCATTGACAGTTTCTTAGACCTGAAGCCCTGTAGGACTATGTGAAGGAGATTTGCTGTGCTAACTTGCTTTTCTGAGCTATCAGTAGTAAATAACTTGTCCCTGTCAGGAATTTAATGCTCTTGAAACATAGTTAATATATTCCTATGTCTGGGTGAGTATACAACTACAAAATAGATGCAGTGCTCCTGCTTCACCTTTTCCTTTACATCTCTCTGGCAGCTGAGAGACCCAACAGATGGTCCTTTAAATGTCTGTGTGTTAAAACTGCAGTGTGAGAAATGCCACTAAGTATTCTCTGCCTTTTAATTTTAAAGAAAACATATAAATGGAGGAAATCTTGCTCTGTGGATCAGAAGAAGAGAGTCCAATTAGCATGGCACTCTGGTCTCAGAGTGCTGTCCCAAACCAAGTCCCTTACAGCTCCTAAAGTGACCATTTTGATCTTTGTCACCTTTTTGGGGTGATGTATTTTTCTTTTTTCTAGCATTCACCTGTAATTCCACTCTCTCTGCTGTAATAACTTGGTCTCTTTCAGTGGCTTTTGTCTTATATGTGAATGACAAGGATCTTTCTCTGCGTGTACTCCTTTTTACTCACTTGTGCCTCATGTGCAGCCTCCTCAGGTACCTGCCGCTGGCTGGAGGCTGGAAGAGATGCCATGGTGTCCCTCAGAGCACGTCTTCTTCAACAGCACGAAGCGGAGGGAAGAAAAAATATCTGAGGGGAAATATCCTTGCAGCAGGTAAGTAACTCCTTCTCCTCACTATTCCTGCTGATTGGTAAGTTTGTGGATCCAGGCAAGTGTATTTACTGTAGAAACTAATAAGATGCCAAGATTTAATTAAATCAGACAAGAGAGTGATAAAATAATCATGTATGGCTTTGAGAGTACCAGCTCACCTGTTACAAGTCAGAATACATAGTTCTCTTATCTTTGGTGGCTATACCTAACAAAAATTGGGCTTTTTGCCCAGCTTCACTCCTTGGAGAATAAAAGGTCCTATCTTGTACCAAGCCTCCAGTTCCTCAGAAATAACCCAGAGTTGTTCTGCACTGTTTCAAAGCACTCTACAAGGCACAGGCATTTGGCTATTGTGCCACAGTACTTTTTTTCATTATCATTGGGCCTGTATGTCTGTGGGGCTCTGTGTGTGTGTGTGTGTGTGCGTGATGAGAATTATCCATAAACTAGAAATCTAATTAGGGAGATTTTCATGTCTCCTGGCTCAGTAAAATACTCCCGAGACAAGGTCAGGGCAAACCTCTGTTGCTGAAGGACAAATCAATACTGATAGACTTCGACTAATCCCTGAGGCTGCTGTGCAGGGGGAAGGCAGGGCTCCCTGTGTGCCCACTGGCTGGCTGGGAGTCGGGTCAGGGTTTTGCTCAGGCAGGTGCAGAACCTGTTGTTTATTTAACAAGGTTGGCGGCAGCTGCTGCCATCGCTTCGGAGCAATTAAAGAATGTGTTGTTGGGTAGGAGGTTGCCAGGTGCTGGCTGTCCTATATGCTATGACAAGCAGGGCAAAATTTCATGTAAACACCTGCCAGCATCCCAGGCAAACCTGCACTAATGGGCTATTATGTACCTGCCATTAAGCCGCTTGTGGTTTTAGCTGACAGTAACATGTGCACACCAGCTACAGCAGCAAGGGCTCGGAGAGATAAGATATGCCCGCGTTTCGTTGCCTCCAACAGATGCCAGGCCAGGATGTTTGAGAAACACCAACAACCACTTCAGACTTTACCCTCTTCAATACATGGGGCCCAGTCCTTGCATGGGGTGAATCAGTGTTGTGCTGGTGATAGCAGGAGGAAGGTGCGATGCACATTCTGGAGCTCTGACAAGGATCAGACCTGCCAGCCACAACCTGATGTTTCAGCGTGGGGTCATTTTTCCTCATGGAACCTGGGTTTGGGGTGGGCTTTCTTGCCTCCACACACATGGCGTGGCAGGTTGGCCCCTTAGCTGATTCTCAAGCATGGACGTGATCTCTGCTCCATTAACTGAGACTGGTGCAATTAGTGTCACTAGTCTCAAACTTCCCCCTGAAAAGAACAGATGCTACTACCGAAAAAAGAGTCATGTCTTTGAAATATTTAAAAACATATCTTACAATGATTAATACACTTCTGAGAATGCATGTGGTGCATCGGGCTTCTGTTACTTCAGTTTATGAGGCACCCAGGTATTCTGCTGCCCTTGTCCTCTGACAGCATAACTCAGGGAAGGAGGCCAAAAATGGTTACAGGCTGCACCTTCTTTGAAGTGATACAGCCAGAGACCAGGAATAGTCTCTCAGAGTTCCTCTGCAGAGTTCTGTGGCTAATGGCTCTCAAGGGACTATTGACCAGGCAGAAATGGCTGAATGACGGTAGGGATGTAGCCCCAGCCTTCCCATCCTAAGTGATGCTGGAGGATCAGATAGGAGGGCTGGCTCTGGTACAGGGGCTTTTCCATCTGGGAAGAGGGTGCTGCAGCTTACAGACCTACAAGTGATAGCAGTCATAACATGAGGAGGGGGAACCAGTACATTTTCAATTTATTGCCATAAATTAGAACATCAAAGTGTATTTTTCCTGTCTGCTTTAGCACAAAAATGGGTGCTCTGCTTTATGAAGTTTGAGACTCAATGGATTGCTGTTCAGAATTGTGTTTTGTTTTGAAAGGAAAAGTAAAAAAGCTTACTCAGAAGGTAGTTGTGGCAACAGTTGCTTAAATCACTGACCTTGCTGAATTAATGAGTCCAGTAGCAGTGAAAGCGACCTACCCGCTCTTCCTGCAAACCCCATCCAACCACTCCTGTTTCCAACTCTGTTTACACTCCGTGACCACTTCCATGTTCAGTCAGATGGACTGTGTGCACACGGACAAGTAGCTGTGCCTTTTGGACCGTTCACTGAACAATAGAAATTCACAGATTAAAAAGATAATGGTAGAGATTTCTTTTGTTTTGTAACAAGACAATCCTGATAATATTAGTAGATTAGTGACCCAGGAGTAATTTACCTATGTTCCATCCTGGGGAAGTGAGTGACTGTAATCCAGACTCAATTTCTGTGCACTGTGTATGTTTGCAACAGCAATTATTATATGTGCATTTTTCTTCCTTATTAAAAGGAAAACCTGCAGTCTCTTGCCCCCTGCAGTTTTTAGTGAATACTGTACATAAATGATTTATTCTTTTCTTTTAGAGAGGGCTTTGCTCTGCACGGCATCTGTCATCTGGGATTTCCTCCCTCCCCCTCTTGCAGAAATGTAGCTGGAAGCTGTTTGACTCAATCTGAGAACAAGTCAAAGTTGGTTGTATTAATTCTATCAAGCTTCAACTACTCTTTAACATTCCCTTTCATCTGGTGAGGACCTTCATTAATATGCACCATTTGTGATTAAGGTAGCACTTGCAGGACTGTCATAGGATTATGTGCAGATTACTACAGATTTCCATGAAATTCAGATTTCTGGAGTTTAAAAAAAGAATACTTAAAATCTTAAGAAAGATTTTTTTTATCACTTTTTTACTATTGATCAAGAGAAGTCGTGCCCATAATTGCTCTCTAATACATGATCTCTTCATTTGCTGTGTCTTGGAGATGGGCAGTGAGGCAGGATTTCAGCTGAAGGATGTGTTGCCCAACACCTAAATTAAGATGGATCAAGAAAGCTAACCTATAAAAAGTCCCGACTCGGTGGGATGCTGGGATCCACTGCTGGTAGCTCTTCTTCAGGGGCAAAATAGGTGTGCTACATTAGCTAACACATAGTAGTAACTGTTAGCAAATGCCGTGGATCGTGACTTCTGCTTTTTATTTTTTAACAAAGTTCAAAGTAGCATTCTGAAGTAGAGACATCAGATGAACTCCTGTGTAAAGGCCAAGGAAATGCAGTTGCTGGCATGAGATAAAAGACAAAAATGAAATGGGTAAAAGGACAGAAAACTTTGGAAGTAGATGATTGTATCAAAGCAGAGCATGACAGAGGTCGATGGGGAAGAAGATTAAAGTAGAATAGGAAAAGTAAGCAAAGGATGTCTTGAGTGAAAGTTGTTGGAGGGTAAACTACATGCTGCTGAGAAGGAAGTCTTTGAATCAGTAAATACAGCTAATGTAGTTATCTGTTTTCTGATGGTCAAAACTGCTCCCAGTGAAGTGAGTTCAAAAATTTCAAGACATGCAAAACTAAGTCTGCAAAGGGCCTCAGCAGCATCACCACCGGAACGGCAAGTGTCACCTGCTGGGGCTTTCTGATCACAAAGAAGAGATGGAAAATCTTGACCAACATGAAGAACATGCAGCTCAGCCACGCATGGCTTACTGGAACCCCCTTTTTCAGGCAAGCCTTTACCAGAGGACCTGGAGCCAATTACAGAGTGCTGGGACTTCAGTGGGGAGATGAGGAGGTACCTTGGGCAGGTCATCACAAGCATGCAAAAGACTTTGGTGCACGATCATCACAGAATCATGGAGTCATAGACTGGCTGGGGCTGAAAGGGACAGCACAGATCATCCAGCTCCAATATCCTTGCTGTGGGCAAGGACAGCTTTCACTAGACCAGGTTGCTTAGAGGCCTATCCAGCCTGGCCCTGAACACTCCCAGGGATGGGGCATTTGAACCAAGAAACCAAGGAAGAAAGAACTTCATATGAGGATGTAGCGGGTTTAGTTCATCAACCGGGGAAAAGTTCATGCTGCCTCGCATGGAGCCGTGGGCCATGGCCCGGCCCCTGCCCGAGCCAAGACGGAGCAGGGCCATGGCCCCGGCCCCCCCCGCCGGGCCTCCGCGGTCAGGCCCAGCCAGGCCCGGGCAGGCCTAGCCCGGCCCCCGCCAGGCCGAGCGGGCAGCGCTGTGTCCTGGACCAGAAGCAAGACACAGTTCCCGCATCTCCACGGGGTTTATAGATGTAAATTTCAAGAAGTGTTATTGGTCTAAACGACTGTCCATCAAGTTCAGGTTCAAACCACCACAGAGGAGGCGTGCCCTTGAATACAGGATTTTTTTTCTGCCCACTGTGCCTATAAAAGGATAAAACTGTCTTTACAGAATGGCCCATCTGCTCTGGTGGAGGATGGAAGGAAGTGGTAGCTCAGAACTCCCAAGGAAGTTGGAACACAGACTTTTACCTGTTCAGCAGAGGTGTTACAACATGGTTGGTGAATGGAGTATTTCCAAGGTACTTCCCTGGAGAAGAAAGGAGAACAAAACAAAAAGGACTAAGAGGATGAGATTATCTGTGAGCAACAGACAGAACTGAGGTCAAATGGGAACCTACAGGTCCATTCTGAACTACAGACTAAATGCCTTCTCCTGCGTATGAACAAGCACACAGAGCCTGACCTCTCTCACTGAAGGGCTGTGGGTGATGGCTGGTGATGTGCTTCGTGCTGTGTGTGTGTGCACAGCATTGAGCTGGAGGTCATTTATGGGGGTCTTGGTGGCTGAGGGCTAGGAGAAAGCAGGGAAAGTGAGACAGACAGGACATGAGGAGCAGGAAAAATAAGATCTTGAAAATTAGAGAAGAAAAGGTGAGGTGGGAGCTTATGGCTGCAGCTGCACTTTTCAGACCACATGGGCCACTTGGAACTGGGAATTACTTTCTCTGTCCTTAACCACAAATGCATGCATTTCTGCAAAGTATAATTTGTGGGGAAATTCCATAATTTTTCTAAAGATAGTGCAATTTGCATATCACATTTGCATTGTATGACTTATTTGCATACCAATCCCACTTAGTTGCTCCTCCTGCATTTAAACATTTCAGATATGTTATATCTATAGGCAAATATTGAACATGTTTTTAACTACCACTAAAAACACCATTTAATCATTGGAACATGCACTGTTTGTTCATGGCAGGAAGCAAAGGCTTGAAGGATGTGCAGAAATAATAGTGGCATCTGGAAAAGTTTTCAGAGTGAATACTAGGTACTGGTTTTATGGTCTTCAAAAAGAGTGTGTTGGCAGTAGCTAATGGTTGTGGTTGAGGTTGTTGAGAGGAGAATTGCTATGACATCATGAGGCCCTTGGCTTCAGAAGATACTGGGGGCACTGTGGGGACAGTGAAGTAAGCAGGTTTAAGGAACTGTTTTCTTCAGGAAAAGGGAGCTCCAGTCTTGAAGAAGAACCATGAAGTAGAGTAGGGTAATGTAGACTTATTTCTTCTTCTAAGTATGATGACTAGCCCAAGGAGGGGATGTCTGTGTGGGGGAGTCTGCCACTGGCCTGGGGGGTGGAAGGGCCCCCAGGAAGCTCTAGCTAAAATGTGGGACTCCATCAAGAAGTGTGACACATGCCAATTGTGTATTGGTGGTGGTAGAAGAACTGTGTATTTTAATTAATTTTTAATTACAATCTTGCAGTACTGCTGAAAGCAGTATCCACTCTTGGGGTTGCTGCCTGCCTCAGAAGAGAGAGCAGGTTGTTGAATGGAAGGAACATGGTTATCTCAGGTGGGACTGGGCAGCTCCTCCATGGATCGTACTATTTCCCGCTTGGAACTGGGGCACATGATAGCAAAGGATGCTCTGATGAAAAATGAAGAGAGATACCTTCACTCTTTTACTTCTGCTCTCATCAACCTTCCTTTCTCCTGACTTCTCTGCCAGTTAGTCTCTCATCTGTTTCCCTCTTCTGTTGTCCCTATCTCATGTTTCACACACAAAGCCTGAACTTCTTCAGTATAGTGATAAGAGAGTGGAGAAACAAAGGGTTTGAAGAAGAGAAATACAAGCCGGAGAAAAAAAAATCTTCAATTGAAGAAGGAATGCCATATTGTTTGTCTTGTGTACTGTTCTTGTTCAATGAAATTATCTCTACAGTCCCATAATTAATTCCTTTTTCTTGCAGTTACATCAATTAGCATATAACACTGATAAATTGAAGAGGCAGCATTTTGCCTCCAGCAGCCAGCACTGCAATACGTTAAGCCATCAAATCATCTATGGTGCTGCAGAACATTTGTCCCTTTGGAAAAAAACGTGCCCACCATTAAAGCACTTGCAAGGAAAAATGAGCCAGAAGTTTATGGCAAAGAGGCAGTGCTTCAAATGTACATTTTATGCTGCTAAAGAGAGCCACAGTACTGTGACCAAAATCCCATTAAATGGAACACTTTCTATTTAAATCTTCCCATGACATGATTCTGGTATTACTGCACCGGGGAGGCACATCACTGTCAGGCTGAAAGGCTGCTCTTCTTTCCTTCCTTGAATGGCTCTGCAGACTCAGGCTGTCACTTCCAGTTCAGGATCTTAGGCTAAGTGCCAAACTTCAGCGCAGAACAACGCCTCACCTCTGACTGTAGCTGAGCCCCTTGGCTTGTGTAGCTTACCCAGCCAGGCATTAGCAACTTAGTGCTCAGGTGAGAAAGCTCAAGACCTCTCAAAGAAAATTGCAATGCTGTCACCCCTTCCCTGGGCCATCAGCTTTGCTGTGTTCCTCTCGGGATGAACTCCATGTGTTATTTGTGGGTGCCTGTTATGGACAGAGTGATGCACTTCACTCGTAAGAAAGAAGTAGCAATTCTTTTATCGATATAAACCAGCAGTTTAATAAAGTTTGACAGCAAATGCAACAGTGGCTTGACAAGATTTGTTGGCAAGATACACTTGGTTAGTTACTGCATGGAGGGCAGGGTCAGACGAAACTGTTAGGAAGAGCTTCCCATTGAGTCATGAGGTTCAAAGAAGACCCCCTTTCATTCTAAACTCTTTCTCTGAGGGGAGTTTAGGTGCAGCTTAGGCTTAGACCCAGACTTGATCAACGGTTTATAGCTAAATGATTATATGGACACAATCCATCCTTTATATCACTTAGCTAAGATTTAAAATTTGAGTAAGCTATTAATCACCTACTGAGAATCCACTGTGGCAAGAAATCTCTCAGTCTTGAGGAGTAACCTTGAGAAGTGTCCATACTCAAGGGGAGATCCTGGAGTGCAGCCCACGGTTGTGCAGGAGAGCTCAACAGGCCCCTGGCTGTCCACATTTTCTGGAGTAGGGCAATCACTTACAGTCCTATTTCCATACCAGCTACAGAAGTTAGTTCCTGCCAAACCTGGCTTGAGTCAATCCTTGACCGAGTCTATGGTGAGGGAGTGGGGGTGTTTTGCTCAGATTAGCCCTTGGCTATTGTGTTGTTTTCCATCTGCCCTGAATCCACTACAAGTCGGATGCAGCCATCAGGACCAGACTCATCCATTGACACCACTGCTGGTAGTTATCCCTTGAGCAGGTGTGCAGGAAATAAAGGCCAGGTTTGGGGAGATACAGGAGTCCATCCTCACAGTGCCTTGCCTGTCTTTTTCCATTGGTGGATAGGCCTCTGTCAGTGTTAACCTGGCCAGCACTGTATGGAGAGCAATGACTCAAACTAGAAGTTTTGGTTGCTGTTTTTGAATCACCCTTCAGGCATTCAAGGCATGCTGTGGTTTCTGACCGGCACAGAGAAGAGTTTCTCACCATGAAGGGCAGCAAACTGCAGTGAGTTGCAATTAGAATCCATGTGCACCAACTGTAAGTGTTTGACATTGTCTGGAATGTCACAGTTAGCTTTCTGTCAAGGGGCTGGTCCCAACATCTTGGATACACTTAATGCTGGCTTACATTAAGCACTTGCTAAATGCTTGCAGTAATCCCAAGTGCAGTGTACACAGAGTGGAGTACAGGAGCTGGTTCAGAGGAAAAAAATGCTTAAATGAATCTTCATAGATTGTCATCCCAAGCTCTCCAAATACTGGTGATGTTACAAACAAGAATATAAGAGAAAAAAAGGAATGTAAATGATAAACTAAGGTCCCAGAGACTTACTTGGTCCACTCACAGGCTAAAATACTCCTCCTTTCTTTAATCATTCTGTATTGCATGGTCAGCGTTTTTTGCTCCCAGTTCAAGAGCTTCAGTGTAATCATCATTTCTGCAATTTAGACACCTATAGTACTATTTTCATATTTATCTAGTTTGTAAAGTATATCAAAAACCCATCAGATTTGGGATTCCTCCTAGAAACAACTAGCAATAGCCAGTAGATCAACCAGATTGGCATTTTAATTAGGAATATCTTTCACTTTTGCATGTTTGGGTTTGGCTTTTCAAGTCTTGCATCTAGATACTGAACTTTTCTTTTTACCATAGCTTGATCAGTTGCCTTAGCCTTGGTTTTCTTCCTTCATCCCAGAATATTAGCGATAGTGAAACAGGGAACTGCTTCCGGGTAACTCTTCAGTGTCTGTCTAGCTAAAATGATTTTACTCGCTCCTTGCAGTTCATAGTGGGCATTGTCTCAGAAAGGACACAAAGTTTTGAACATCAGATAAGTTCTACCTCCAAGGCATTTCCCATATCAGTCCTTAGTAACACTGGGCAATGCAGAAATCTGAATTAATGTTCATCTCTTCTTTGGGTCAACAGGACTCCACCATCCTTCCTAATGCTCACTATGTGAGAATTAAATGCAGCTAACCACTCCCTCAACCCCACAATCCCAAATAAGATAAGAGAGATAATATATTCAAAGGGATACGCAGATTAAAATATGGTGTCTGTCAGGTAACTGAGCCCATACTTTGTTGCAAATATTTAAAAATAATTTTCCTGGCCAATATTACTGTTTATCAAAGCTCTCTTTTGTTTAAGTAAGGACTTACTGCCTCACAGCCTGGTCCTGCAGTGCAGCCATTAAGCTGTATTTATGACACAACAGTAATTACTGTGCCAAATCCAACCAGCTGCTGTTTTAAAAAAAAAAAACCCGAAAATCTAAGAAACAAAACCACTGGATTGTGCCTCACAGTGCAGAATTAGCTGGTGGAGGACGGGGAAGATTTATTCGAGCATTAATGTTCAGCAAAGTAGCAGGGACACTGGAAATGAATGGCAGAATAAGTAGCACATTGAAGAAATGTCTCTTCCAAGTTTATTTCATTGTAAGAGCCCTTCTCAGTGTAGGGTGTTGCCACAGTGTAAGGCACACAGAGAGCCAAACACTCACTTGGAGTGAACAAAAGCCTGTCTCCCGCTGATGCTTAACGCTGTAACTTTTATTAGCAGCAAGTGACAGCGGTTTAGCCTCCCTTCCTTTTTCTAGATGATTACATTCTTAAGCCGATTGACTGCGGTGACTAAAGGCAGCTGTTGATCCACACTCTTTCCTCTTACACACACAATGGCACACGAAGAAAAGAAACACCAGTTTTTGTGTGTTCAGGGTAGGCTTAAGGTTTTGATTGCCTGAGCAGAGGTGAAAACTTGGTTGCTGTATCAGCAGCCCGGGATCCCTAAGGGTAGAGTTTCTGCATGCCTAGCAGAAGGAGGTGGCGATGCTTTGAGTTTGGGAGCACAGAACTGAGCCTCCTCCTAAGTTCCCTTCCCTCTTGCCCCAGACATGGGGGAAAGGGTGAGAAAGGGAAGTACAGTAATAGTATGCATTTGGGCTACTAAGTCATCAACCCGGGAAAACCCCGACAGAAAAAGGGAGGATTAGTGAATCAAATATAAATGCAGCCTACACAGTCTTTATACAGAGTTACATTTAGATGTGTAAATGGAATTTGTTTCCTTCTCTTTTTTTGTTTTGGGTTTTCTTTTCCCATGGTTTTTTATACCTAGATTTGTTTCCATGCCTCAGTCCAGGCAGGTACTTTGCTCCATGCTCAGAAGACCTGCAGGACATCCAAAGTGGCAGCTGACTTTTCTGTTAAGGCTGAGAGGTGCGGTGCCAGTGCATGGGGATGTGGATGGTGTTGAACGCGCAGTTCGCTGAACTTGCAAGCCATCCACTGAAGCTGTAAATAGCACTACTATAGGAGATGGTATTGGGAAATGATTCCTCGTAACCACAAAACAGCTGGTAAGCTGGCTCTTTGAGAGGTACTGCCTTTTAACTAACTTGTCTGTGTGAACTGGCACAAAATTTTACCCAGGAGAAAAGATGACACTGGAAGTGGAGTTGCAGCTATAATTATCCAATTAAGCTTTTTTTTCCAAGGAAAAATGTGTCTTAGATATCACCTTATCTGCTGTAAATTAATGGAAAAAAAACCAATCTGTTTCTACAAAGATTCAGGTGACAAATTTCCTCCTTCAGCCTCTGTTGGCTGTGATGCACAGTAAATACATCAGTTACAGGTCTCAGGAGAGGTTGATCTAACAAGAAGGCTCCTGCTGCTGTCTTATCTCAGGTGAGAGGTAATTTACTGTTTAAAAGAACATCCAAGAGCAAGGCCTCATTTGCAAAAAGAAAATACAAGTGAAGAAAGTGGTGGGTATTTTTTTTCTTGTGCACAAACTAATGAGGTGATGTGGCTGTAGCGAAAAGGGATCTAACCAAAAAATTCAGATCTGCACTCCTCCCTGACAAAGCTGTGGAGTATCTGCTTAGGAGCCTCCCTAGCTAATGCAAAAACACACCAAAAAGTTCTTCCAGGTGAAATCCAGCTGAATGTGTCCAAGATACAACTGCAGCTTTTAAAGGGATAGTCATATGTGAAAAAAAAATACTTCGACATCTCAAAATGAAGTTTTCAAAAAAGGTTAAATGAAAAGGTAGTTTTCCTACTGGGAATTTGTGCCATCTGTTTTACTGCTTTGGAAACTGCAATAGGGAAAAAAGTACCTTTTGTGTGCTAAGAACAAATGAGAAATGCTGGTATCCTTATCACCTTTTGCTCCTCTCTCTCTCTCCATATACCTAAGCTCCCATTCATATTTGAGTGACATAAAATGATTCATGAAGTATTGGCCAGACATACAGCTTGCAAACTGATGGAAAAGCTTCTTGATTCTGCTTTGTGCAGTGTGAAAATGGATTTATGCACAGTGGAAGAACTTAACAGGGATGACAATTTGATAAGTGACATTGTTGCGGTAATTTATTTAGAGGAGAAAACCTAGACTGGATCTCAAAAGCTTGAGTAGACATAGATAATAGCTCACTGGTAAACCATATTCCAAGACATGAAAGCACTGCTGGTGTGCTGTCAAATAGGGAAAGCCTGTTCAATAATGAAACAAGAAATATTAGGGAAGCAGGTGAATTTCTAGGTGGTAATAGAAGTACAAGTGTGGGTCTGAGTTGGAAAGGTTGCAGTCCCATGGACTTAGCACTGAGGAGTGAAAAGATTCTGCTTTTTGTGAACATGCCAGGAAGTTGCTTGGTTTAGAAACACCTTGGAAAATTCTGCACCCTTTGATGGAGTGGTATGGTAAAATGTGTTGTTTTAATTTCAACCCACAAGTGCCTGATTATAGTTCATACAAATCTGTTTTCTGTGTGGATGAGACAGATGATAAGAGAGAAGGTGTGTTGATGATGATGATAACCATATAAAAGGGTTAAAAACGTGGTTCTGCTGCTTCTCTTCACATCACCTTCCATGCACCCCTGGTGTCTTCAGAATAGTCCATCAACTGTTACATTACCTCAAATGAAAGAAACTCAGGCATAACTTCAGCAGCCCATGTAGGATATGACTGTGGAAGCTGCTTCTCCATGATGAGATTTCCAAAGCCTAGGGCTAAATCAGCAGCTCTACCTTTCACATAGGGGTGGTGTTGTTTACACAATCCCTTCAGCCAAAGCTGACGTGAAGTGGCTTGTCTGGACTCCAGGGCACAGGAGCCGAGGATGCCACACTGCCCTGGGCCACACTGATCTGGGCTGCAGCTGCCCCTTGCAGACACTGTCGTGTCTGAACACACCCCTTCCTTTTGCAAGCTGCAGTGATTGTGCTGCCCATGTGAATGGACACACATCAGTAATCACTTCACTGGGAAACAAAAATCCCAGTGTTGGCAGATGCATCTATTCCATCACTCAGAAGCAGCTGCATCTATTTATTTTGGTTATCTCTACCAGTAGGTGTCATGATACAGCAACCTGTGAAAATTCTTGGTGGAGCAGGAGATAAAGCTGTTAAATAAACACTAATAATTACAGAATTTTATTTAAATCATTGGATGCCAGTGGTTAAAAGGGTGGTTAATTTTGCTAGATTCTGCCACATAGACATTACTGTCCTTGTTTTGGGTGCACTGCAAATGCAAACCTCTGTCATTGCTCCCAAAATTTCTTTTCGATGCCAGCGGAACACACCAGTTTCCCTCGTTCCAAGAATGGTACCTGCCCTTCAGTGGGACACACTAATAATGGGGTGGCTAAGTGACTGACGAGCGACATTCTCTAAAGAAATTAATGATAACCTCCCCTTTGAAGAAAGAGATTCAAAATGAATGCCACATACATTTGCTATGTCTAAGAGCAGTCCACTTCGATATTTTTGTCACACACATTAAAGCGCAACTCTCAGCCATGTCCATTTTTGTGATTTGTGACTTTGGTTTCCTCCTTCCAGGGGAAAAAAAAAAAAGGCTGTCTACTCCAGGAAATCAATTAAAAGGAACTGTAATACATCAGATAGTCAATCAGGTGCCTGTGCTAACGAGGATCATGTCCATTTTTGCTGCAAATTACAGTGTGACATGAGTTTTCTCTCACCTTCCCAACAGCAAGCCTGGTGTGAATGCCAGACAGGGTGTTTAGTTTTCAAGCCTTTGCCTGTGCAGGCATGCTGCAATTTAAGAGTAAAGTAGCAGCAGTTTAAAGTTTGATCTGATTGCTGGCCGGATGACTTCTCCTGAACACTTCTCCTGCTCCCAATGAAGGCATCTTGTTAAAATGTTTTGAGGTGGTTTTTTGCTTGTTTGGTTGGTTTTGGGGTTTTTTTTATTTATTTATCTTAGCCCTTTAGAGGTTGTAGTTGCAAAAAAAAAACCCAAACCCACCTCCATCATATCACATGAAAGGGCCTGTTGCTATTCAGTGGGAGAACAAAAACTGAAGTGCAAAATCTTATTAAAAATGTCTAACCTACCTTTGTTTACCTTTGCTTCATATTCTCAGCAAAGTTCTTACTCTAAGCTCCAGGAATTACATAAATCTATTCTGGGTATTTTTAATGATTTTTGCAATCCATATTTTGAAGCTGTTCTTCTGGTTTTAAGACATATGTTTACAACTGAATTTCTAGATTCTTAAAGGGTTAAAATGAAAAACTAAATGGAGGCTCATTAAAAGGATTCCTCAGCACAGATGGAAGCAAAAAATATTGAAGAATATGCACTTCATTTTAGTGAAAACTCCAACCCTGCAAATTCAGTAAAGAGGGAGTGTAAGAACAAACACGGCACGAGGTTAGGAAGCTACCATGGTACAGGGTTAACCACAAGGAGCCTGTGAGTGACTTCTAGTCAGGCAAGACTTGATGGAACTTTATAGTCAAACTCACCAACACCCACAGAGAAACCCCTGTGGACCTCTGACCTGGAGGTGCTGATCACTCGAGTCTTATTTGAGCGTTGGCTGATAAGCACTGCCATCTGCAGAACAGAACCAAAACTACTTAATTGGTAATACAACCTCTTTGACAAGTGTGGGTTTTACACAGCACACCTCCAGCATGTCATACTGTCACTCTTGAAGGAAATGAGATAAGATCACTACATTATTTTGGTATCTCAAAATACTTTGGGAAGAAGTCTGGTCTCTGTTGAATTCAACAACAGTGAAATATTCATGAAGCAAAGCTACCACAGTGAGCCTGCTTGTCACAACTAGCCCACTTCAAAGTGGTTTACCATTTCTTAGCATTCAAGCTGAATCTACTACTTGGCAACTAAATTTTACAAGTGAACATACCGAATTAGCTAGCAGGTTTCAGTGGATGAACACAGAGTCTGTTGCACCCAAACCAAATGCTTACGCTGTTTTGAATTGGAGGAGTCTCAATCAGTAATGAATGAGCTTTTTACCTTCATCCTAGAGCTGTCAGCCTTCTAGAATGTAACTTATAGTCAGAGTACTTGGTGCAAGCCTCCCAGCTCAGCTGTGATTGCTGGAAGAGCTATTGAAAGATATTAATGAAAGATGTGTAATCAACTGTCCTGCTTTTGGCTGGGATAGAGTTCATTTCCTTCCCAGTAACTGGTGCAGTGCTCTGGCTGGATTTAGAATGAGAACAATGTTGACAACACGCTGGTGTTTTAGTTGTTGCTCAGCAGTGGTCAGGGATCCTTCAGCCTCTCCTCCCACCCCTCCAGCGAGCAGGCTGGGGGGCACAAGAAGCAGGACGCTTGACCCCAGCTGGCCAGAGGGATAACACACACCATATGGCTCCATATATAAACTGAGGGAGGGAAAAGAGGGAAAGCTGGCCAGGACCACTGCTCAGGCACTGGCTGGGTGGTAAGCAATTGCACCCTCTTTGTGATGTTTGCCAAATCCTGAAGTCACGGCTGAGGGTAATGCTTCTCATTTTTATGAATATTTTCAAAGGTCTTAGCCTGAGATCTGCTCTCTGTTCAATGAGTTCCATCCCTTTTCCCGTTCAGGAGCGGCCCCAATAACTTATTCACAGCCTGGGACAGGATCTGCATAATTTGAATTTTAGGTAACTGTTTCTGATAGTTCACTAATATAAATTTAGTGAATAAAAAGTGTTCCCTCTCAAAATGTGTCAAGTTGAGTCTTGACTCAAGTAACTTCAGACACACAGATCTGGGTCTGCAGAGTCCTTTCAGGGCTTCGTGCTCATTCAGACACCCAACGCCTACTGATTTCTGTCATCATATTGTGCCATTCACACTGTATTACCATAACAATGACATCCTCTTATTGGTGGGGAGCAAGAGAAGCCTAATAAAAAATCAGTATCCTTGTTAGTATTCTCATTTTCCCCTACAGAAGAAAATAAAAAAGTGTCCTTTTATAGAGACAAGGATGGGCAGATGGCCCTTTTAAAGCAAAGAAAATTAATTTTCACTGCTTTACATCCTAAAAATGTACCATCTTAGCATGATGTACAGAGAGACAGCTAGTAACCACATTTCTCTCTGTTTCTTGGCAGTGGAATTCTGTTTCAAATTCTGAAATATCAGCCTGAAGTCCCAGTAACAGTGACACTGGGAGAAACTGCCAGTAGAAGATTTTTTGAACTACTACTGAAACATCCCCAAGCTGCCCACAATGCCTGAGATACAGCATTTCACAGAGGTTTTCCAGAAACTTCTCAGCCCAGAAATACAGGGAATGCAGCACCCAGCCGAAAGGCCATGGGAATGAGCATCACGGAGAACCCATAACAGCCCTCTCCTAGACATGCTCTAATAATGGGCCAAGAGATTGGCTCCTCTGGGATGCCATCCAGAAGGAACTTAGCAGGCTTGAGGAGTGGACCAATGTGAACCTCAGCATGCTCAACAAGGTCATGTACAATGTCCTGTACCTGGGTCAGGGCAACCCTCAATATCAGTATAGACTGGGGAATGGATGGATTGGGACTGGAGAAGGACTTGGGAATACTCTTTGGTGAAAATCTTGACACAAGCCTGCAATGTGTGCTTGCAGGCCAGAAAGACAGACACATCCTTGCCTGCCTAATTAAAAGTGTGGCCTGCTCTGGAGCTCCCCACACAAGGAACACAGCGGATCTGCTGGAGCAGGTACATTTAAAAAAAAAATGGTCAGAGGGCTGGAGCACCTCCCTTGTGAGGAAATGCTTAGAGAGTTGGAGTTGTTCAGACTGGAGAAAAGAAGGCTCTGGAGCAGCCAGATCACCCTTTTGATACATAAGAAAGACAGAAAGTGATTTTTTACCAAGGTCTGCAGTGACAGGACAATGATTTTAAACTGAAAGAGGGTAAATTTATATGGAATATAAATGTATGGAAGACATTTTTTACAATAAAGATAGTGAGGCACTGGAACAGGTTACTCTGAGAAGTTGTGGATGCCCCATCTCTGGAAATGTTCAAGGCCAAGATGGACAGAGCTTTGAAACTTGTCCCTGCCCATGGAGAGAGGTTGGACTAGATAATCTTTGAAGATCCCCTCCAACTAAAACCATTCTTTGATTATATGACTATACCAGAATGTAAATGATTTGGTGTTTAAACCATTAATGTTTAGTCAATAACCACGTGGTAATTTTTTAATTGAGCATGATTTCAAGCCCTCTATCATCATTGTTTGTAAGGCAGCAGAATGATGAATGGCAGGCAGACTAAGCAGGGTGTGCTGTCTTCTTTGGCACTCAAGTCCAAACAAGAGAGTGGAATTACACCGTAGAGATCTCTCCCCAGCAGCAGAAGAAATCTGGACTCCATATACTGTAAACAAACAATTCTAATAGTAATTTTTTAAAAAGGAGAAATCATATGATTTTACACTTCAGCACTGAGACAATTAAATTTTCCAACTCTATGCTAGATATTAAGGATTTATATTAAATCCCTAATTTTATTTTTGTTGTTATTCATAGTTTAAATCAATCAATATATGGTTTAATATAGTATAACTAGACTGGACAGAGACATTAAAAAAATAGCCTGTACCTCTAATTATTAGAGAATGGCTCTGCGAGTTAAACATGCCTTGTAACTTGCAATTTTCAAATACCAGGTGCAGCAAATGAACATTGTTAAGGCTGCCTGCTGGCTAGGGCAGTAAGAGCTTTTCTCAGCTAGAAGCTATTTCTCCACAGAGCAAATCCTTCCCTTCCTACTACAAAATATGAGAGGAAATAAATACATCAAGCTCGTGGTGCTACAGCACTGTGAGTTGGGAACAACAAATAAAATTAATTTAAAACAGTTAAACAGACACATGTTTGAAATATTAATAATACTTATTTCTCCTATTTTTCCAGTTTTTCCTGCTGCTTTTCCTGCTATGAGTACTTCACTGTGCTGTGAGTGAGCGTGAAAAGGAACAGCACCAAAAACTGATTAGCAACCCTACAATAACAAAACAGCAACCTCGCAGGAAAAAAGGAAAAGTTATCTGATATAAGTATCCAGGGGAGCATCAGGAAAAACTTTAATTTAAATTCTTTTCTAGAAAACCTTGAAAATTCAGTAACACTGTTTCTTTTTAATTAGCTCCTGTAATTTACCTCCCTGCTGAGTCAAGAAAAGGAGGACAAACCTTTGTGCTGGATCCTTTTCCCAGCTCTCCTCACACCATAGTTGGCTAACTACAGCAAAGATGTACTTACAAGAAGTTTTATATATATAGTCACAATAATTAGAACTCTTACACTGTGTTTCCAGACATCATTAGAAAAAGGAGTAAAAAATTCTGCATATAGTATCTTTATCCAGACTCCGAGAAATTAACTGAATTATGTGGCACAACATAAAATCTCTATTCATAAAGCAGTTAGTACTTTTACAGCCTTTCCAGCTCCTTTGTGCTCCTTTGCTCAGTGGTGAAAAAGAGATTTAAGCAGGTAATTTGGGAAAAGGTAAAAAACATTTCTGCACCCTGTTCTACAACCTTCGATTTAGTCCTGACAACGGAAAGGGGTCAACAGACCCAGGCATTCACAGGTTGTATGGCCTCAAGCAACTCATTTCTCTTTTTGCCTGATATTTTTGAATGATGTATCATGCCACATGACACCATTCTTGGCCAGAAAGAAGTAGGGGGAGTTGGGGTGGGGAACATGTCCAAAGTACTCATTGCCTTGGGATCAGCTGGGCATCACATCTCCTGGTGGGAAGTGGTGAGGGATTTCCTCTGCATCCCTTTTTCTTTTTCTTTCCTAGCTTACTCAGCTTGACCCAGTTTTTTCCCTCTCTTTTGCTCTTTGGATTTTTTCCCCGTGCCACTGTGGGGAGGGAGTGTGAGGGTGGGTGGGGACTTACCCGCCAGCCAGGGACAACCCACCACAGCTTCAAGCTGTTGTAGGCCATGGACACGCATTTAGAAATCCTTGCTATGGGCTTGCTCTATTTTTCTGGTCTGCTATATCTGATACATCTTTATCTGTTTTACACATTATCAGGGACAGACTACAAGGCTGTGAACAACTGATCTTGTCCGGCACAGACAGTTTATATTCTTACATATTTAAGCCAGTAACCACCTGTATGACATTGCTTGATTTCTACCATTATTTCACAATTCTTTTTCACATGCTGGTGTTTTTCAGTAGTGGGTGGAGTCCGGACTAGATCCTGACTTCAGGATCTACCAAGATCAGCTTTCCTTTACATAGAAGAACATATGTTTTCCTTATGAATGCCTCACAAGCCTTTCAAAGCCAGATTCAGAGGAGCTTCAACAAACTTATGGGGAGGTTTTTAACACAGTGCTAGGCACTTCGGAGAAATGAAATTGCTCCTCATTTTCAATCGAGTTTTACTAACAAAACCTACCTCCACCTACACTGTATTCAGCAGGGACTCAGGCCATTACAGCAAGAATATCCAGTTTTAGTATAACTCTGTTTTCCAATTAGTTTTATAGCCACAGTCCCGTACAAGTTCACCTGTTTTCCCTCATTTAGAAAATTCCTTCTCCATAGAGGATGGGCAGCTTTAGAACTGTCAAATACTTGCTTACCTCTGTATCCTCTTTCTGTAGCTTCTGATACTCACCATGGCTGGTATGGTGGTGTTCTCCTTCAGTGACAAGCAGCAAGGTGCCAATCTGGATAAAAACTTTTGACTCCAGATCTCTTTTCATGTGTTCTGACTCCAGTTTCCCAGCAGACATTGAAAGCAGTAAACCAATCTGATTAGTTTATAAGGTGGTCGGATTGATAAGCTGTCCACTCTCACAACCCAAAGCTGCATCTAAAGATATTATTACCCACAGCTGCCTGCCCTGTCAATGAAAATTACCCTGGAAATCAGCGAGAGAAAAATGGATGACTGACTTGTCTTTGCAGTGTGTATGTAAGCCTAAAGAGACTCAACATACCCAGACCATGGTCAGGCTTGATATTTAACCCTGTAGGGATGTTTGTGGACATTATGACATTTTCCCGCCATCCCTCCCAGCCCAGCAATCCCTTGAAGACTAAAGGTCTGACAGGACCACTCACAAAGAAACTCCAGGAGAGCTGGGAAGATCCAAGGCTATCTCAAGAAGGACCAGCACCTGCCAGTCTGCACTGATGAAGTTCTGTAGTGAGACATCCACCAACTTGAACCACTAGCTTAAAAAAGATACTGGATATAAGGATAATACTTTTCTGAAGGCACCCTTAAGCAGTCATACTCAGTGGACACACCCACGCAGGTAGAAACTGGCCTTATCCTAACAGCAATATTTAGGCTGAGGTAATCGGGCCTTTGTTGCAGAAGATGTGGATAAAAGAAAGAAATAACCCTGAGGTTATTGCTGGGTGCCCAAGCAAGATGTTCTCCCTTGTGTTTTTACTGCCTTAGAAGGTTCAAAGCAGACACAGAGTAGGTGGGTCTGAGAACTGAATTCAAGAGGACAAATTTAGTTGCAATTCTTGGATGTAGATTTGCACACACAAAAGTGGACAGAGATTTACAGCCTCTCCTTCACAGGATGGACCTGAATTTCAGTACCTTCTTAGAAGAGAAAGTTAAAACTATAGTTGAATCTGTGATTGTTCCAAAGAAGAAATTAATGAACCCAGTACTTAGAGGTGGAAACAGCTCTAGAATAAAAACTCCCATCAGTCTGCTGGAATTCGGCATAGACAAACCACTTGAGGACACAGTTATTGTTAGGTATCATTATGAGACTTTAAAGAAGGACATCAATTGCTCCCAAGACTGAAGAAGACCCCAAATATTCCAGATGAGGCACCCAGAAGAAGATGATGTGTGTAGAAGATATATTGTAGAAGACATACTTGGACAACTATCAAAGTAGGCTGGGAATGAAGTAGAGAAAAGGGGAGACAAGTCATGGGCCTTGAAGGTTGTATGGTGACCCCTAACTTTCCTACTTCTCCGTCAAGAGAAGGAGTAATTGAGGGAGAAGAAAGAGGAATCAGAGGATAGAATAATGAATTAAATTTCTTACCTCCTCATCCTCTAGCTTCTTGTCCTTACCTGGATTTAGCAAAAGATCTTGAAAAGTGGTGAGGCTGCTCAGCTGAGAAGGATTCCTGGCTGGCAACAGCCTCTCGAAGCACACTGCCCTGCACAACAGGACCAAGGAAACTTGGAAACCTAGGCATAGCTGCCACTCGTCTCTGGAAGATGCATGCCAGAGCTTTCTTTGGGTGAGGCCCAGACAGTGACCTGGCACAAGGTACCTGCTTCATCCCGCCCTGGCATGCAGGAGAGGGTGTAGACACATCAAAGTGGAAGAGAGGAAAAAGGCTCTTGGCTCTGAACAGGCTTTTGAATTCCTGGTGAGACAAAAGCTGAGGCAACCCCACATCCAGGGCAGAGATGAGCTGTAGGCTTTCAGGGCCATGGGAAGATGATGTTAGGAACAAACGCACATCCCAAGTGATGGGCAACTGGTAAGGATTTGCAACAATATTCCCATATCCAAGAATAGGGGCCTCTAAAAAGACATCCAATAGTTTCCTAAGAACAAATGTAGAGTGGCAAAATGGTATTCCCTCCAGCCAACTTTAAATTATGTATGCTACTGACTGAATCCTACTGGATTTACTCAGTAATTTTGAGAATCGATGTTTGAGTGCCCACATCAATTGGACTGCAAGGCCCTTTTCCCTGTTTAAAGACCATAATACTTATAGCTTTAAATGCTATTTGATTCAAATGTTATAATGTTTCACAATCATGTATTTAAACACAGAAATCTGTTTATTTACCCAAACAAAACAGAGGAAATGATTCCAGCCCTCAGGTTTTGAATTCTCATTTAAATATGTGAACATCAGTCCACAACTTAGAGTTGTTTGTGTATCTATGTACCTCCAAAATACTCATATTTCATAGGCTTTTTCACATTAATATTCACCAACAGTATCACAAAAGTTCTTTTTCTTTTACATAACTGTAAGCAACAGTAATTCTAGAAACACTAGAGAAAAAAAAGCATAGCAATGTCCACAGTTACAAGAAAAAGTGCACATTACTTGGTCACAATCACAGTCATTACTTGGAAAACTATATGTAACAAGTAGATATAAAATATCACTGATGCCTTAAACTCATTGTCAAAAACGGAATTACATAAAATTTTGTACATGAAATAAGGCAAATTTAGGAATGCACAAGAAACTTGTTATTCAACAAAAGCTAAACAACAGAACAGATAGTACAATAAGCATAAACTAAAGTACTTTTTCTATATACTTAAAAAGAAGCCTGCCATAGTGCACAAAGAAAACACCATTAATGTGTAATCAATATTATAAAATAAGAAATAGAGGGGTTGGAAGGAGTGGGGAAGGGGAGAGAAGAGTTTTATTATAGTTGCAGCTGCATCCACTTAAAGTTTTGTACAGGTTTTAGCTAGGCCTGGGAATTATACAAATTATACCAGAAGTGTCAATGACCTTCCTTGGTAAGAATTTTGTTTAAATTAAGGAAAAAAAATAAATACACACAAGAGTGCAAATTTTCAGATTGTCACTTGCAACCTCTTAACATTCATCATCTACATCCAATCACAACTAGAGGGACTTGTATAAGACAGCAGCAGTGATCATGGAGTCAGATGAGCTCACTGTAAGAAATCAATTCATCTTTTTTTTTTCTCAACGATATGTCTTTTTTAAAAAACGCTCAACTCTTTATTAATTGCTAATAAAGCTGCAATATATTACAGAATGGAGTTGAGAATGGCATGAATGCAGGAAATGCATACTTCCTTTGGAAGGTGTTCCATAGATGACAATTTACAGTACACAGGGGAGGAGTTATCCAGCATTAAGAGTTACTCATTGTAGAAAGAATATGAAGTTGGGGAGAAGGGCACAGCCAGGGGTTCAAGAGAGGAAGGGGGGACTTAAAATAGCTCCTCAAAACATTTTCAGGACCAGTGAAAAAGTTTACCAAAGTAAAAATGAAAAATCTTGAATGAAAACAAAAATCTTTTGTTTCGTTTTTTATAAAAATTACATTTTTTTAAAATACAAGATCCTTTTAATTGCAATTGTGCCCTGTAGCAACAGGACATTTGGCAATGTTTTGCCATATACTGCAGCTTTAAGTCCAATGCGTCAGTATCACATTCCACTAATATTGCACTTGGATCTTGAAACACTTGTTTTAAAAAACCATCACAGCATCTTCTGTTTCCTCCACTTGTTAGAATGAGTTAATTTCTAGCCACTTTTTCGATATTTATGCTGACACACTAAAACAAAAGCAATAGGCTGGACACAGGAAAGTACCTCGGAAATACCAGAGGTCGAAGTTCACTTGAAGCACCTTAACACATCACTTTATGGATCAAGAACAGTGTGGCATTATGGTAATTAACTCTCCTAAAAGACTGTGCAGTAACTGAAGTGTGTGCTCTGGGAAATCAAAATGTCATTAGTGGAAATTCTGAGATAAGACCAGGCCGGTGTGAAGGTCACATGACTCAGTTCTGCTGCAAAATAAGGTTTTCAAGTTCATCTGCAGAGCGCAATAAAAACGCGGCTGATTCTCGGTACCCTGCCACAAGCTGCCTCACTGCGTTTATTTCAGTCGGACTCAGCTGGGGTCTAGAGCTGGAACTACTGGAGGATCCAGAGCTGGTTGCTAACTGCCTCTTCATACTGAGATCTGTTGGACCTGTAGACAGCAAAAGGAAACAAAAGATGCTTCAGATCTGCTTCCAGAGACGTTTCACAGGTTTGTAGATACAAAAGCACAGTAGTAAGATCTGCTCGCAGCTGAGTGCAAGTAGCAGAAATAAGCAATAACTGTCTTGCTACCGGTCACCTTTACAGGAACCACAGCAATTTATATTTATGTATCACAGACCCCACTTACAGAACATGAGGGGCAAGTCCACTGCCAGCAGAAAATGACCCTCCGGGGGCATATCCCAACAGTGTGAGCCACTTGCACCCCAAACCATGCTCTGGGTTCTGACGATGGTGATCAAGCAGAAGGTTCATCTCCTGTGCCTCCCCCCAGCTCCAGCTGCCATTGTAGACTTCATGGCAATGTGCACACTTGCAATTTTTATCACAGAAAATCCAACTTCTGTTCTCTAGATAGCTATTTTCACATTTTATGCTTCAATCAGCATGTGGCCAGATTGTGAATCCCTTGCAGACGCAGATAAATGGTCATCCACATGACTTGCCTGACGCTGTCTGATCACTTACATAAATAGCTGCTCATGAATGAGATTAGGCTGGTGACAATCTGGCTGCCACAGTGAGGAGCACACTATCGTCTGTGAGGGCTGCATACAGCTGGCAATACTTTGCAAGGATCTTGTAAGGCCGGAACACTGACAAGAGATTCTGCAGCAATCACCATGCTGTTGTATTGGCAGCTCACAGCAATATCCTTAGCACTTTTCTTCAAAGAACATTCTCAAGACCATGGATACTTCATATGGAAGACAGCATTCTTGAGGGCAGTGTGCAGGTTACTGTGATTGGCAAAACATCTGCCATCATGAACTTTGGCTTTGTGGGGAAATTCTCTGGCCATTTGATCAGTTATTAATCAGCTAAGATACATGGTGCTTTGACGAAATGTTTGCCTTTTCCACTTAACATATTTTTTTCCTTCCCGGAGTGTAAATTTGGAGAGGTGGAATTGGACTGAAGACTTTTTTGAACATACATAGAAGGATACAGATGGCAAGTATACCTATTAAACAGCGTATCTCATGCAAATCTGGGAAATACTGCTCTCTCAGTGTAGCAAATCTACACTTACGGCAGGCAGAAGATCAGACTATCCTGATCCTAATCTTAATACTCTCCTACAAATTGGGATCAAGCTCTCCAAAGCAATATATCTTGCTTTCCTACAATAAAAATGTCACTCTTCAATTTGATCAGGACAATACATGTCAATGACAAGTCTTTCCAGAAAAGACTGGAATAATTTTAAAATTTAGCATATTCAGCTGTAGAACACAGAACACATTAATTCATACTCTGGAGGTTCTCCTAAATAATCCCATCAAAATCACAGGATTCAAAACAAGACTCGTAATCTTAAGCACTAATGGAAAGAGATGTCTGATTTCCAGAAGCTAAAGATCTGGTCATAAATCTTACTTATTTTTCTTTCTTATTTGTCTGTGCAGAGGTACAGCTGAGACTACAAAAAATGTGGAGATTGCCATGTCCCCACACTCACTGAAGTTAATGAAAAATCTCCCCTTGACTGAATGAAAGCAGAGCTGAGACTATGAAAACAAACTACTCAAACAGAAAGGGTCCTATTAGATCTGATTTCCTACTACACAACTAGCATGAGCAGCACTTAGCCTTACAACTTGTATTATCTGGTTTTACAGTGGCATAAATGAACTGACTTTTAAATGACTTCCAGTGTACAAAGGATAAAATAAGCACATTTAGCTCAGTGAATTTTTTTTTGGTGTGACTGCACACTGCAGGAAAATGATGATAGTGTGAAGAAGCTCAGAGGATATTTTTAAGTAAAATCTTAACCCAGCACAGAGAAGAATGGTATAACAATCATAAAGCCAGCTGGGCTGAATGGTTGTAAGAAGCCATTAAAGACATCTATATTTATTGAGGCAGTAGTGAAAAAGCTGCCACTGACATATTGAGGGCATTGTGCTCCACATGAACCTACTTTAACTTTTATGTTCTTTCCTTGACTTTCATTCATGTCACTGCCAAAAACACTCACACACACAGAGACGCACACACACGCACAATATCTGGCAGAAGAGAACTTCTGCAGCGGAGCACATCATTTTATGAAATGTAACTGAAGGCCTTTTCTCATTGGTAATCCCGATTTTAAGTGACATAATAGGATACCAGTTTATGTCACTTATAAGTGAAATATACATGGCAATGTGCTTGGTCACACCTCTCAGGTTTTCCTTACACAAACTGATGGTGCAAAGCACTGCTCTGAAAGGAAAACTAGGAGAAGACTGTGTCCATCATGCACAAATCAGTCTAAGTTCTCACAAGTCTACAGGATCTAAAGCTTACCTATGGCAGCCCAAGCTTTATATCTGGGAGAACACCTCACTCAGAGATTAGTCCCAGGATGTGTTATGTTGGTCTCAGCTTTTAACAGCTTTGATAGACACTCACTGGCAGTAATAGAGATTCTCAAAGGTTGGCCAGGCTGCTAAATACTAGAAGGCTATAACTTATTTGTAGCTTCATCAGTCATATCTGGTCATTTAAAAACTAAGGAATAAGTGCAACCTATAAGTGCATTCTTATACTGTAGATTTTTCCCATGTAATTTTACGCAAATCAGCTATTGAAACATGGAAACCTAAACCATAGTCATATCTACCATATCTCTTTAACCAGACAAATAAGTCACAGCTATTCTGAAGGCTTAAAATAGCTGGTTAAGGACACTTCATATACATCTATCTCCAGAAGCCATCACGACAGGTTACTAAATCTGGAAAAAGCTAAACAGCTTCACCATCATGTCTTTTAATAACTATCTTTACTATTTCTTTAGTGTATTTAACATTATTTATTAAGCTGCCAGTCCTCACAGGAACAAGAAAGCGTATACTTGTAAAGAGGGAAATCTGAATATTTTTGCAATGAATTTTAAAGTGTCAGGTTCCTCCAAGATGTTACTGCACATTTTAGCATCCTGCTTCCTATTCTGGAGTACTTCAGGAGCATTAAAAATCTTGATTGCAAACATTATCGGGTTCCACAACGTTTGTTGAGCAAGCAAAGATTAAGCACATATCACAGAGATTAAGGCAGGAGACTTATTGTCATTTCTTTCTTTCTCTTAGTGCAGATTGCCATAACACGAAATTATCACTTTCTATGTTTTTATAACAACACAACATTCTCTCAAGCAGTGGGTTAAACAAATTGCTGAGACAGAGCCTTTCTTTTATACTCTTCCAGAAGACTAAAGTATTGTTCCTCTGCCTCTTGTTGAGGCCACCTGATTGACACTTTAACATGGGAATATTTCTGATTTACCACCTCTGTCCAGTTAAAATGACCTAATTTCCCCTGTGAGGTGCAATTGTTCTTGTTGGAACCACATCGAGCTGAATATGAAAACTCTAAAAACTCACTCTTCATGTGCTAGACAAACATTTATCAAATTAGTGGCTAGAAATATCTGCCACTAAATACACCATGGAAGAAAATCGCTTTTCTGTAAATTACAAGACTTTAGTGGAACTAGTTATTGCCTCATGCACTACTCATTACCAACGTGATTTATATCAAACTCCAAAATATGGGTCAGATGTAGATGTGCTGATACTGATTGCCTAGACCCTACCAACTGTCTCAGCAAAATTCCCTTAAGAATTATGGTATGTTGTCACTGGTAGCTACCAATCTTATAATTAACAACTACTGAAAGAATAATAAATGTGTCATTGACTCTCAAAATGGTTATCACTACTGTAGATAATAATATAGAATAAAAAATAATTTTAAAAAGCTTTATGTGCTGAAGCATCTATGCTTCTACATTTTCATTAATAGTTAAGCAACCTTTTTCATCAGTGATAATGCAAAAAGCAGGGCACTTATTTAGAGAAAAATACATTTTCCCATGCTTTGAAATCTCTTGTGTGTATCTTTTCTATTGCACCTATTCTCCCCCATTTTTTCCCATGAGTGGCTTTAGAGGAGAGGTTGGACTGCATTCGTACATACTCCGATAAAACTAAATAGAAAAAAACCTATCAAAGTATGCTACCTTTTCTTTCCAAATCAGATGTATTTATTGTAATAAGAATGCTTTATTGTGATACTGTGCATCTGTCAATGCTTCTTTTCCTCCTGCCTTCAAACAGAGAGCAGATGTGCCTAACAGTATCGTTTCAAGTGCCAGGAGAAATCAAGAAAACAAGGACTGATGAATTGGACCTTTTAAGCTTCTTTCTCCCTTTTACACCTCTCCCTCTGGAAGACACATCTTCCGCTACTTTAGACAGCAGAAAAAAAAAATGCTGTCTTGCCTGAGGAAAGTGATATGAAAACACAGAAATGCCTACAGCCATCATTTATCTTCAACGATCAGGAAACAAAGTGCTCTGTGATTAAATGATTATATGAGGTCCTTCCTATCCACCACAGGAGATTAATTACATGGTGTATACCTGTGTTGCCTTAACAGTTGTTGCCAGCTTTGCGCAGAGGTAGGAAAGTAGTATACTTCCACAGACATTCTATTTCCATCCCCACGGTGGGAAGGGACTAATACTTGTGTGTGCCACGTATCTGACAATTTGACGAGGATGAGGAAGCAGGAAGAGGAATGTGGGGAAGGTCTTAACACAAAATTCAGCCAGCATTTTTCAGCAAGAAGTTCCCACCTATGCCAAAATATAGGTCAAACCATTCAACTTCTCCCAACCCCACCTTTCGGGTTTTTTTTAAATTGGATTAAACACACTGCCACAGGTTCCTAACTCCATCACACTTGATCTGTTTCTTCATGCTCCAGGCTCAATCTGTGGGACAAACTGTGTTCTCTTTCCCCTCTCTCCACTTTGATGTCATCAGGGTAGCACGGAGAACACAAAAGACTGTGCAAGAGCAGAGGTATAAAGAAGACCTGGAGAGAGCAACCACAGCAAAAACCCCATTCAACCCCTACGTCCTGGCTAGCCAACCTGTGGGTAACCCACTCAGCACTTTAAAAACTAGCTACATATTGGATATTCTCATCTGTTGGTTTTTTTTCCCCTAGTTTGTCACCAAGAAGCCTCTATCAATCATGAAAGGGCCAAGATTTTAGAGAAGGTAACAACTTGACCAAATTTTTGGATGTGGAAAAGAGGCACCTTCCCTACATGCCTTCCATGTACTTCCCTACTTCCCTTCCATGAACAAGTGGATGAGAGTGCTCAGCACTCCTCTCCCTGCCGCGGAGCAGCACGGCCATGCTGATCCCTGGAGGTCAGCAGCACCTGCTCTGGGAGACCCCCCCAGCTACTCCATTGGCTTCAGCAGGGCTGGACCGTCTGAAGGACCAGGAGGCAAAAGGACCAGGAAGGCTGACTGGCACACAGGTAAGAGGCCTGGGTAAAACAGGGAACCGCTGGGACGGCATAGCTTCTGGAAGAGAGCAGCAGGGAGGGGTGAGCAGTGTGGTGGAAGTCCAGGAGCTACCAGTTGGGCCATTAGGCCATCACGGTCTGCAGACCTGCCCATGGGAGAAGAGGCTGAAAGAGAAGCCTGCCAGGGCTCAGGATTTGCTGTGATGTGAAAATATTGGGATTCAGACAAAGAACTCACCTGAGCTGGAAGGGGACTGGACGTTCGTGGTGCCTGGGATGCAGTGCTGAGTTGTGGCTGTGGTGGAGGTAGGCTGCAGATCTGTGGAGAGAAATGGACACAACACTTTTGTCTTGCTATGACACAAGGGCATGGCCAGCCCGACATCAAGTCTGAAACATCCTCTTTTTATACACACAAAAGGAATTGACTGTCATTTCTGCCTAGAAAACCAGACAATGATGCAGAAGAAACAGTCCCAAATTACCTCCAGGAAACCCAGCTATGGCAGCAGAAACACATTCCACACCTCTTTGAGAAAATGGACTTCAGGAAATGATGCAGCTGCAAAGACCATGACTCCAAGGAGCCAAACATGACTTCAGAGAGTGCTGACAGTCATCAGGAGAGGGCAGACAGCAACCCACTGAAATACATGGTGAGACAAGGCGATCCCACTCTGTCAGGACAGGCTCAGGCTACATGCAGGGACTTCAACAGCTCCTGGCAGTATCAAGAGATTTTGCTCCCAACATTATCTCCTGTCCTCACCCTCCTGCCCTCAAGCTGGACATTATTCTGAGCTCAGTCAAGGAGTGATAGAGGGGGGCCAGCTGAAGCCTTTGTGGCTGGCTAAGAGCTGGCAAGCAAATTTATTTACATTCACTGAACTATTCCACCTTGCAGATTCTCCATTCAGTTCTGTAACAGGAACTGCATTAGCCTTAAAAAAGAGCTGTGGAAACCCACCCTTCTCAAACAGCAGCTCTCCTTTACGATTGAAAAGAATCAAACACAACATGACCAAAGGCTTCTCCCCAGCCCATGTACAAGCTGACTAAGGTTCTGTCAACCTACAGATTGCTTGCTGAATGTTTCCAGCTGAGCTGGATTGGCCTAAAAAGTTTAAAAGGAGGGGGAAAAGACACCTTGGTGCTGTAAGACCTGCCTTTTCCTTCTATGCTTTTTTCCCAGTCCATAATAAAGGAGGGGTCATTGCACAAGCTGCTGCATTCTGTTTGCTCATATCGAGCAGTTTCACGAAGGCTTGCCCCATGCAGTTGTGTGAGGAGCTAATTATGGCTGTGTAATTAGCCATGTGGAAGGACAGACCTCCCCATGTGGAGGGAAGCACTGCAACAGCAGGCACAGAGAGGTCCCTGAGCCAGAGCCACGAAACAGTTGGGAGAACAGATAGCTAAGTCTGTAAGGTCAGAGTAGGGATGAACTTCATACAGAGGAAATTACCAAATTAAATGAGTCACAGAATACAAAATACATGCATCAGTTGGACTACTAGACAGAGAGTTAATTGGACATTAATTACTATATTACTGTGGGGGAAAGTCCAGAAATAGGTAATCAAGCAGTGAGTTTTAGATAGCTATTGCAGCTATTGCAATTCCTTTTTCTTCTGTTTTAGCAGATACACAAAACCAGACCGCATTTGTTTATACACACCTTCTGACGGAGGTGTGTATTTATTTTTACACTAGGAGAACATCTGTAAACGTGACAAGAACATTTGATAGGTTACTATATTGAAAAGGAATTGCATTTTTAGATTAGCTCTTAGCTCCTGAAAACAATTTGCAAGTAAATATCCTGTTCTCCAGAGAAGTAACTCATTAACCATTTTAACAGCGTTGCATATGTTTGGAACAAGAGTCCTCGAAACAGCGTAATGATTGCAAACAACTGTCCTATGAGATCTGTCAGGAGGACAATGGTTATCCCCGTGAATTGCAACTCCAACCACTCCTGTCTACCAACGGACATATCAGAGAGGACTGGCAGATCTCAAGGAACTGGCCTCCAAGTCCTCCAACAACTCCTGTGGGGAAACCAGCTGACAGAGACAGAGCAATCTACCCTTAATATCCAAGAGATAATTAGTTTGGCTACCGGTTGGTTTTGTGTCAATGAGACTAAGAAATGGACAGAGTTGCCTTTCCACAACTTTCCTGATCTTCCTGAAATGGCAAGTGGGTCACAAATCACCAACCTAACTAGACTGTCAGCATCAACTGGTTTCCAAGTCCTGGCACACAAAGACTTTTGGTTCATGGAGCTTATGTGCTTTGGCTCCTGTAGGATCCCTGTGGAGAAGACGGACACCTTTGCACAACCTTCCAACTGTGCACAACCATATGGGAGAGGTGCAATGGCTTACTGGTCTTTCAAAGTAAAAGGACATACTGTCCTTTTACTTTCCAAAGTAAAACACAAAACTGTCCAGTGCAAGTAGCTGAAGGCAAGAAAGAAAAAACATGTGAGCGTTGTTGTGGTGGCCCAGCCCACTACTGGGCTGTGGCAATCAAACACCCATCAGACCCTGGCCATCCAATGGACAGATGAAAGTGAATCTGAAGGCGGGTCAGTGGGTGGAACCGAGGTCTGAGACCGCACCCCTGGTCTGGAAAGTTCTGTTGGATTTGACTCCCTGTTGCCTCCTGGTTGTAACTCCCACCTCTGTGTTATTCCCATTGGTTGTTCCCCCTGTCATTCCGTCCCTTGCTTTGTACCCCATTGGTTGTTTCCCTTTTCCCCGCCTCTATCCCTCCTAGTGTAAGAATCCTGGACTCCTCCGTTTTCTTGTTTTTCATCCCTGGACCCTCCTGACAATAAATTGCCTGGAACCTATACGAAGGACCCCTCTCTCCTCTTTGCCTCCAGGCGACGCCGGCTCTTATCACCGAGCCCCTGGGATGTGCTCCCTCTGTTAGGAGCCAGCACTCATCTTCAACATCAGCAGCCTAGTTGAGACGTCGTAGACATCTGCAGGAAGGACGCTGCGTCCCCTTTTTATGGAAGGTATGCCCTGGGCAGCGCCAGAGCGTACGTCTGTACGCAAACCTATCTTGAGTTTTAACTGTGAAAAAACACCAGAGTCCTCTGTGTTAAAAGCACAAAGAAAATGTGGCTACTAATCAGAAAGCAAGACTAATTTGTGGTGTTTAATTTGTATGTAATTTTTTAAAATTGCATGCTGAAGTGACATAGAATACTTTTGCCTAAACCCCACAATTCCCTGAAAAATGGGAGTTACGAAAATATATCCTATTACAAGAAGTTTGAAGGGAAAAACAAGTACACAAAACAGTTGCGATTCCTCACAGTTTAAGATTATATAAACCAGGACAATATTGATGGCTTTTGCTGACAAATAACACATGGGGAGTTTAATCCTACTCTTAGTTGGGTAAAAGGGCAAATGCCAACTGTTTTCAGTGGGAACTAGCTCAGATCCTCTCTGGACATAACAGAAAAGAGAATTTTAAAGTTCTCGTGCATTTTCACAAAAAAAACCCAGATTTCCACAGCTTGTCGTACTCTTATGAAAATATTTGATCAGACACCATATTCAGTGCCTCAGATGTTCTCTTAATGTGTATGGAAACAATTGTAATTATCATTCACTCTCTTTAAGACAAAGACTTTTGACAACTAAAGTATCATCTTTTTAAAGCCTTTCGAAAACTTAGCACAAATCATCCACAGACCTTTGAGAATTTTGCTGGCTGGGGGTGAGGAAGAAGACGTGACTGAAGGTCCCCAGGACACCACATACCAATAACTCCTTGCAGGCTGCAGCCCTGATAGCATTTTGAAAATTGCTGAGCATGCTGAATATAGAGGCTGTAGCCAAGCAATTATCATCTTGCCAAAGTCAGCCCCTCTACCTGAACTGGCACTCTCGTCAGCCAGAAAGGGATCAGCCAGGGCAAAACCTCAGGGATTTCTTCATCCTCTGAGACATTTCTTTAAATACAGTCCTGGGAGTCAATAAACCCTCAGGCTTCCAGAGTAATCACTTTTCTCTGACAGAGAGACAATACCCTTTTAATCAGAAAGGTACTGCTCCGCATTTGTACAAAATCAATATGAGGGATTATTTTAAACAAATACCACAATTTGCTTACATTTTTTTCTTAAAAATGCATGCCAATGTAAGAAGAAAGGAATGTTGTCTAAATAAATGACGCCACTTG
Source organism: Rhagologus leucostigma (assembly GCA_013397725.1). NCBI lineage: Eukaryota > Metazoa > Chordata > Aves > Passeriformes > Rhagologus > Rhagologus leucostigma. Next base: position 572,449 of record VZTD01000303.1, read on the forward strand.
TTTTTTTCAGAGGGATATACAATCTCATGGTGACACACATTTACCTTATCATTTTTAGTCTAGGGTATAAACGAATATGCTGAGTTCTCATTTAACACTTGGTATGCCAGATCCTTATCTGCAGTAAATTAAAGTAGCTGGTGAGACCATGTGAGAAATCTATGTCAGTTCATTTGTGTTACACAATACGGACCTGAGTGTTTTGAAACTCAAGCCAAAAATATACTAATGGTCTCATTTTGTGATCAGTGTAGGAGCAGACAATAATGACAAGGTCCTCATAAAGTCGTGCAAACTGACTGAAGACCTAACCTGGCATTTTTTTACTCAGCTTTGTTAGAGCCTTACGGTTCAGTCTTGCCCTATTTTGTGGTAGTCCACTGAAACTGGAAGGAGACTAGCACGCAGGGAGCAAGCATTTTGCTCAGCAGTAGCTGTTTGCAGGATTGTGCTCCTGCTCATTATGTGATAATAGCCTATGGCTATTGAACCCCTTGGACTAGCTTTCTGTACAGCAGAGGGAAACACACATCAGCACATATACACACAGGCACAATTTGTAAGGAAACTCACCACTGCTAGAAGCATCATTGAGATTTAGCAGCCCACCTCCGAGCCCTCTGTAACTATGGTAACTGTAGGTCCCATTGCCGTTGATGTACAACACCTCCTGCGTGCTGGAAACAGCTGATGCTGAGTAAGTGACCTGGGCTGGCTCCTGTTTGTACTGTTTGTCAGCTGGAGCAGCCTCATCCTGCAAAAACAAGAAAAGGTTTGTAATTATGGTTACATTTCACCTTGCATGTGAAGGTCTTCTGCATTGTTGAGATTCTATATCTATTGCTTTCAGAAAAGTATAATGCATGTTAAACAAGAACAGATATGTTTCTGACTGACCAAATATCAGGATAAAAGAAACAATGGAAATAGGCGAGAATACAGGCTTCTTAAAAATATGAGAAATTCATTTATTTGTGCTCCACAAGCCAACCATACTGTTTCTTAAAGGAGAACATGGACCCTCTTACCCCAAAGAGCTCACAGTCTTCTTCAAAACCTGACTCTGTCCAGAAATAGTGGGGAAGGATAGGAAAAAGCCAGAGTACTGGAGTGACTCTTACAAGTGAGAGAATCCTATATTTCTTGATAAGATAAACCAATACAGAATGTGCCAACTACGTATTTTGATGTATCAGTCTCAGAAATTACAGAAGGAATAGAGGAATGGAAAGGAATAGAGGAAAAGAGGAAAAATAGAGGAATAGCATTTCTATGTTTGGAAAAATCTGAGTGAGTGTCCTTCCACATAAAGGCCATAAAGCAGAGATGGCTCCACAAAAGTTTTTGATGCCGTCAACTGGGCTGAAGGCTTCACAGATCTCAATTTGGATATGGTTAACTTCTATTCGTGAGAAAAGCCCATGAGAAGAAAATAATCAGCTTTACCCGGGGAAGTGTAGTATCAACAGAAGTACGGAATCCAAAACGATAGAAAGAGAAAACAGCAACATACACGCACCTGTTATTTTTCTGAATGTCTGAATGCTTATGTTACAGGTAACCAATAGTATTATATTGTAATTAAATGATAGCCAACGGATGCATTGTTGTAATTTAGTAGCCAGTGAACTTGTAACACGAATGATAACATAGAATAGTTTATAAATATGTAGTCCTCCTGAAATATAATGCTTTATGCCATTAATTCGGTGCAGTGTCCGTGTGTGTGTCGTGGCCACCCCAACAGTGACAAAAAGTGACTTGAAAACTCTTGTTATCTTTGTAAGAGCAGCGCCTGTTGGTACACCATGAATTTTCCTCAGTGCTCCCTGTTTGCCTCTTTGATGATTGCATAATATTTAACAGAATTTAGCACAACAGCCCTTCAGTTTTCCCTGAAAGGAGATGAAGTTTCAGGTGAAAGTGTAGTTTTCCACATCTGCACTTACTGTATCTACTGCTTAGAGTACCTCATCTCCACTCATGATCACAGAATGCCCCAGTAGCAACTTTATTAATGACACAGGTGAAATAAAGAAAAGCATTAAGAGAAGATTTAATGCATTTTAGTAGTTGGAAACAAAGAAAACTATCAATGCGTGACTGGCATCCTGCCACAGGGACCTCAGTGACACAAAATCTGATTTAGTCTGTATGTATTAGAACATTTTCTTTGTTTCTTGGCTTTTTTATGGGTTTGATTTTACACTCTCATCTAATGAAAATATATTTCAGTGTTTTCAAATAAAATAGATCTATGGAAGTTTTGTTTTTAAAGGACCTTTTCAGAATAATTAACAGAAAAAAAAGATCTGCTAGAATTATCTCGCCTTTGTGTAAGATTTTTGTCTATTTTCTGCATCTCTCCTCTGCACAACACTTTTATGGTTGCCAAATAGACCAAACGTATTAAGAATGCTATAAAATATCTGAAACCTTTTTTACAGCTTTTACTTAGAGAGATCAAATAGTTCAAACAGTGTCCAGTCTCTGTGTTGAAGTAAAAAGAGTTGTGAATCCTGTATGCATTAGGAGCAGTTGTTGGTTCCACTCCTCAAAAAAACACTATCAACTTTGCTTAGATGAAGACATCCCTGTCTTGCAGATATTTATTGGTGAAAGAGACTTTCACCTGAAGCACAACTAAAATAACTCAGGAGAAGGGATATATATTATTAAGAGAAATGTTAATATTTAATACGGAATACTGAACCATCAGACAATTAATTCCATAAACAATAAGAAACGGGCCTTTTGGGCAGTAATATGAGCTAAGGCAAAACTTAACATTTTTAAGAGAGTTGGCCAAAGTGATCTCCTAAGCATTTTCTTAAGTAATAATAATCTTAAACGAACAGTTAGAATTGAAATGCATTTTTGCCAGGAATTCAACTTTAATATCATTTACCTTTCATCTCCAAAGGTCATTGATGTCTCTTATGAGAGAAAATACATTATTTTCTCAGAGAATATTCATAAGCTGCACAGTAAAGTTCTATCTTGGCAACATAGCTTAACTCATCGTCCAAAATTTTAACACTCTCAAGACTCAGATGTTCTGCCTCCTTATGTCTAAAACGAAATACTTCCTGCCATAGACTCACTCAGAGTCTCCTCTTTTTTCACAGAGCTCAATAACAGATCTTCTGCAAATCTATCAAGGACTAAACTGTGTTCAAGGGGTGCAGTGCAAACAGGACTAATTCCTATAGCTGAGCAGAGTATCTCAGGATTGGTCTCCTTATCCTCACTGTCTGGAACCCACAGATTTGCTGTCCCTGAATTAATGTGTCCTCCAGAGCCCCTCTAGTCAGGGCACTGGAGCCCCAACTGGGAGTCTGTTGCAGAGCAGATGCACTGAGCTTCTGGCAAAGCCCAGAACGCAGAGCCTGGCTGGAGGATGCAGCAAGGGCGATGGTGCACCTTGGTGCATACCAGCCCACGTGTTCTGGAGCGCACAGCCAAGAAGTGGGAGACCAGAGTTCTGGCTACTTGTCTCAGTACATGGTGAAGAGGCGGAAAAATTGGGATGCAGGGTCTCTGCTGGCTGTGGTGAGGAGAGGACCTGAACTCTGAGCTGCCATCTCCTAGCAACCAGGCTCCAAGCAAAGCTGCGGTGGGAGTCGTCGCTGAAGCTGTGCCACTGTGCGGGAACAAATGCACAATTCACAGGGCTACAGAGACAGGGCACAAAAAAGAAGCATGACTCAGTTCCCTTTCAGAAGTGCTGCTCTGGGAGGCTCCCTTCCAGCTACTCCCTAACACAAAATCCACAAGCGGCTTTGAGGTCAGGAATCCGAGGTTGGAGCTATGCTGCGAAGGGGGATCTTTGAGCAGGCCTAATCATAGCCCTACACAACACCATGACGTGCCATGGGATGGGGCTTGAGGTGGAGTCTGGGCACACCAGTGGGGAAGGCATTCTCAGGGAGGTGAAAGGAGTCGAGGATGATGCTGAGACCAGGACTCCTGGTTCTGCATATGAACTCTTAATCTCTTGGCCACTGTGAAAAAGGAGGCTTCCTCTAAATATTACGTATCTCTTTAAAGAGCACACCGATCACCTGTCCCTAAATGATGAATAAGTTGCCGTACATTTCAGACATTAAATCTGATCCTTAATTAAGTGTTTACCTCAGTGTTCAGGATAACGACACGCAGAAACAGGGCAGGATTTTTGTCAAGCTTTTTCTGAGCAGGCTCAGGTGTCAGCCCTACTGGTAGGAATATGAACCATCAGCCCGGTCCCAAGGGGTTAGGTGTTGCCTCTCATATATTCCCATGGGATTTAAGCTTTTTTTTGGAAATGTTTTGTACTTCAAAAGGCAAACTTGTGCCATTTTTCCTTGCAGTCATACCTAGGATGAAGAAGCCAGTCTCTCTTTTTCTTGGGGAGGGAGAATATGAATATCATATTTACTTTCGTATACCTGAGATTTATTCTTCATAGATTCATTCTCTTCATTCTTTTCACCTGAAATGCCTTTGCTTTTAAAGTAATGTAGAAATTAAATGTATTGTTGTTCCACTGAGAACTGAGATCTTTGAAATATTTTGTGTTAGTTATTTGGCACCTCCTGTTTCTCCCTATATAATGTTTACACTGAAAAGGCTTATTTATTTAAAATTTTATTTTAAAAATACTTTCATTTCAAGACAATCATGAACAATTAACTAACCATTTAGTGACATGGTTGACCTAACTACCTGGAACACACACTGTTGTCATCATAACAATATACTAATATACTAATATACAATATACTAATCTTTTAAAGTATTAACTAACCATTTTTAAACTATTTATAATTTACCTTTAATAAGAAGTATGACCAAGGTACAGATAAAACATTTGTTCATCTAGAATTTGACTCATACTATCTTAATTTAGTATATGCCAAAGGAAATAAATCATTCTTTTAACAATATTTCTCTTCTGAATTTATTTTGGAGGAGAAGCAGTTTAAGTCTTGAGCACATTACCTGCAAAATGATTGAAAATATGGAAAAATACTTTTTAGGTACAAAAGCATGCTAAAATAAAAATTTATCTGTTGGCCTGAAAGGAGAAAACATAAAGTCCTTACTGTGATCCTCAACTTGATATATGCCAGAGATATTTATGTCTCAGTTTATGTCAAGGTCTGTACTAGGAGAACACTTTTTTTTTCCCACAAAAGAGCAGATAGAAAAAAAATATTTGATTTTATTTTTAATCAGGGAAGCTGATTAGTATGTACTGTCCTTAGTAACCCTCTAAGGACAGTACATACTAAGAAAATTTTCCATCAGCTGTTTCATAACCTGTATATTGAAGAAAGCCTTCTCTGCTCTGACTGATGCTCTGAGCAGCAAATGAAGAGTTTGCAGAGGAAACTCCATCCACAGCAAATGCTGCTGGTGCAGATTGTCAGGACTGTGGTACAAAGAGCAAGGCTCACTGGCAGTTCCCAGCCTCTTTTTCCCCTGCCAGCAGAGGCACAGCACACACATCTCTTTTCAAACAGTTTTCATGGAAGCACCTTTAGCAGTGTCACTGATCCATTCTGTTCCCCATCTCCTTTACCACCTCCAAAATAACACAAAAAAGCAATAGTTTGTGTAAATAGATAGCCCTGGCAAATCTGTGCTGCACTGAGTTTTGATCCCTTAAGCACACAAGTGTCAGAATTTCAGCATACTCCAATTGAGAGAGAGCAGTGCTATTGCCTTGGCTTCTATGTTAGCAACAGGCACTGCTAACACTCACATGTAAATCCTGACAGGGAGTGTGGGTGCAGATCAACGCACATGGCCAGTGCTAGCAAACCACAGAGCTAACAAAACTTCTGCAAAAAGAATATAAATCGTAATGCTCCAAAAATGCATAAATGTCAACACGCACCGAGCTACTGCTTCCAGTAATGCAGTACTTCCAAGACTGACGAATCAACAGCTCTGAGAATGACAGCTTTTAACTGCCCCTATGTCAACGTGACTTTTTCCCCATAAATTAGAAAAGAGACAGAAAGGCAAACACATTTTTGCTTCATATTTCTTGATACTTCCTTTTCTAATAAGTTAAACTGAAAAATGCGGATTGCTTGTTGTTCTTGTTAATAAACACTTCTTTTAGAATACCACTTTGAGGTTAGAAAAACTCAAATGCAGATAAGTCTTCAAACAAATAGGCAAGCCAGGGACCCAATATTTGCATATGGTCTTCCACTTTTTCAGCACAGGAAAAAAAATTCATTCACATGAAAAAATAAAGCAGGCTTTAAGGTTTTTTTAGGTCTCAGTAGCTTGTAATATGGCTTTAGAAGAAAGAAGATAACATTTCATATATTTTTCCTATTTTAATCCCACTAATTTAACTCTACAATTTTTGAATCAAAAGTAAAATAAATAGAAACATACAATAAAACCACATAACACTTTTCAAAGCATACCCAATTAATCCCTACAATACTCCTGATAGATAGGACTTTTATCGGTGCTTTTCAGATGGTGAGATTCTGGCAACAAAGGCAACCTTAAGCTAGAGCTACCTAATATGTAAAGTACTTGAGTTCTGCAACCACAACATAATGGGCTTCTTTGTGTAAGTTAATATTTAAAAACTCAGAAGTTTTTAATTGGGAAGAAACTCAGAAGTTATATCGCAAGGCACCCTGCTGAATCCACAGAGGATTGTGGGGCTGGGAGTTGCCTGCCCATCTCAGCTTTTGCACAGAGAAGTGGGTGCCAGGGTAAGAAGCCATCATCATCTGCATGGAGCAAGGTATTTAAAGGAGGATGAGCCACATGAATCCTGGCTCCCACTGAAGGGCCTGGAATCTGGCCCCTTCTTAGACACCTATCAATCAGCTGTTGCCAGGACCAGATTGTGTACACCTTGTGCTCTGTCTTTCCAAAATCCCTGAGATCTCACCCCATTCTCTTTCCTTCTCCAGTCTCATCTTCTACCCTCCATCTCAGTTTCAATCTTCTTGCCTAGCAAATCCTAATCTCTCCTTCCCAAAAAAGTCTCTTAATGCCAGATACCTGAGCAGCTTGAACAACTCAAGCCCTTTTGTTTCCTTGTTTGTATTTAATCAGTGTTACATCCACTGATGGTTCCATTTGAGATTTTCTCTCCATCCTCAGACTCCTATCATTGTCCTAATCCCCAAAATCTTGTCCCACAGGGAGCAAAGCCAGGTTCCATAATAATCCAGAGCAGCTCATGGTTTCAACTCATATTATTTCTCATTAGTAGTATCTGATCCTCTTTCACCACTAGTTCTTTGATCCTCCTGGCCAATTTCCATCACATTGCCAGCCTCAGCTACTTACTCGACTTCCTCATCCAGCCCCATCTCATAGTGTCACTTTCCCTTCTTCCCTTGTTTTCACTATTCCTGTCAACTCTCACAAGGCTCCAGCCCCAACACTTTTCCCCTCCTTTCTGCACTGAGATCAGACTCATGGTCACAGCCACTAAAATTCTAATAATCTGGGAATCTAGCAACTAAAATACTTTGATTGTGTAAGCATGTGCATCCAGTGTCACATCCTTGGTATAAATGACAACACTATATTGTCAGGAGCAAACCCAGAACCGGTTTCTTTTTTTTAAGGAATGGTAAATACACTTGAGGATCAAACTACCTTTACAGGATGAAATTTTCCTCATTCTTGAAAATGGTTGTAATTATCTCTGAAAGAGTTCAAGAGACAGAAGACATACAGAACAGTAAATGTAATCCCTGTGGGCTGAAGGTCATGGAGTTATCACCGAACTGCACACCTAGTATTGTAATGGGAAATGTCAGGTAATGTTAATAAGTGGTGATTCTACCAACTGCTTGGATGACACACATTGTTCTGACAGAACACTGGATTTTTATTAGGTTTAATTACATTAAAGTAACCCTCTAGTGTTCGACCCAGCTTTTAATTTTATGACCAATATCCTGGAAGACTGGACAGCTAAACACTTCGGCACATTGCTAAATTTTCCTTTAATTCTGCAGTAAGGCTGTTGACTCCGTGTGCTTAGCAATAGTGGAAATGGTATTTCTGCAAATGATGGATGCGAGTTTTTACTTCAGTTTTGGTTTCCATTGCGCATTCTTTCTCCGCTCTCCAGTTGCTAAGGTTTGTGTTGGGATTACTACTAAATAAACTACAGTAAATAAAGACTGTTCAAGACTAGTGAGGCTTGAACAAAAAGAAAATAGATCTACATAATTCATAGTTTCCTAGACCTACATAATTTCATAAGTTTGAAATCCAGATGAAGCTACACAGTAGTCCTTTGCGTTGGCTGACCTTCATATCTAAAGTACTGAATACTTACAGTCCTGTAAAGGACATCTTTTAATATTGTAGGATGTGTTCTTACGGCGGTAAGCTCAGCGTGGAGGCAGTGTAAGGCTAGACCTGGAGGAGAACAACTGTGCCCAGAAGCTGACCTAAGAAAAGATACTACCTTCCCCAGAAAGCCTTATTTCTCTTACAATGGAATGAACAAAAGCCAGATTTTCAGTTAAGTCAGCAGAGTTTCAGTATTCACGGTGAGAAAAGCCAAGCATTTGCTACAGCCTCTGGTGGATTTGCACATAGAAATGTTAACCCATGTGACGTGTTTGCCATGCATCATCATGCCTTCTTACCTCAAAACTATTTTGAATAAAGTTCTATGAAATTTCCAGTCCCTATATTGAGACATTATTAATAAAAAATTAACATCTACTTGAAATTTCAACTTGCTCTACCAGATCCATAGCTGAAACCTGAAAAATGAGTGCTAGAATCTTTTAGGCTCTTTAGGAAAATACTTAAAACATAACACAGCTATATTTTATTTTGCGGGGAAGAGTTCTTCTCTGATAACTTTTCGAGACTCATAAATATATTTATATTTATATTTGTCACATAATATCTCTCCATGAGTATTTCTCCACCTCTCAGGCTATTCATAGTATTCCTTAAAATGATGCATCTATTGACAGTCCCATAACCTGGTGTCCTAAATCATCAGTACAGATAGATAAAAAAAAATAATTTCACTTTTAGACAGATTCCTTCCCTTTAAGTTTAGTTGTCCTTCAAAACAGCATTGCAGGAAAAGGCACTAGATTTATGGATGAAGTCTATTACAGCCAGCAGAAAGACCCCTGAGATTTTACCCAGAAGTACTAAACGCAAATTTGAGCAAGCTGCCTAAAATAAAACATGAAGTAAAGTTCAAATAATACCACAGAACTCATGCCAGATATTCCTTGGACTGGGAAATGTTTTGATAGTTCAGGAGCAGACTTAGCAGTGAAATCAAGAGGGACATAATTGCTCTTCTTGGGTTTGCACACTATTTCTCCTTTTGTAAGGAGCAGCTAGGGGATTGCGTAGTGGTTTTCCACTCTCTGTTACCAGATCTAGACTATGTTTTTCTCTGCCACTCTGTCTGCATTATTTTCTTCACTTTTACTTACTTAAATCAAGTATGTATAAAAAATGAGAAAGCCCATTCTTGTGTGACATACTACTCAATTTGTAGCTCAGTTGGAGCTTGGTATTCCAGCTAAGCTGAACACTCATGCTTTAGCTGTGAGTCTATCATCTCATCATTACATGGAGAGCACATCAGTCTCAGAGTACAATTTTCTGGCCTGAAAACCTGAGATTACATGAAAAAGTGCTCCTGGCCTGCAGAGGCAACTGTAATGAACATGTTACTGCCAGAAGTCTGGATATCAATGATGATTTTTCTTTGAAGTCCAGTTTCAAAATTTTTTCATACTTCAGATAAAAAATTATAAATAGAATTTTTTAGATGGTGGTGAAATATTGATATGGTCTAATTGAGTTAAATTGAGTGTAATACAGAGTCCAGTTAGGCATCGAAAATGCCTGGAATGCCAATAGTGATGTGGAAACTTGAAGAGTGCCTATCAAAATGTTAACTTGGCTGCCGGCAGCTCGAAGATCTCCAAACTCTCTTCCTGACACAGCGTATAGAGCCAAGAAAAGAAAGCCATGCTTCAGTTTCAGATTAGAAGGGCAATAGGTTCCTTTTGCTTTCAGATTATTAACACCAAAATGAACTGTCAGCATCTGAGTTGTCACCAGGCATCAAAAATGACATCAGCCAGTGTTCAACAAGAAATGAAAGCATGAGACTGACATGGAAAAAGAAGATCAAAATAAAAAGGTGCTATTGTGTAGAAGAGAGATAAATGAACCTCAGCCTTTTGCATTTCTGATAGAATGGCACATGATCTATAGACTGGAATGGCTATGTTAACCTTAAATAAAAGGTTGGTGTTTTCACATTGCAGCATTTGAGTCTTGTTTTTTCACCACTGCCACTTCACCTGCGGTACAGAAAACATCCTTTGGGAAGAGGTATTGTACGGCCGTTGCAAGGAGCTGTTGGAGAACCACTTCTGTTGGAGCACTACCTATGCAGATGGCTCACTGTTCGTAGCAAATCAGCTTTAGGCAGTTCATTATCCACTGTGATAGCAGAAGTGCAACATGAGCTTTCAGAGGTCACCAGTGCTGCTGGTTGAGCATGGACACATGGATGAGGCTACTCCTACAGTTTAGTTAACTGTGATGCATGGTCCCTGGGGAAAGAGAAACTGTGTTCTACTAAAGGACTATGTTTCTCTGCCCAAATGGAAAGGGATAGCATTTATCTTTTCCTGTGGCCCTTAAGATAAACTTACTGCTCTTTAGTGAGGTTCTAGATAGCTGATTCTTGAATGTGCTCTCCCTGGTATGGTTTTTTTTTCCCCTTCAGGAACAAAGGAATATTGAAAAGTGTAACTCTGTGTAGCAATCCCATTTGAGGTGGACTAATGGTAGAAAGCGTCCTTGCAAGTTAATTTTATCTATAGCTCCTGCTGTTCTTGCCTTAGGTTGCAGTTACCCCACTCATAAACTATTTCATAAGTTATACTGTTCGTGCTCTTTATTTTTCTAGAGAATTTTAATATATGAAATATTTTAGTTAGCTAGGGATTCCACCACCATTAATTGAAAGTTGTCTCAGTATACAAGACATATGCATAATGCAAGACTGCACAGTGCACAACAGGGTATGCACAGCAGTGACTTCCTCAGTGCAAATTTAAACCGCATGCCCACATGGCACCAGGTTACAAGCAGCTACAGACATGTAAGAGGTAGGATTGGGTCTGGTTGAATATAGGAATTGTGCCAATGCCTTTAAGTTTTGGCAGAACTCCTATGGGTGACAGTGTATTTCACAAAATACATGTGACATTTCCTATGGAGAAAGCAGTACAAATTCAGACAAAGGTGGCATGTGAAGAAGAGTCTTCAGCCACCATTTTCTGCCTTGCAGAGGAAGACAAGAGGAGAGAGGGCAGGTGGAACTTTTTTGCTCCCTGTTGTACCAGCAGAGGGAAGAGATTTGTTAGGGCCCAGGCCTCACACAGAATTTCTTCCTCTCAGGATAGGCAGAAAACAAAGGCAGACTTTGACCTAAAGAAGAGCACAGCATGACCCTTGCCTTGGGCCTTATGGTAAGTTGTTGACTGAGTTTTGATTTTTAGTAGTCAACCCACCTCCTCTATTTACACCTTCCCACCCCCTCCCAGCTCCCATTTTCCTTTAAAGGAAAGCAAGTTTCACTTGGAAGAGGACACCAACTCCTTCAGCCTCTGACACAGAGCATGGGACCAGAGAACACAAAAGGATCCTTTCCTTCCCTGTTTCACCTCCATGGAGCTCTCAGCCTAAGATCACTCAGGACATGGGACCATGGGCACAGGTTTGCTAAACCTGCTCTTTACTAAGGGACTTCATTTGGTACATGCCTGATCCCAAAAGTGAAGTACTGCATAATGAACGCCAAGGCCTAGGATGCCTCTGCTGGAAGTCGATTAGCTAAAAAGCTGAAGAATAGAAAGGTAAAACTTCAGGGAAAATGAAGTAGAGGTTATGTCATGTTTATTCTCATCTTGCTACATAAACCATCTCAAAGCCAATTTCTTTGCAGAGGCCAGCATCTTGCAGATCTTGGCTACCGCTCATTTTTGCTGCTTCTTTACTGACAGGCAGTACTAATGGAGGAGTCTGAATATCTGACTTTTCTTCCAAAAGAGAAACAACACAGACTGCAAGAAAACAATGTCCTCTTTTCCCATCCCGAGAGCGGTTTTGCCTGCAGGTAATGGTGCTGAATGAATCAATGTATTACTGAAACTGATGTGTGATGACAAAGGCATAGCAGCACTTACTGCTGAACCAGAAATCTGCAAAGCAAGAGAAATTCCTCCTTTGCAGTGTATTCCTCTCATTCAGAACAAGCCTTGCTATGCCTCGGGCAGCTCCACTTTTATGATCACAATCAAGCATTTTTCTCCGCACTTTTCATGCTTGTGTGTACCATTCTAAAGAAATTATCTCAGTGAGGCACTCCTGCAGAAGTTTCTTTCCCCCCTTGCCAAAATGCCGTTTTCCAGTGACTGTGATGGGCACCACTTTCAGCTGGGATAGATCAACATTACTCCATTCAGTGAGGGAGGACTGCGGCACCAGAGCACCAACAGAGAAAATCTTTAAACTTATGAATCAAATGTTTAGGAAGCACACAAGGAAAAGTGTGTGGGAGTACTGGAGCAATGCTTGTGCCAGCTTTGCAGATTTATTACTACAATATCATCATGGTCAACATAATTAAACCTCCCACTATAGGTCTCTTAGTCTACTGCACTACAACTGGTATCACTCCCACCACTGCCAGCCTATTTTGTTGACACAAAACAGTTTTCCGTACTTCTGCCAGATCTGGGATATGGAGATGGAACCACTGAAAAAAGCTTTATGGAAAACTATGGGGTACAATTTGGATTTTGAGTGATTCTTCCTATTTCTCTTCTGCTCCAGACTTTCTTTTATTATTACATGTATTGGACTGTGTGGCAAGGGGAATGGACCAAAGCACTTTATGTTAGATTCCAAATTAAATTCTTCTTTATTTAGAAACAGATGACAGCCCAGACATGAAGCATTTGAGGGAAATGCTGAATTAACTTCCTCATTTTCAACTAATTAAAAATGTCTCTGTGTTCCACTTTGAAAAGGAAAAAAAGTAAGCCCACTGGAGATTCTATCATTTTGCTTCCACAGATAAATTATAGTGGAAGTTATAGATCTTCTAAAAAAAAAAACCAACAACAAACTCCAGTTTTCTTGTCTGTTAGAGAGTGAGCAATTACTTTTTGGCATTCACTTAATGACTAGTTCTTGTTTTCAAAGGTAGGTTCAGATATTTTAAAGACATTTTACCCTGTATTTGATACATTTGAATGCTAAATATTTTATTTCAAATCTGCATTAAAATTTGAACAGCATGTTTGTGGAAACTAAAATTCTTTCTATGAATTCAGTGCAGGGTATCTGTTTATGAACACTGTCTCAGGTACAACTTAACTTCTGCAGTTTAAAAAAAAGTCCTTTAAGAATAAATGGTGTTAAAAAACCCAAACAAACCTAACCTCCACACCCTGTGTCCAGCTATTTAGTAGAAAGATAATATTTTGCTACTGAAGAAGACTTGCTCTAAATTTTTTATAGAACTTGGCAAGAGTCCTTTAACTTCAGTACATGAGGGTTCTGTATTTTAAAAGATTAAGTAAATAAGAAGTGATGTTTGGGGCATGGCCTTTTGATGCCATAATCGTCAAACCAAAGTAGCATATGCCATTAGAAGAAACAAAGAAATGAACTTTGACTGGCCTTTGGAGGATGCACTTTCTGATTTGCTTTATTAATGGAGACAGTAAAACTGAAGCTTAATATGAAATACCATGAGTAATAAGCATGAAATATGTGTACTGCAGTGCAAATCTGTTCCCCGAATTTTCTCATTTCAGGGGAGAATTCTTTTGGCACAATGCCTGGGCTGCTGGCCACAGCCTGCTTGGCTGCCTTGTCCTGTGCCTAGCCTATTTAGCAGCTGGTGCTGCTCTCAGGCAGTGCATTCAGCTCCTGCTCCCACAGCTTATTATAGGTTTAATTTTTTCTTAGAAAAATATGTTTCTAAATTTAGTTTAGGACATCAAGCCAGTTGTTGAATTATAAACATGTTCCTGCTACCAAACATAAGCAGTCTGTGCATACAGTTCTACATGTTTTTTTCTGTGGGCAGAACTGCACTTTCTAATTGAGCAATACTTCTGAATCCATTGTGCAACTGATGTTTGGAATTTAGGAGTAATTTATGACTCTTTAAAATCTTCTAAATCTTACTAATTCAATAACCAAAACCAGAATATGCCTCTGTTAAAAAATATGGTTTTGCTCATACACCCTGGCTTTGCATTGACTTCATTAAACTGACCTAAACTCTGCATGGTAATAGGGGATTTACTCACCAGAAACATTATTCCCTGCCTGTGCTGTGGGCAGGAGAGTGTGTGCAATGAAGTCATTAGCTAAACACAGGAAAAGAAAGACATACTCATATCTATGATAGAAACATCTGACAGGCCAGAAAATGTTTCACGTTTAATATCTTCCTGCCACATGAAAGGAGGGGATAAGTGAAAAGCTCTCTATTCCTGTCTTTTAAGGCTGGAGCAGGAAGAACAGAAGCCCTGACTCTAAAACCTCCATCTTCAGACCTGAATAGAGAACTCTTATAGCTACATTTCTACTGGCCTTTCCTTTTCTGCCTCCTTGACATAAAACGGATGTTAAAGACACCTGGAAGAAAGATGTTCCCAACCCTGTTCATTTTCCTTCCACCTATGGTAGGAAGGGGGATAAGATTGCTCAAAAGTTTTTGTCCAAGAAACAACACAACATTCCATTTTTGAGCCTTTAGCTTTATCAACCTCAAGAATACAAAACTTACACTGACATCAATTTTACTTCACATTCAAGATCTTATTGCATCTTAGGGTGCTTTAAAGTGTATTCTGAAATCGGTAGCTTGAAATTCAACTACACATGCTCAGCACAAAGAACCTGGAAAAATATAGCATTTTCTAACTTAATGATCTCTGTGTTGAGGTGAAAAATTCTCTGCTCACCTTGGGGCCTCACTGAAAATCCAAGGCATGCAATTATTTGAAATTGCATGCCTTGCACACTATTCCTTTCCATTGCATGTAGCAAATTTAATGTAGGTTGGTCTGGAGTGTGGAGGGAGGGGGGCTGCCCTGTGATACTCGGCATCCTCTCCAGCTGCATCTGCTAATGACAGAACCCTGTCCAGTACTGCTGAAACCAGGAATTTTGCCACTGACTTGAAAGACAGCAGGATTGAAAATTACAATGCATACCACTTATTTTCTTCCCCTTGACAATATGGCCAGTGCATTCTGGGTAGGAAGCTAAGCCTCCCCATACTTGTACATAATTTGATCTCCTGACAATAATCCACATGCAGCTAAATGGTGCCTGCATAACATTTTTTGCCTCAGTGGTTAAGGCATATCATTTGGAACCACGTAAACAAACCAAAGACCAACCTAGAAGTAAAATAATCACTAGGTGGGGAAATGATGGAAGTGAACAAGGCCTGAAATACAAACTAGAGTGTGGGTATCCAAGAACATTAGTCATCTTAGTGATTGTTTTGGGCACAGATGAAGAAGGATAAAGTACTGAAGTACAGAATTCCGATCCCTATTAAATACCAAATCACAAAGAGATGTCTGAACACGAAAAGGTATTATAAGTAAAGTTTCTATAGTGTAAGAGGCATTGAGCTCTTTGCAAGTTAAGTGACATTTGCCTCTTGTGGATTTTGGGATTCCGATTTCTACTTGTTTGCTTTATGGTGAGTGAACCATCTGCTTTCTTTTGCTCTTTTCTAAGACTCCACAATCCTCCCATTTGGAAGCAAAAATCACTTTGAGCTGGAATTTTTCAGGCCTTATGTAAACATACAGCAGAGTTAGGACATGGCCCTATCCTTCTGCATGGCTGCCACTTGGATAAGTGCCCCTTTTTTCCATCCTCTAGAGCAAATTAGGCTCCTTGAAACCCAAGGAGAAGAGAACTCCTGATGCTTTCTCCTTCACCTCTTACAAGGATGCACAGTTGATGTGCTCTTCCTGCATACTGAATAGCTTTGACAAGGACTCCATCACCCTGACACAAAACCACTTCTTTGTGCTCCCTCTGCATTTGCAGCTTTCTGCCACAGCAGCACTGCTTCAGCAAGGACATCCTCCAGCACCAGCTGGGAGATATTTTTGCATAACCCCCTTTTCTGTAACCGATGTTGTCCTAATCTGCCCTATACAATATATTGCCCTATACTGCCACTATACAATATGAATAACAGAATGTAGCGACCATTTAAAAACCTTGCGATTTTTTCCTTCCTCCTGGGAGCTGCATTGATCAGGAAAGAGTACAACTGACATACGGGGACACAAATGCATGTCTTTCTTCCTTCATTCCTGCTCTCTGAAGGGTAATACATGGAATAACTCCTCAAGATTTAGAAGCTGTGCATTAATGGCAAAATTCTCTTTGTCCTCCAAATATGAAGGTTTAAAAGTCTCTTACCCATCACTGCTGAAAGCCAGATACAGTGATCCTGCAAAAGAGGTCCATGCCCTTGCTGCAATTTAGATTTTTAATTCGTTTCTTCCAAAGCAGTTTCACAATTACCTGTAATTTGTCCACCAGTAATTTCCTTCCTTCTTAATCTAAACACAAACTGCTCCTGGTCTGCAACAGCCAGACATTATTTTTGTTAATAAAACTGTTCTTGAAGAGTCTTTATGTCAACCCCCCCCCGTTACATGCAGCAAAACAGCACCAGAAATTGTATGGAGGCAGCTCAGTAACATCTCCTCACAAACCTCAATTTCTTTAAAAATTTAGGAATTAGATATAAATAGAAGGAAACACCATAGCAGCGACTTCCTAGTGGCAGTACAGGTGCACTTTTATTAGTATTCAGATGTATTGCATTAGCACAGAACCTGTATCCAGTTCTGCAACCAGCACTTGTATCAAGCTGCTCTATTCAGGTTGCTGCTATGACAACTATCCAGAGTCAAATGTTAGGTCAGCTCCCAGCATATGTGTCTAGGCCATAATTCGTCAGAAACCTAATAGCCACCTATTCCTACTCCTCTAACAGCTAAAAGCAATATTGTTAAAATTACTAAATGTTACAATATCCTTAACAGCCTATTCACTGAAAACTTTAGATTTTCCTTGCTTTTATCCCCCAAAACAAAAATGGCTGGGAAGGATGTGTTTAAAGTGCCTATTTGCAAACTTATCACAGAATCACAGAATAAGCTGAGTTGCAAGGGACCCATCAGGATCATCGAGTCCGACTCCTGGCCCTGCATAGTCTCTAAGATTCCAAGAGTCTCACCACATACTCGAGAGCATTGTCCAAACACTTCTCGAACTCTGTCAGGCTGGTGCTGTGACCACTTCCCTGGGGAGCCTGTTCCAGTGCCCAGCCACCCTCTGGGGGAAGAACCTTTTTCTAATACCCAACCTAAACATCCCCTGACACAGCTTCAGGCCATTCCCTCAGGTCCTGTCACAGGTCACCACAGAGAAGAGATCAGTGCCTGCCCCTCCTCTTGCTCTTGTAAGAAAGTTGTAACTGCAGTGAGGTCTCCCCTCAGTCTCCTCTTCTCCAGGCTGAACAGACCAAGTGACCTCAGCTGCTATTCATACAGTTTGGGATCATTAAATTTTCTCTTTCTTGGGAGTTAGTTGTTATCTTTCACTCCACCACGATGATTACTGATATTTAATTTGGCTGGTTACAAGTCACAGTATAGAAAAAAATTACAGCTGTTATCTTGATGAGAGGTTTCCTTAAAAATGCATTCAATATTTACCACAAAGAACTGCCTCATAGCATCACAGTGCATAACACTCTGTGAACACAGACTTGCCCTCGTCAACTTGAAAAGCTCAAATAAACAAAGTATTTGGGTTTTTTTAACTGAGCTTAGCATATCAAGTGAGTTGTATTGTGATGTCTGTACAGTGAATGTATAAGGACAAGACCATTATCAGACTATGAAGTTGTCTGACTACTGCCATTTTCATGTAGTCTCTGGAATGAAAGGAAACTGAACCTTTTAAATTCATATTTTTTAAAAAACAAAATGCAGAATACCTTTTGTTTATTGTGTATATTCTATAAAATACTGACAGACAAGCATTCTGTGAAGACTACTAATTTAAAAAGCACCAGCTCTGACTGAGAAATGCCTTTGTTAGGATGGGAGATATGTAAGATAACAATAACTTTCATTTTCCTCTGAGTTTAAGTTTTTCTTGGGCTCAACTTGTCATTTGTTGTGTTACTACAATAGAATCGCACATTGCATGCCCAGTTAATTGGGGCATAAGGATGAAAGAAGTGTGTGTAGCTCCCTCCTTTGGCTGACCAAAAAATTGTGCATGCTATTGCAGCCTTTCCATGACATTAGTCACTGAAGTGGAGTCAAATGGCTAAAATGACATGGATTGAATCCAGGAGAGCATCCAGTCCACTGGCTTTGCAGTCATATGTGACCACTACTCTCCTATCTGCGAATATAACAATGTATTCTCAAAGGTCCAGATTCCTAACTGGTACAAATCAACATGTTGTGAATGAAGCAACATCAATTTTCTAAATGATCTGGCTAACTGTAAATGACATGTCCATAAAAAGGTTCATATACTTCTGCAGTCATATTACTCCATGATTCAGTTCTTTTCCTGCTTCCCTATATTCATCCTCCCCCCTCATTCCCAAGTGCTGACATTTTGCCTTGATTGCCAAAAACTACTTATTTCAATTAGAGAAAAAGGCTCATTCATAAATTTTGCAACATGACAGCATGCAAAAAGTATAAATTCTAAAGAAAAAAAACAGTTTAACAAAATGCAGCTGTTACAAAAAACACTTGTGTCCAAATGAAGGGGAAGGCATTTTTTCCTACTATCATTCTTATGTGCTTTTCCACAGATAGATTCCACCAGTTCATCTTCTTTAGGGAGAATAAAGAGGCAGGTCCTCTCGTATACTGATGTGTGTAAATTACTATTTACTCTTACATCTTCCCTTGAAGACTTTTCATTGGTTTTTGTTGTTGTTTTTTTTTATTATTTCAGAGAGAACAGTAGCAACACTAATCCACTTCCACTTCTCCGGAAACCCACAGCCCAGCCCTGCTCCACACTGGTTTATGTTGAGGTTTTATAAAAACTGCAGCACACACATATCTGTTTGAAGAAGCAGAGACTGACAATGGTTCAGCTCTTAGAACAAAAATTCCATTTCTGTGATCAAAAACAAATTGAGCCACATGACCAAGGTCTCTAGAGTGCATAAAACAGGCATCCTGCTCCTCTGTTCACTGCCCAGGACATAATGACAGGATGACTTTTCCCAGATTTTTCTACTTATTTAACCATTCTTCTTTTGCCCAACCAAGACACAGTTTGGTTTGTAAAGTGAAGAACGTGGCAAAACAATGATGGTTATATTGTTCAGCATATGCAATGAATACAAGTGAATAGGGCTGTATTTTAGCTCTACTTATTTTGTTTCATGACTCCCTTGTTCACAGTAGTTCAGAACCTCCACTTAATGCAACTGCTTCATACCAAATATTTCTAGGCATGTAATAAGGATCTTGAAGAATTATCCCAGGAGAACATCCGAAGAAGCACAGAAAATCCTAAGGATTCAGATAATGCCTCTTCTATCTCTAACTGAAGCAAATAAAAGTTTGATCCAATTCTTGTTTCTATGTTTTTCATCAACTGTGATCAAAGAAGTCTTTAAAATTCAAAATAGTTACTTTTTTTCAGTATCCAGACTCAACATAGGTGACTGGGAGAGAGACACAAAAGCTCTGCATTGCTTCTGTACCAACTACCTGATCCGGACTGTGAAACATCAACCAAATCTAGCCCAGTGTCACAAGCATTTCACTGTTCAGCAGTACTACCAGTAAACCTAGACAATTTCAACATATAAATCTATAAAAATTGTGCAACAGAATAAATTATTTTTGGTACCAGGCAGAATTAAAACGTGGAAGTGACAGGACCCTTCAGTTGGGTAATAGGTATCAAATATATAACTTCTCGGAAAAGCCCTCTGATATCATCGAGTCCATGCTTGATCTCAAGGTAATGAAAATGCACTGAAGCTTAAGAGAGCACTTGAGTAACATCTAACGTTGGTCAGACAGCCAAAGCATTACCGTCTGAGCTACCACAGCCTAGTAAATACATTTATATTTCTCAAAGAGAAGCCTCACAAACTGACAATGCTTTTATTGTTGCAGTTCCCCAACAACTATGGGAAATTACTAGTTTCCTGAAAGACAAGAACACATTGATTTTCCCATTAAGAAATAAATTCCTGGCATGAAAAAAACATGTTGAAAATAAGTCAGTGATGCCAGTGACACCAGATTTCATTAACTTATTTTTAAAATTGGATTTTTGCTGGCAGAAATTTTCAGCCTTGAGTTAGGAAATACAAAGATCATGTAAGTGGAATTTAAGACATAGGTTGAAGGATGGTTTCTTCCTTATTTAGACTTAACTTTATCACACTTAACACTGTCCCTAGATCAGGGCTATATTAACCACTGCAGCTATCAGAAACACTTCTAGAAAGTAATTCATAAGATGAAGTATTTGTGTGCACAGAGACACATACACATGAGGAGAGGTTTCTTCTGAAAACAAATGGGTCCACAGGATTGTAGGTATATAAAGCAAATCCTTCACATTTAATACTTGTGAAAAAAACAGCAAATACTCATGACCATTTAACTGGTAACCAATACTCATTTAACACTATCTGTTAAAAAAAAAAAAAGAGGTCTTAAAAGCATCCCTAGTTTTGACTTTTAAGCTGCTTCTTTTTGCTGAACAATAATTGAGATGGTTTTTCACCAAATCGCTGCTAAAATTCACACTGTAGGCAAAAGATCTATTTAATTTGTAAAATCATATCATTTTAACAAATAGAGGCTTCCATTAGGGACACATATGCAACATACTCAGAACTTCCTGCTTGGTGGCTGTGTTGTGCCAGGGAGAGAAGGAAAAATGGAGAAAAAAAGGAAAGAGTATAAACAAGACAAGAAAAGGAGTTCAGGAGGCTGAGAAGTTTTATCTTAACTTCAGGATTGGGCATAACACTCATGTTCTTAATTAATTCATGGTTTATGGGTAATATTCTGAAAAAGATGGTGGTGGATATACAAATTACAGAGACACAGAAACACAGAATCAATTAGGTTGGAAAAGCCCTCTGATATCATCGAGTCCAACCTATCACAAGAACATCACCACAACAATTAGACCATAGCACTGAGTGCCATATCTCACTTTGAGGCAGAGCACCTGTCTGGAGAACAAAAGGCAGAACTTCACTGTACTGCATGCAAGAATAAAGCAGCCTTAATGCAATGCTTCCATTCAGCTCTGAGGGGAAGGGCTGAATGAGTGCTCTTGCCAGATCCTCTTAACAATCTACTTTCCAGGACTGTCTAATGCTTGTCCTCAATTAGAAGATCTCTTGATATAATTTAGGAAGTGGCAAGTTTCATTATCAAAATCTTATTTCCCCTTTCTCCCTCCCAAATTTTCACCAGAGTTCTCAAAGCCTGAGTCTACTCAGTGGTTTAACACCCAATTTTGGAAAACAAACTTTTTTTTTTTTGTTTAAGAGCTATGGAACTGTAAAACAACATGATGAACTGAAGTTTTCCAATCTTTCTCTGTTTAAGAAAAAAAATCTAATGAAAATATAACATTTTAGATAGATGTAAAAAAAGTGAAGGAAATTTAATAGTAAGTCAAGCGGAAAAAATAGGAAGAGGACCAGAATAGAAGCCTTTTACCTATAAGTCACACTCTCTGGATGTGAGGAGACAGATCCAGTTCCCATCTCAGCACATGAACTGAGCACACTAGTGTCCATTAAATATCACACTCAGAAATATTCCGGAATGCTTTGCTCTCAGTCTACTTTGTTAATGTCACATCCTTGGAATAAATAATTAAATTTCAATGGAACTGGGGCTAAACCCAAGGTTTCCTACTTCTCTAATGACTTATCTATTCCACCCCGAAGGGTAAATTTCTCACTAGGTTTTATGAAGCTACCTAACACACACTGCCATAATTTTTTCCAGCATGTTCAGCATATCTACTCAGCATATCTATCCTGAATTCACAAGTAGCTTTGCAAGCACCAAAGCTACACCAGCTCAGCTAATTTACTGCTTGCTGAATCAAATGGCTGGTGCTATTTCCAACTCCACCGTGTTCCCAGAACTCATTGGCAAAAAGGGGGAAGAGCTGAAGGAAGCAAAACCCAACACCCATTGTTCATAGGCAGCTTTGCTACTTTAACATTACAGCTGCAATTAAGGTCATCAGTTGAGACACATTCTGACTACAGGTTTTTAATTCTGTAATGAAAAGTAAAGAAATGCCTCTCCTTCCCAAAGCTGTTACCAAATCCTTCTGTGACAGTAATACTACAAAGAAAAGAAAAAAAAAAAAAAAAAGCCTGTTAATAGGCTTTTTTGAGTTCTGACTACAGTTTAAATATTGATTTTTGTTTCAACAGATCTCTGGCTCCCTGAAGAGTATTATGGGATTCTCATTTAAATCACTTGAAAACTCTGCCTCATCCTGGCTGGACCAAGGAATTGAGCCATTAGTTTTGTGCAGTGAAGGTAACTGATGTTTGTGCAAGCCATTTCTAGTTCTCCTTGGGCTAAGAGCACATTGACTTTGTAGCTTTTTTTTATTATTATTACTGAAAAATCAGAGAGCAAATGAGAGAATATAAAACCTGCAGAATCTGAATGAGCACTGCTTCTAAACTAAATTATTTTTAATATTACAGTGCTTTGATATCCCATGTGATTTGTAAATTTAAGGCAAATGTAACACAATAATGAAAATACTAGCAAAAAATATCACAGCAAAAAGAAATAGCAACACACACTCTCAGATCCTAAACTATCAATTTTATAAGTATAGTAGTAGTAATCCTTTATACAGTTAGGGCATGACCTGAAAGAACTCAATGGACTATGCATAAAAGGAAAATGTTCTTTCTAAAAATGTTCTATTCCACAAAATAAAAGTTCATCCACCATGACAGAAGCCTATTTTGGAACACCTGAGATATCACTAAGATTTTTACTTTGTTACAATCATGAAGAGAAATAAAGCATAATAATATTTGCAATAAGAATGTTAGCTATTCACTGTATCTGTGGAGCGAGTAAATAATCAAAGCCTGGAATGAACTACCAGTTGGATTTTAAAAAACTGAGAGAAAACATAAAATTTCCAGAAAATAAAAGATAATACAACTGTAACATGCACTACAAACAGTGAATAATCACACAAGAAAAAACATACGAGCTTTAAAAACTCACTAATAAGTTAATTGACAGCATTTTGTTATATAGCACAGCAACTTTTCTGTTTCAGGCAAATAGGTATTTTGACACACTAACACTATTTCACCTTATATTTCAAATGCATACACATTTTGAAAGAGAATATGTGCACAAATAAATACACTGATTCATGGACACATGCACCATTTCTGTTATTTATGTACATTATGTACACTGTACGTTCTGTTCCTTTTAATTCTAGTATACAGATTACACATTATGCTCTGAAAATCCACAGCCGTCAAAAAGTAAATATATAGCTTTACCCAGCTGGACATTACAAATATATTAGACACCCTCACACAGCTTATGTAAATATAGACAAAGACATGCTTGTGTATTCATTAAAAAAACTACAGCTTTTGTATTTTAATTAATTTTGCTAGCAAGAGGCATATAAGGGATTGCACCACCCTTCTGCATGGCATCCTATGTAAATGAGTCCAGTGCATTTATAAATATGGATGTGGTAGACCCCCAAACAACACAGTACCTGCTGTCTATCCAACCGCATCCTTTTTGCAGCATTTCTGCTTTCACTCTCACAGGCGGAAGCCAGGATACTCTCTGCAACTGCTGAAGTAAGGTGTGAGGGAATAGGTCGTGACTATGAAAGAGAAAAAGAAACACAGAAATTATTCCTAGCATAATCCACAACATCGTTTTTCAAAGCACACCATACCATCACCTAGGCAGGAAAGTCCGCTCATTGAAATGCAGTTTATACCAACAAAACAGGGAAATGGAACTTGCAAAGATGAAAAATGAAACTAGTTAGATGTTAAAGCTGCAGCTGATCCACAGATCCACGAGAAGCCCTTTCCCCCCACAGCTCTATTGTCCAGTGTGTTTAGTCTGGCTCATTAAGCTGTACTTTGAACAGACAGTGGCATATTCTCTGCGTTCCAGCAGCACCCTGGCCGTCTGATTCTTGTTAAGAAAACTGAAAGGCTTTTTATCCTGTGCAGCATGTGACAGAGATGAGTAGTGTTTTTTTATAGTCATACAAAAAAAAACCAAACCAAAACAAAAAACCTCAAGTGATAGGGTTGAAACATCACTCAAAACCTAACAGATTGTCAGAACATTTCAGAGCAGCCTCAATCTGTAGTATACGAATATTTGCATTCCTTGCTGCAACATGACTGATGTGACTAAAACGACTTAAAAAAAAAATCTGTTTTTCTTTTGAGAATGCCATCCTTCCAACACTCCAGATATTTTGTGGTTCCACTAGATATGGTTCATTTTTCCCATTCAAAACCTCTCATTATTAATTTCATAGCATTTACATGTTTTAGGTTAAAGGTGCAGTGAATCCCCCAAAAACAAGGGAACGATAAAGTCTTTTTTGCCTCATTGTTGGTTATGAACTCCAGTATGATCTTGCCTACCATTTCATTAGGAAGAATATTTACACACCTTTTTTTTTCCTGATTACATACAAAACAATCTTCCCGAAAGATGAAGCTCATAATTATCTTCTTCATTAATATACAAAGATATTATCAGAACTACCAAGAAAATAAACAAAGTGGGGATAATAACAGATATACTGATGTACGTATAAGCCCATTACAGAGACTGCAATTTACTGAGCCCCGTTGTGAAATTCTACAAATTTTCAAAGCTTCATTGAGCTCGAATTTACATTTACTATGTAAATTTTTACCTACTGAGGAAGTGGCCATGTGTGAGGGGGTTTGGGTGTGGTTTTTCCTTCCTTTTTTTCTTTTCTTTACTTTTTTTTTTTTTTAAGACTTTTGCTTTCTTACTCCCAAAACCATGGACATGAACCTGCTATGAAATGTCAATGAATTTTGGAAGAAAATTTTGAAGGTATTCCCACTCAGTTCCTAGACAACAACCTTAAAACAGATTAATTATATAGGCTCAACTGATTTTGTTGTTTTCAAAACATTCCAGAAATTGAGGAGCCAGCCATTATCAGTATTACATTTTTACCTTTAAAAGTTAAAGTCCATTTGTTGACTTTGGATATGCTCTGCAGAATGCCAATTTTTAATCTAACGCTCTACTTTCTCTAAAGCGTGAGAGCACAGTCTGTCTGGGACCAGAAGATGAACTAGCTTTCAGAAATAGGGATTTATGGGTCTTCCTCATTAGTGCAATAGGCTTATTTCTTCCCACTTATATGAGAACAAGCTCCCTGGCATCAGCATAAGAGCAGTGTAAGAAAGACAACCAGAGGCTGCAATACTGCAATAAATTATCCTTGGATTGATTTGACAGAACAAACTATTGAACCTGTTTCCAGTTTTGAAAATAACTCAGTCTAAGAGATGAGGGACACTGATGTAAGCCCCAGTGTCATGACAGAAGTTAACATTATGTGCAGTACAAGCAGACACCTTACTCAGAGCTCCAGAGGACGAAGTCTTTGTGGAAGGGTTTCACTGACAAAGCATTATATTTATTATTCTGCCTCCCTGGAATGATGATGTTACTCTGAATTTGTTACTGCATCACATTAGATCCCTCTCTGTGTTTGATGGCCAAGTACCACTGCACGTGCCACTGGTTTATGAATGTTCAAGGTGCACTGACTATGTCGGCTGCATGGAAGTCTCTGTGTGGTCCTGTAACAGTGGTCACACAATTATGTTCTTGAAAAATCATGAGCAAACCTGGTTAATTCCTCCAGCTCAGGTCTTTAGTTAAACCTGTAACTATACCTATACATCAGTGGATTTTTAGAAGGTGATATATGAACCAAAACAAACTAACATTCTGACCAAAAAGTAAAATGAACACCAGTTGCCCCAGTTTATTTGTTTATGGGAGAGAATAGGTTTATTGAAGTGTTTTATAAAACAAAAAAATAAAGTGTTATGATAAAAATCAAGCAGTTATCTTTTCTCTGAAAAGGAGTGTAGTGGTCACGTGCTCACTATTGAAATACTGAACTCAAGTTAGCAGCTGCAAAAAAGTGGAAATCTCTGGGTAATGGAGTATCTTTCTCTTGAAATATGTGTTAACCCATAATTTCTCTCACTCTGCAGCTGCCTGTTGATATGTTCATGTCAAGAACTATCTAGAGTGAACCTTAGGGGAAATGTGATGAATACATGGCTCAGTCTCCTGGGGAGTAAAGTACTGTAACAAAGCACAGGAGAAAAATCATCTCCTCAAGGTTTGGGCTCTATCAACAGAGCACTAGTCTGGCATTGACTGAGAAGATGAACACAGTCCTCTGTCACTAGAAGCAGAGCTGTTAAAAAGGAGATTTTATGTTTCATGAAATTCCATATCTGTAACATGTCAAAAAGATCAATTTTGAAAAGCCTCGCCTAAGAGGAAAAATTACTTTGAAATAACCACTTCTGAAAAATTGTTTTTAAATGAACTGAATTAACATCTTCATCTTCTAAGCTCAGAAGCCCCTTTCTGGCTTAGCTTAGCTTCCTTTTCCTCTTTACTTCTGATTATTCATGATCTCTCTCATAACTACAGCTGTAAAACCAATTCTGTAAGAAGCTCAAACATCCCTATTGGGTTCTGAACATCTCTCAATTCCCGATCTGAGGGCAAGACTCAAAGGCCTTGGGAAACATGGCAAAAGTGATATCATTCCATTTTGCAGAAGGAAGCCTACAGATCTCAGCCAAAAGAGAATTTTTCAGGTTCCCAGGCTGCCCTCTGCAGAGCTGAGAGCTGAGTGCTGGTTCCTACATGTTTGCAACTACAGCAGGAAATGTGAGAGCCAAGGACAACGTTTTTTCCAAGGGCTCCCAGGCTGGCCCCACAATCCCGGGATCCACAACCTGCCCACTGAACTAGCAGAAAACCAGGTTTTGTTTTATAGTAGCATGTCAAAACCAAAAACCCTTGACAAACTAACATTTCTTAAAGGGAAAAAAAAAAAAAGCATTATCAAAAAATTCCCAACCAGCTTTAGCTGGTTTAGAATGCATCTAGTGTTGTTTGAGGCATAACATTCACAGCCCCAGTCTGGTATTTCTCTCACTTCACAGTGATTTAAAGCAGAAAATAACTATACTGGAACTACCCATGTGTAAAACAACAGAAAAGAAGAAATCCTGTAAACTTTAGTCTACCAAAAGTAGCAAATCACAAGGCAGGATAACATTTCTGTAATTTTGAACCACGGACAGATAAAAAAGACACATGTGAAAATTTTATACTAACTCTCAGACGAAGAGATGAATAAAACTTAGAAGGAATCTGGCGAATGGTATAATATAGGCCTTCTGAGAAGACTTTACGTTCATCACACAAAAGCAGTATACAGAATTGATTTGTATTTACTTGGAAACACAATGCTGCTCATGACTGCACTAAAGCAGGAGTCACATTTTGAACATACATCCGGTTTTGGTTTTTTACATCTCCTCAGCTGACACACAACTAACATCCAGCCTCTAACACAACGTAGGCAAAGAGCATTTTGACAAACGATGTAAGGAAAACCTGCTAGACTGCATGTGCACACAGATGCCTTTGTTTATAAGAACTTTTGAAGTGACTGACATTTAGGAAGTGGTTGGAATTCCCTCAGTAACCCATGGGAGATGACCAACCACCTTCAGCCCTCTTGTATTTTTGAGACCACCACAGAGCTTGTAGATGACAATGATGACAACAAAGCAACATGCACACTTAACTACCTTATTGGATATGCACTTTCACATGCTTTTATGAGAAATAATTTTTTGTTCAAATTGATTTGAAGTTTTTATACACTCATCCCTTTTTCTCTTTCTGAAGAGTTTATAAATCATTGACAGATATACTTTTGCAAGCTGCTTAATGGAAAATCAAATTAGTCAATACTTCTTTCTAGTCTAATAAGTGCTGTTTTGCTTTAAAGTATGTTAAACCTAATAGAGACCCTTTCATGACTTTGATGCTCCTTAGATCTGGGTATCAACAATCAAAGCATCTTACAACAAGCTTTTCTGGAGGTACAGAGTAGTCCTGCAAGGCCGCTGATTTTTAAAAGCTGAAATCAGAAATCCTTGGCCCAGTTCATCTAGAAATTAAGTCTCCTGGTAAAATCTCTGACTCTTTAACAAAGAAGAGACGAGAATGTTCAATATGCTGTGAAATACACACTTTCACTGTACCAACTGTATGCAGTATCATCAAGTTTTCTGTTTAAAGTGAGGTACTTTTGCAGTATCTTCATGTGAAACACCAAATACCTTTTCTGGCATGGTCACACGATTCCTGTATTTCTACATAGAATCTGAAAAAACTTCTATGTTCTAATTTTATATGTAAATTTTTGGCATAAATTTACCAATTATTGACATAATAGATAGCTGATTATATTTCAGTCTAAACCACTAGGAGCAGTATATTCACTAAAAAGAATTTTGCAATGTACTGTGCATGCTGTCCACCCATGGTTAGAGATCCATTGTCTCCAAAGTTACTACCTTAGCATTTTTTTGATATCCAGTATAAAAAAAAGCCAAAGCACAGAACTTTGGTCTACATACTTTTACACATGTTACATCGGTCTGGCTCAGTTCTGAAATAATACAGCTATCTGTTTAGTCAGATAATGGGCACACGTACACCTGCTGAAATGCCAAACATTATAAGCTGACGTGGGCATAAATACTACCTTCTAGTTTAGGCAAATTAACGCCTTTCAGTATAAGACAGTTGCAAACACATAAACATGCAAGTTACTTAATTTTCTTCATTATATAAATGAAGACCTAATATAAGCCACAGAATCACAGAATCATTTAGTTTGGAAAAGACCTGTAAGATCATCGAGTCCAACCATTAAAACAGCACTCCCAAGTCCACCACTAAACCATGTCCCCAAGTGCCACATCCACACTTCTTTTAATTACCTCCAGGGATAGTAACTCCACCACTTCCCTGGACAGTCTGTTCCAATGCTCCACTTTTGGATGAAGAAATTTTTCCTAATAGCCAATCTAAATCTGCCCTGGCGTGAGTGGAGGCCATTTCTCCTACTCCTATTGCTTGCTACTTGAGAGAAAATGTATGGATTCTAATATAAATGTGAGAATGAGGAGGTATTTTAACTATTACTCAAACTTGGAAAAAAAAATGGTTTGAAATTTTCCAAAGTGATTTGGCATCCAAAATTGAAGATGAATTCCTAAGATGCCTCACTTACAGTAACTGAATGTTTCCAAAGGTACCACTAAGCACTTCTTTGCATGTTGGGCTCCCAAAAACTAGATAGTCCCTAGTACTCTCCTGCATGTCAGCTTTTTCCTTGGGTTTTGCAAGGCCAATTCATTTCAAAAATTAAATACTGCAAATACTCCAGAACTCTTTCATAATAAGTTATTAAGATCTAACACAATGTCCTAAAATGCCCAACATATTTGTAACAGTGTGCAATATCTAAATAGCACTTTTTCATAGAAAACATGCAATATATGTTACAAGACAGGGAACACATGATCTTCAAACAAGAGTTTTTAATCAGAACAATGCAGTGAAATGCACGACAGAACTGTCCTACACAGCACAGTTGCAAAGGACTCAGAAACCCTTCTACAGAGTATTTTTGAATTTAAAGACTGAATGAAGTACAGTACTGCACTATATTGGATGTACTTTTGTACTGGTCACAAACTGGAAGAGGGTAGATTGAGATTAGATATTGGGAAGAAATTCCTTTCTGTGAGGGTGGTGAGGCACTGGATTGAGTTGCCCAGAAAAGCTGTGGATGCTCCATTCCTGAAAGTGTTCAAGGCCAGGTTGGATGAGGCTTTGAGCAACCTCCTCTAGTGAAAGGTGTTCCTGCCCACAGAAGAGGGGTTGGAAGTAGATGAACTTTAAGGTCAATTCCAACCCAAGCTATTTTGTAATTCTATGATTCTATGAATTGTTAGTACAGAATAGTGGAATATGAAAAACTGGACTGGCATTTTAATGCCTGTAGCACTGCATTGCACTCTGGGGTTTGATATATCTTGCTCAGTCTCGCAGTCTTGTTATAAATACCCAATTGTAACACCTACCAAAGGATTCAGTGAGATAATAGAAATATTTTCTTAAATGGCCGAACAGGCTTTTTGAAACATCTAGTGATGTTCAAATCACTTTTTAAAGTTTTCAGCTTTGAAATACATTGAATTGAAACACTGTGTGTTGCACCTTGATTATGATGGCACCTAAATAAATCCATATATATCTTAATACATCCATATTCCTGTCTAAAAGTTAAGCAAATTACTCTTTCCAATCAACCACCATGCTGCTGTTGCTGCTGTTATGCTTACATAAGGGACCGTCCTGATTACTGACCAAGTGAGTAATTTCAGCAGGGCTAGTAGAAATTTTAAACGACGTACGTGAACAACAGTAAGAATATCCATCAGACTTTATTTATCTAAAAATCAAGTACTTTGTCTGAAGTAGTCATCCAGGCTTCTTTTTTGTTTCATTGTTAACTCATGAGACAGCTGGGGATGAACCTCTTCAGACTGATTCATCTAAGTGCTTCACTGATTGCTGAGGGAGTCAAAGTCACTTAATTTCTCTAACAAACTTATGCAAGATTACCTCTATCCAAAATTTATCTGGTATTTTGCAGTGACAGAGAACTCCAGGAATCATCCTGCTGACCTAACGCCTTCGGAGTCAGGTGAGGATTGTATTGAACACTGACAGCACATTACTAGCAAAACTCCAAAGGACTAAGGAAAAGTGAGCATGATTTACCGTTTCTTACTGTTTCCCCTAAAATGCTACACTGAACTGGCTCCCTTAGCCTATCCTTAGACCATTGGCACAAGCCAGTTAACCAAGTAACACGGCAGCAAGAGCTCTCAATCTAAGTCAGAATCCCAGTATCAAAACCCCCTGGAATATTTACTACTTTTTTTTCTGATTTCAAGCTTACTCTATCAGAGTGAACATTCTTTTACCCTATTCTTTTTTTTCAATAAAAAAGCGGATTTTGGTCTACATCAGAACTTATTGCCATTTCAGAGGGGATTACTTTTATTCTAAATTCAACAAAAAATTGAAACAAATGTCATAATTGCATTCCTGTATTTCCCTCTCTCACAGGATGTAGAAGACTAAGTGCTATCAGGTTGCTAGGTATTTTTAACTTTTAGTTTTAATTCTTTTTCCAAATATCGTGCCTTTTTTAAAGGTAACTTCTTCACATTTTGCAAGGTTAATGGAAGAAGTGTTACTTCTTCCACCGCTCACTTTTCCAAAATTGCCTATACTTTCAAAAGTCATTAAAAAGCAAAAGCTATATGAGGCAGATTTAGGAGGAAGTTCTTAAAAATCACATGAGCATTCCCTTAACTGTTCTGTGGTGAAAAAAAAAAAAGCAACACCTCTAAGAGCCTTAGAAAAACTGTTTCTAGAATATTTTTTCAAGATTATATGAGATCTAATGGTAAAAGTCAAAGTTTATCAGAGGGTAGCTTTGCCCTTTTTCAACCATGTTGTCCATTAGACTTAAGTAAGTTAACCACTATCAAAAAAGGGTGAGATGCTTGGAAAGGGGAGTGCCCACCTGACAGAGTTTGGGGTACAGTACAAAGCAACAACTCCATTAGTCTTTTTAGATCTTCATGTAACTGTTCTTGTGATAATTTTCTTAATGCTTCCCAGCTTGTTAATCAATTAGATATGCATCCCTGAATCCACAGATCCTCATTTTCCTGGAAATGCTTATGACCTTTCCAGACATAAAAGCCTGGAGGACTGAAAACTCATGTGACTGCAAAGGCAGCTGGACTTTTCAGCACTAAATTCAGTAAATAATGAAAGATTCCTCTTTCTGAAACTGAAACTTAAAAGCAGAACCTAGACACCTATCCCAAGTAATCCTAATGAGGCAGATTTCAGAAAACGTCCCCCCTTCTGCAAACCAGTCCCCACCGAAGTTGCTCAATCTCAATACAGACGCATGACAAGCCACTAGACACATCCAAAACACCTTCATCAACATAAGCACAGTTGAAAATTGTTAAAACACCTCTCACAGCCAACTGGCAAAACCAAGTGACAGTAGCAGTGAAAGATACAGAGCTTAGTTATTTGTTCTTGAGGCTGGTGATAGGACAGAAGGAGCTGGGATGAACAACACTGGGACCTAAATTGGGAACAGTCTTCAGGCATAGTGTGACTCTTCTCTGACACATCCAAACTTGACTTTGGACAATGAGAAGCATTTATGACTAGCCTTTTCTCTCCAACACAGAACACTTGATACTATTGTTTTGTATTACAGTAGTACTTTGGAGGAGGGTTTCCTTTTGTTTAAAAAAAAGGAAGAATCTTTTAGTGAACGAGAGTTTAAAATCTTGGTCTTGCATTGGGATGCTCGCAGAAAAAATGGCACATCTGTGAAAAAGATACTGTAAGATGCAATTTCAAATGGAATGTAATGAGACTGATCATAGGAGATCATGAACACAGGAAGAAGCAGAGAGTAGTAAGAAAATGTAAATATTAAGTCAATTCAACCTCATTTGATTATTCCTAGCATCTAAAGTTCTTCTGGACTGTAACTAAATAAATATCTCCAGCAGCTGTCAACTAAATCTGTTTAATTGGCAGTTCTCTATTACAGAGGCTGGGACAGGTCTAAACAAAGGATTTAAAAAACATTAGTGAAACAGGCCATGTAACTATTTTGGGGAGAAAATTCCTCTTGCATAGCCTATAGAGGTCACAAAACACCTAATGTATATACAGGGATTCTTGTTGATATTGGCCCTTGAGAATGAGGAAGTACTTTTAATCTTTTGTTTATGGGCTAATGAAGAGAAAAAGTAATAATTTCTTTAAGAATATTGAGAACTTTATGTTCTCAAAGCAATACAGCACAATGAAGGTAGAAGCACAACACAGAAATCCCATCCAAAAGCCAGTGATTTCAGTACTTGACAGACTTCCCTCCCAATGAAAGATTCTGAGCAAGATCATAGAATTTAGTAAGACAACATTCTCAACAGTCCATTAGCAAGAGATAGTGGGAGGAGAAAAGCAATCTTATGATTCATGAGAAAAACTGAGTACCCTATTGAGGTTTATACTTGTGTCAGAATGAAAACTGCACAACTACAAGCCGCACAGTCAAATGGGCAGAGCATTTCCAGTGTAGAAAGGGAGCTTCTCAAAGGCATATTTGTAACAAGAAGCTATGCAAGCTGCCTTGGAGTCCACAGACAACTATCTGTCACAAATAGAGACAGAATAACTATAAGTAATCTCTTAAACATAATAATACTAAGAATCATGTTAATTAACAATAAGAACACTCATAAGACTGAGCCTTTTTTATTGCCTCAAAGCTAGAACTGGCCTGTTATGCAGCAAGAACTGTCGCTGGGATTACAGATGGCAAATAAATGACAGAATCAGGCTCCAGGCATTCTTTTTCATCTTTACCACAGTTTTACACTAATTTAACATAGTGTTTACATTTTGTCTTCACTTTACAGTATGACGCTGTAGATAGCTGCACTATTCCACACACAGTCTGAACTGTTATATGCCATAAAAGAGAATATTCTCTTTTTCTCATGCAGCTAGATGCTTAAAATGTAGCATTTTGAAAAAAATTAAAAAACTTGTATTTAACATGTGTATAGCAAAAGACATCTCCTGTGGAGGTTATTATCTGACATCCTATTTAATATAATAATGGCACTCATACTGCTGCTGAGCAGATCGTTATTCTGGTTTGCTGTATTTGAGGGTAGACCCTTATTCCAAACAACACCATCATGTCCCTTCATGATTTTGTTGAACAAATGTTATTATCCAGAAAAGGTGGTTCTTCTTCATTATCAAAATGGTAAGTACATTTAAAACAACCAAGCAGCCAATGCCTCTGTCCATGGTAGCATTTTAAAAAAATGCCTATAATAAAGAGATGATGATACAGTAACTTAGAAATCAGAAAATAATTTTAAAACCTAAAGGGATTCATATTAATTTCAGAATTATTCAAGACATACACATTAAATGCTATTTATTCTCTTAGGAAGTTGATGGGAGCTCCTCCAGAGACTTTCGATAGTCTTGGCTCATATTCCTACCTGCAAACAGGGACATAGGACAGATATCCCTTCAGGCCCAAGAGGGCTGCAGTCTTTGGCATGAGTTCCAGTGCCTTGTCACTTCCATTCATGGATGAAGCGTTTTAGAGGGTGGTTTGTTTGTTTAAAAAGGAGTAAAGCCCATCATAAACTGTCATGAAACATTATAAAACCAGGAAATCTTTCTGAGCTATAAAGATTGCCTATTTGGATCATATTCCTGGTAATCTCTGCTCCTTTTCCCCTCCCAGGAATAAATTTGATCCCACAACCTTTATTCATATGAAAGTAACATTTGCAAATGTGCACTGAAGTCAATCCAACCCAGATCTTATGGGTCGGACTGTAGCCCCTTGTTGATATTGCAAAACAGTTGCACAAGTCTCTCAGATGACAAAAAATGAGCCAGTTTACATAACTGCTCATCAGCGTGAATAATGACAGTAATAAGGCCATAAATTGGAACAGTGAGGAAACTTGCTAGCATTGGCTAATTTTGTATTTTCAATTTAAAGTACAGCAAAATAAAGTATTTGGCTTCATGAAAGCTGAACTTGATGTTGCTGAACTACTGTCAGAGTGAGTAGATGCAATTTAATGCTACTTGGTATATTGTAGGAAATTTATTTTCTGTTTGTCCTTTTCTTTGTTTTGGAGGGCTAAACAAGCTGCCATGCACACTACCAGTCAATCTTTGGCACTTCTATCTGTACAGATGTCCTTTATTCTACCTGTCTTTCCTCATCTGAGCTTCCATTGTTCAGGAACAGTGTTATCCCAGTGTTTCAAATAATAAAACCATGCAGTTGATTAGAATACCAAACACACACAAAAATTTAGTTTCTGTCTTTGCTTTTTGTGTTGTCAAATAGTGGTCTTACCCTACAAATAAGCCTGATATTTTGTTCTTAAAACTGTCAGCTACCATCTTAAACAACATATGGTACTCATAAATATTCTGCAAAAACTGCAGGAAAGAGAAAGACAGAGAGAAAGAGAAAAACAGTAAAATGCAATCATCTCCAATAATTTTTAATGTAATCAATGGGTTTGCAGATGATTCATTAAAAAAAAATGGTATGCTTAATCACTAAATGATATCTATTTGTAACAATGAGGTGATTTTGTTGTCATCTAAAGGCCAGAGAGATAGCTAAAACATTAAACACAACGTGTGTAGGTGTGTAGCTACCTAGTTTCCTCTGAATTTCCTTCATTTTGGAAATACAAACATTTTCTAGAGATAATGAAGCTGCCAATTGGTGAGAAGACTTGATTTATCCATTTTTGTGCTACTGAGTAATATTAAAATATCAATGTCTGAAAACAATGTCAGTTGTATACTATGATAATTCTTATGAGTTTTGGTTCAATTATAACTACTAAACCATTGGGATGCTCAAATTCTGTTTGATGTCTTTTACAACC
The DNA here is from genome assembly GCA_013397725.1 of Rhagologus leucostigma. Taxonomy (NCBI): domain Eukaryota; kingdom Metazoa; phylum Chordata; class Aves; order Passeriformes; genus Rhagologus; species Rhagologus leucostigma. The sequence goes on from VZTD01000303.1 coordinate 608,369, forward strand.
GTTATTTATGTTTTGCACACCTATATATCAACTGAAAGATTTCAAAGGAGTAGCTCTCACTGATAAGTAATCGGCTAAGGTGTACAAGAAAACACTCAAAGCCAAAGTCATTGCCACTGTGATGTTACTACACTGGGTATTTTCTTGAGTATAGCCTTTCTCTAGCAGGATCAATTTTACAGAGCTCACTGGAATCCAGTTAGCAGAGGCATTTTAGAGAAAAATCCATCTTACAAGACTTTTCCAGGCAAAAATCTGCAACTGTAACTTAAAGTAAGAAATAAGTCGCTATATAGTCTATAGTTCAGTTTCCCTCCTTATGCCTAGCTTTGTTCTTCTTTTCCTACAGATCCATATTAGTTCATTTTTGTGAACTCTAGTGTCTTGTAGCACTTTTAAATCAAGGGGAATAAATTCAGGAAGAATGAAGGAGGGAAAAAGAAATCTCTGACCTGGTATTACCAAAAAAAATAAACAAACAAAAAATAAAGACGCTAAGATGAAAACAAAATAGTGCCATGGATTTACATATGGGGTTTTGATGGAAACTAGGGCTGGGTTTTAAGTCAAAACTCACCATCTCAAAACCACTTCTTTTCATCCGCCTGCAGGACTTGAGGTAAGTACGTATGCGTTTTCTGGCACGCTCTTGATACTCAGGGAATTGTCGCCTGCATGAGTCAATGATAGCCTGGATCTTTTCTTTGGGCTGCTTAGAGATTGGGACCATTCGGTCCAAGTTTTCATCTACAAACAGCCTGACAAACATCTGTTGGCAAGAGGGAGACAGAGGAGATGGGTTTGGAGGGCAGCTCTCTTCTCTTCCTAGCTTCCTGGCTTGATTACTGATAGGAAGACATTTTTTTTTCTATCCACTGAAGAGCTTTGTAGTGGAAAGCCAGAAATATTAAGCAAACAGTTCTTTAAAGGGTTATTTGGGGTGGGGGTGGGGGAGGGACTGATCAAAAAAATAGACAAGAATAGTCTATAGGATACAGAACTTGTGAGATAAACCAGAACAGATTGTGAAAATAGGCACTACTTAAGTTTCATTATTAACAATAAGCTGTGATTGCAAATCATTTTATTGAACTGACTCACATTTTTTCTTTGTTTGAACAATAGCTTGTGTTTTCATGCATAATTATATACATTGGGAAAGCAATAGAGAACAGCTGACCACCAGAATGGTCTCCTGATAGAACTAGCTACAGCCTCTTTCCATTCAGTGGGTGAACATGCACATCCACACAGCCACACACGCGGTCACACATGCACACACACAGAACAAAGCTTTGTTTTCCTCACTGGTAAAGATGGCACTCTGCCTCAAAATTCTAAATAAAACACAGTAAATCTGTCGTCTGTTGGCAAGAGTTTAATGTGCATTAAAATAATATTTGAAATAAATCCTGCAAATTAAATGTGCCTTTAATATTGTCAAACTTACCCGAAAACAACAATGCAAAAGGAATAGAAGAAGTAAACAAGGTGAGTGCAAGAGGGCTTACGTTAAAAGCTTTCAGTCGCTCAGCTTCTACCCCATCTGATTCATTAACCTTCTCGGGGTCTTCTTGCTCGTCATGGTCATCCTCATCCTCATCTCCTCGATTCAGAGACAGATCTTCAGCACCTCTGCCTACACTCTCATTCTTGCCAGAGTCATAGCTTGAATAGCTATGTGCCGGGGACTGAAAATAGAGAAAAAGAATATGCTTGTAAAAATTCTCAGCAAAAATAAGGTCTTACTTATCAAAAATGCTTGGTAAATATTTCAAGAATTCCATGAATTCTTTTGATACTTCGTTCAACATAAAGTGCTCCTAATCCTTCCAAGAGCAAACAATGCACAATTATTTTAATTTTGGTGCTTTAAAAAAATGTGACCAACTGCAAATTCAGTAAATCTATTAACAAATTAAATACCTGTGGTAATTACAGTTAACATGAAATCTTTGCCATACAGCCTTGTTTAAGTACTACCTACAGAAGTTTCTTATAAATACTAACTTCTTTGTATTAGTCAAGATGTAAATAAGAGATAGCTAATTTGAACAAAATTCTAAAGAATTAAAATTTAAACATTTCAAGGCAAAGAGGATTCAAGTAGGAGACTCTGGTATTCATCCAATGAATATTAAATATTATCAAGAGACACAAGAATTTATTCAAAATAAGGAGATGATTATGTTCTAGTTTTACTTGCAAAACCCCAGAATGTATTAGAGATGCGTAGGTTTACATTTTGAATGCTCTCTGAGAATCATGTAGTAAAACCATTTTCTCTTTGAAAATCAGCATTCAGAACTTTCCCCTGCGCAGAAATTCATTTTGTTGGATAAAACAGATGGCCATCTCAGTAAAGTGTATCTACTTGTAGGACCAGAAACTTTCCAATTACCAAAAGTTAATAGAATGCATTTCCCCTTGCAATATCAAGCCCTCAGTCACCTGTGTCTGCATACACTCCAAACTGCAAATTGTGCAAAAGGCATCCGTAACAAAAAGTCTTCCACAACTTAACATTCTGCAACTTAAAACTTAAAGATCAAAGCTTTTCCCCAGCCACACAAAAGTATCAGAGAGTACCCCCATCAGAGACATCAGATTCACATTTAGGTAATTCAGAACACAATCTTACTTCTGTATTTTAATGCTGTAATATTTCACTATTTTTCTCTCTTGCTTCAAAGCATTCTGTAGTCTGAATCAGGTGCTACATGACAAACTTCATACACACCATTTTTTATAGATGCCTCCTGCCTTAGTGTCACTAAAAGTCAGGAGCATAATTCCTCAACCAAAAATACATTTCAAATATTTAAAATTGCATGCCTTGAACTACATTCTGAGATTCCTAAAACTGTCTTTATTTCAGGGTATTTCACCAACCACAGAATGAATCTGGACAGTGAGGCAGAAGTGAAAGACCAACAAAACCATTCATCTGTAAGGTATATTTTTTGCTTTATATTCTTACTTCAGCTTCTTTTTTTCCCTTTTCCTGTTTTCATTTCCATCTTATGTTGGTCCTCTGTACACCATCAGTTTTAGAGTCACTTGCCTTGCCTTAACAGTACTCATATTCTAAGCCTTCCTTTTTTATAAATCCTCCCCAGACTATATACTCACAGTACCAATCCCCTGGAGTTCCACTTTTTAATCCCTAATGCTCCTAATATCGGAACTTGCAGTCTCTCTTATGCCTTCCCTAAGACTCTTCACTCTCTAGACCACTCTTCATTCCCTAGACTCTCATAGCAGATGTTGGAAGAATGAGAAAACATCAGAAGAAAACAGAAGAGCCAGCCTCTGAATAAAAACACCTTCAACAAGCTAGACACCACCTCTTATGAGGCAAGAAATTAGTGAGGGTTCAAGATGGCAGATGTGAGATGGCATGGGAAGACAAGGCTTGCAAGAACAGCAAAAACAAAACTCCAGTTCTTCATACACTGATACTTTGTCCTGTGAAGATGATGAGTATCTGCACTGCTGCCCAGTCAGATAAGTTCAGGTTCAATCCTAGAGGAGTTGATAGCTGTATCTTATCAGAGTGTCTAGCACGTGTAAGCAACAGCATTTAACCTGGCCAGTAGCTACCAGAAGGCCAACAGCTGCAGCCCAGTAGCCTGTTATAAAGGAATGAGTGATTTCCCTTAATCCTGAAGAGATTCTCAGAAGACATTTTTTAAAGAAGAAAGTTACAATGAATTAATAGTTACTATTGTATAGTGCTGTGCAGTAGATCTGACCTGTGCTGCAAGACTTGTTCTTCTGTACTTCCTTGTTTCACCTGCCACTACAGCTATACAGCATGCAGAGGGCTTTGAGATAATCAAAAAGCCATTTTGTGTGCTAGGCACCACATAAAGCACAGAAGCTGCTGCCCTAAAGAAACCTACTGACTGAAATCCTTGTTGTGCAGACACTTGATCTCGCATGAGTCATTTCATCAGAATAAATCCAATTAGACTACTCATGTGCACAAAGTTAAACAGATGCAAAACTGATTTCAATATGTACATATGTTTTGGCTGGATGCCAAGATCATAAATTATGCACCAGCGTTGAGATCTCCTTTTGTGAAGGAAAGAAATTCAGGCCAAAATGGCTTAAGTATGTCTCTCAAAAATGCAACAGTCGGAGTGTTCTTTTGGTTTTTGGTTTTGTTTTGTTCGTCTTTTTGAAGAAAGCATTGCACAGAGAGCTTTGTCCAATGTCTTCTCTAAAGTTTTTATTTAAACAACTTTAGCATCTTAAATGAACTGTGGGAAATAACAGTCTGAGAAAGTTACATGGCAGGAATCCATATTTATTCACTGTGAATTTGAAGACTGTGTACAGAACCAGGAAAAAGAGATGTTTTTCTCCTAGCTGTTTCATTGGCAAACTGAGGGAGAAAAAAGCTCAGTTTGAGTTTGCAAAAGCCCAGTTAAGAAAAAAATTTCTACCTTTCTGTATTTCTGCACAGATGAATATTGATCAGAGAAGGAAGAGACATTTCTCTCATTTGTGTTGACTCTGCAGTTGTGCAAAAGCCAATAAGGATTTCCTTTTGCTACTCTGTTAAGCAGCTGCAGTGCTACACAAGGGGTGGGACAGCAGAGGACAACTCATACTTTGTACATGCTTCCCAATTTTAGGTCTTGCACTGTCCTTTCAAAAGACTGCTCCCACCTTTGACAGACAGGAACATGCTCATTCAGATTCCTGAACACACCTTGACACATAGATTTTATGGTCCTGCAGTGAACTAGACTGAAGAAGTGATCCTGGTTAAAATGTTTTGGTTTTGTTTGTTTGTTTGTGGATTTGCTTTTTTCTAATATTTGCCAGTTTGCTTAAGACCAGAATCAGTTCTTGGCTCCAGTTCACCACCTGAAAGCACAAACCTTTGTGCTGACAGGAAAGTATGAGCACGGAGGGGAGCATACACATCTCTGTTGACAGCAATGAAAGATTAAATCTCGGTGGAGTGGATGCATTGGTAGGTATAAGACGTTTCACAGGTGAATCTTTTGTGCTTGACAAATCAGGGTTGGAGAAGAAAGTGATCGCAATGAGAAATTATTCAATGAGAACAAATGAGGCCAAGGCTAAGGACAAAATTATTGCCTTCCCCAAACATTTATGTGATTATCAAGTTGTCTTAAAAGTACTTAGACGTTGACAGTTATATTCTGACCACTTTGTCCTTGCCCTTTTTTGAAGGTTCTCAGTTCATTACTTTAATCTCTTTCTTGCAACAATAGGTACTAGGCACTTCTGCTATATTAAAATGAAAGTAAAGGTTCATGCCTAACAAGCTGCTTTTAGGAGTTTATGACAGGAAATATCAACCTCTGTCTAAAAAATTACAGGTCAACAACAATCTTCACCTGACATAAGGTGTCAAATCATACAAGACCTGGGAGGACATCACAGTGTCATCTACTTTATCTTGTTGCCACAGAACAAGGTCAGATGGTCAATCCTGACCACTGTTTTTCTGGTTGTTATCCTAAAACTTCCAGTGACAGAGATGCCATGCATCCCCTAGACAACCTGTACCAGTGTTTCACTGCCTTCAGAACTATTAAAACATTCTTAAGACCAACCTCTGATTCTCATAAGTGTACTAAGCCTATTTCTTTTTTATGTATCTACCATGGATTGCAATGGAGGAAAGATGTGGCATTGGGAGAAGAGAGCATTCTCTTCCCTCTTTATGAGACTCTTTCCAACGACTGAGGACTGTTATGATGTCCCCTCCCCTCAATCTTCTATTCCCAATAAATTAATTTATGCTGTGAAACGCATGTTTTCCCAATTCTGAATCATTCTTATTGGTCTGCTCTGGATGTTTTCCATCTGGTTTGAAACCTTCTCAAGGAGCAACTCCCAAAACTCCAAAATGTATTCCATTTGTGGCCTTTCTATGAAAAATATATTTCTTTATTGCTTGATTAATTTCTAGCATGCTTACAGCAGAAAAACTTTATCCCTTTATTTGCAGAAAAATCCCCCAAAGATGCGAAAGACAGCAGCGCAGAAACCCCACAGTAGCCAATACAAATCATGCTGTTATTTTATGAGAACTAAAGCAGAAATAATCCATAACATTTAAAAATATAAAGTCTACCATAGTGCTCCAGTGCCTGCTGGGCTTTGACACTGGTGTATGGCCATCAGACAGAGTTTGGAGGATGACACCACATGAACTCATTGCGGGAATGTCCCAGCAGAGACTCTTGGCTACCCCAGTGAGTGTACAAAGATGGCACTTAATCACCCAACCAAAACTTATTCAGTGATAGAAAGCTAATTACTGAGGGTGACTATTTCTAATGACCAAAAACTGAAAAATCATGTCTTTGTGACTTTTTAAAAATGCCAACATGGAAAATAGACCCCACCTTTTCAGGGAAAGACGCCTCTGAAGGAAGTGTAGCAATTCTTTTTCTTTTAACAAAGCTTCATTTTTCATATTCACATTACATTTTACATTTACATTTAGTTAGAAAGTTTTACATCTTGTTCAATAGTGTGTAATTCTTTCAGTTGTTACATTAGACACGCATAAACCACAGAACTCCTGTGAGCAAGAGAGACTTGCACATTTGAAGAGTTGGCAAGACAGCAGCACAGGTTTCCATGGAAAGGAAAGGGGTTAGGAGATGAAAGGGGTTAAGCAGAGATGGAAACACACTACTGGGCTATACATGATTCTCTTCTAGAAGTCTGCCTCCACATCTGTAAAAGTTACTAAATATTTCAATGAATAAATAAAACCATATTCTAAAGCAGACAGAATTCTGCTTGTCCCCAGTTTTACATCCAGCCCTTTCTTCTTTTTCTTCCATTTCTGTATTATTTCTCTCTGCCACTGAATACACAAAAGTCTACAATTTCACCAATTACTCTTGCAAATTATGTGTGCTTTTCTGTATATTTTCCCATGTGCTATTGTGTATACATATTTTTATAGCAACTATTCCTATGACACAGAAAGGGATTAGAATATTTTGATGGCAACGGGTTTGATTGCTTTGAAGATCCTTTTTTCCAAAATTGCCAATTAAATTAGAACTTTATTTTAATTTTTTTTTCACATTTACATTTTTAACTCTACATATGACAAAATTTTTGAAAAATGTGTAAAAACTAGTTTTTGGTAAACTGATATGAGTGAGAAGCATGTCTTTTATTTGACATATAAACAAAATTAAAAGGTTAAGCCTGAAAGGTTAAGGGAAAATTCATGTCCTATATCTTTCCCCTAAAAATATATTTGAAATTAATATTGCATTGTTAGAGTTCCATTTCATTCCTGTGCAAACTGAGTTCTCCATACAGCAGGGAACTTGCCTGCAGGAGGTAGTTGTGTTTGGGTTTGGTTTTTTGTTTTTTTCATTAAATCGATAAGATATGTAATTTAAATAACACATTAGAAAACATAAAATACTTCTGGTACATACATGCCCTTTTGTTATTGAAAGACTTGAAACCATGAATAAAAACATTCCTAATTTTTTCTCCTCAATTCAAACAGAAGGCAGGAGTAATAACTGGAACACTTAGGTTCAGCTATTATTCTAAGGAATTCTTAATCAGCTTTCATAGATAAAAGTCCAACTCTCTATTATTTTGCATTAATAAGCCATTTTTTTCCCCTAACATCTCTTAAATCTTATGCTTTTCTATCTTCCAGATTTTACTGTTATTCTCTTTTTTCATGGCCCCTTTAAACCTTCATATCATCACACGTGTGGAACTTTACTGTCCATCTCTTCTTTTCTCATTACAGAGAAGACTGTGAATTCTCGAATACAATTCCAACATCTCACCATTTATTTCAAGATCCAATTAACCTCATTTTTATAAACTCATCACATATTTGTTTATCTTGCCCATATCTTTGCATCTGACTATGACCATTTTGCTCCCCTTGTTACACCATAATTGGCCTTTCCAGCTTCTTTATAAAATTCACCCTTGATAATGGAAAGGCATCATGGTGTGCAATTCTGCTATTTGGAGCATGAGGACAACATATTTTTATGGGAAGAATGGAGAGCTGAAAGCTAGAGTTTCATAGGTTTGACTCTAAAAGTGTTATCTAATATGCTAAGTGTTAAGTTGTAAAGGACTTTTTTACACAAAACTTGTTTTACACTGAAATATTAAAAGATCTTTTTTGTTTGCTCCGTGTTAACAATGTGATTTCCAGAAAAAAACTGTTCAGTTATTTACGATAGGAAATAAGAAATAAAAAGATTTTGCTCCTGAATTATCTTTGACATGGCCTTCTCTCCAGAGTCATTGTTTTTACAGTAGTCCCTGAGAGAACAGCGACTGTTTCTAAGACTATATGCTGGTTCTTTCTCAGCAATTTTCCAATCTATGACATATTATGTTTGCTTATAATATTCCTTTCAACAGAAGCTCATTTATTAGCAATAAGAAAACTATAAATTACCCAGACACTCCCATTCCAGTGGATTTTATCTGGATAAATCGAAGTTTGGATAATGGAAAGATAAGAAATAATTGAAAGACCCCCTGAAACACATATCTTCCTGTGCTATTTTCTCATTTTAGCTGAAATACAATCTGCCCTAAGTCTAGCCCCACTGATATTGACCAACATCAAAATACATCACTTTGCCCTAATAGAAATAACCTCAAAAATTAAGTAGAGAGTAAGAACAGAGAGACAACTGAGACAACACCGCTGGGGGCGGTGTGGCTGGACAGTGCCCAGGTGGAAAGGGACCTGGGGGTTCTGGTCGACAGCCGATTGAACATGAGCCAGCAGTGTGCCCTGGTGGCCAAGAAGGCCAATGGCATCCTGGCCTATATCAAAAACAGTGTGGCCAGCAGGACCAGGGAAGTCATTCTTCCCCTATACTCAGCACTGGTGAGGCCGCACCTTGAGTACTGTGTCCAGTTCTGGGTCCCTCAGTTCCGGAAGGACGTGGAGACACTTGAGCGTGTCCAGAGGAGGGCAACAAGGCTGGTGAGGGGCTTGGAACACAAGCCCTATGAGGAACGGCTGAGGGAGCTGGGGTTGTTTAGCCTGGAGAAAAGGAGACTCAGAGGTGACCTTACCACCCTCTACAACTTCCTGAAAGGTGGTTGTAGTGAGGTGGGGGTTGGTCTCTTTCTCCAGACAGCAACTGACAGAACGAGAGGACACAGTCTTAAGCTGCACCAAGGGAAATATAGGTTGGATATTAGGAAAAAGTTTTTCAAGGAAAGAGTGGTGAAGTACTGGAATTGTCTGCCTGGGGAGGTGGTGGAATCACCATCCCTGGATGTGTTTGAAAACAGATTGGATGTGGCACTCGGAGCCATCGTTTAGTTGATGTGTTAGGGCATGGGTTGGACTCCATAATCTTAGAGGTCTCTTCCAACCTGGTGATTCTGCGATTCTGTCATTCTGTGATTCTGTGAATTCTCAGTCAAGTAGAAGAATAAAGTGTATTTATAGGCAATAAACAGCTTCTTTTTAATTTTTCCACAACCTTTTCTTATTACCTGATTCAGTATCTTCAGGAAAGCTCCTGCTCCTTCCCCAGCCATTCTAGAGGAGGAGAATTCTTGAGGGAATCAGAATAAGTATCTCCAAATCACCCTAATACACCAGTATTGAGAGTACCAAAGTAGAGGTGATTTAACAGAGCCTGAGACTTGCCCACTTCTTAGCTACTAAATAGCTTTTATTTTACAAAGTTCTTTTATTAATGGACTTCTAGAACTCCTGTCACTGATGTAGGAACACAGATTTTTTTCAACCAAATACTAAAAGAACTTAGTTATATAACCACCAATAACTAGTCATATTGCAAAAGGTGGCTGCTGTGTCTTTGGAAAAAAAAACAATGTCTTTTGTGGGAGTTGAAAAGTCAAACTGAAATGGCGACAGACTCAAATAAAAGATTAAATTATTTTTGGCAGCATACACTGCTATTTTGAAGCTCTAAAAGGATCTGACAGAGTTTCTGAGAATTTGAGAAACACAGGTTGCCACACAGGAAAGCTCCATCACAAATTTCTGGATTTCTGCAAACCGTGTGCCAATAGAATATTTAAACATTTTCTATAGTACACCCAAAATCAAACCAGAAGATCTAAATTAATTTATACTCTTTTAAGATATTACATTGCAACAAAAAAACAAAACCCAAAAAAACCCCGCCTCACTTTATTAGCAAAGTTAGAAAACTTCATCTGTGATTTTCTAAGGACAATGATAGCATACTTTGCAGGTAGTAGCATAGCTCAGCAAAGCCAAGAGCCTGAGGGAGCCCCACATAGTTCTTGTGCTTTTGGAAAAATCTATCAGTCTAAATCTTCTATTGGAAAACTATCATTTCCAATTTTTGTTGAAATTTTGACCATTTGCCAAAAGTCTTAACAATTTCCATCCAGATTCCACAGCTTTCCCTCTGTCAGGGTTTGGGGGGTTTTATTTTCCTTTTTAAATTAAACAGCAACAGTTTATATGAGGATTAGTGAACATTTTTCTTAATGAATATTCTTCAGTGACTACTAAGGTTCACATTACAGGCAGGTAATGAGTGTTTTTGACCAGCAATCCTTTGGTCAATTGTTAGACAACTGGCTGGTAAGAGCTACAAAATAGTTTGCAAAAAAACTGGACTAATAATTTCTTCTCGTTCTATTTAAATTGAGAATGATGCCTCTAATGCAGGCAACACATTCAGGAAGTAACTAAAATAGAGAACATTTATAAGACCAGAATATCACAATAACAACTACAATGTAACTCCCAAGACTCTCACTCGCCTCTTCACAGCCTGTCCTCATCTAACTGAGAGAGGTTTAAGATATAACTAAACACGTTGATGCCTTGAAGTGGCTACCTGAAAACAGAGGCTAGACAAGAATAAGAGAATAAAAGCAGGTATTTATTTGAAGGGCCTTCAAAGGTACACCTTGGGAGTCAAAAGCCTCCGAGGGACTCCACCCACGATGGACCCTAGGTCACGGGTTCTTCACACTTTTATAAGTTTGGTCCATTTACATATCAGAGTTAATTCTTCAATTATAATTTCAGTTAATGATGTAATTACCCCAAGTTTGCTCCTCCTCTCAAGGCTTTAGTTTACATATCTTGGGGCCTGGGACAATCAAGGTGTCCTTGAAGTGCAAACCTAGAGAGGCTTTGTTATGTCTAACCAGCATGAGAGAACAGTAGTTAACAGGCCACACGAAACTTCAGAGTTACACACTAGGCAGTACAGGATTTGAAAAATATAAAAGTTAAAACCTAAGGCATCAACATCAACAAGGATAAAACAGTCAGGTTTCTTAGGAACTCTCCAGCAAGGAAACAGCAGAATCCCTGACAAAACCCAGTCTATCCATTAAAGATCCCACTTACTGACCGACAATGCTACCCCTATTGTTTGAAAGTATCGCAAACTGCTGCCAGCTTTCAAAACAGAAGTAGTTGCTGAATACTGCAACTGCAGTCATGGCCTCTGAAGTCTGACTTAGGTAAGAAGCTAATGTCAGCAAAAGCAGGAGCTGAAATACAGGAGTGACAGAATTTCTTGAGCAGTAATTTAAATGTGCTAAGCTTACTGTTTTATTTCTATGCTTTTAATTTCTTATGGGTGTCTGTACACAGGGAAATAATGTTGTCATAAATACAGAAGAGCAGGGCTTCTTGTCAACACAGCATCACTGGATGCTCTAGTTTAATCTTGAGCATATTGCTGCTGGAAAACCTAAGAATCCCTTTCCTCACTTTAGCAGTGAGGAATACAAACCAGGGAATACAGAGCACGTGTAATTCACCAGTTTAGTCATAGGCCACTTGTCAAACATCTACAATTACCAGAAAACTGCCATAATCTTTTTTTTCCTTCTGTGCTATTCTTTATGATCATGCCCTTTGGTTCAGTTTAAGCCATTTTTTTCCATGCTGCTTTGTCCTAAATCTTTTCATTCTTTATCTTTGAACTCGTTATGTCTTTAATTCTTTTTGCTTCAATCTCTTCTTGATTTGTTCTCTTGTCTCTCATACTATTCCCTTCATTTCTTCCTCCCTAAATTTCTCTCTGCTTCCTCTTGCCATAAATTTAAGCTGTGGCATCAAAAGGGTTCAATAACCTGTTTTCTTCTTCAGTCCCAAAAGGACATAGACCTGTTGGAGCAAGTCCGTAAGAGGGACCCCAAGCTGATTAGAGGGATGGAGCACCTCTCATATGGGGAATGACTGAGAGAATTTGGTTTGTTCAGCCTGGAAAAGAGAAGGCTTTGGGGTGACCTAATTGCAGCCTTCCAGTACCTGAAGGGAGCCTACAAGAAAGATTGAGAGAGACTGTTTACAATAGCGTAGTGGTGACAGGACTAGGGGGAATGGCTTCAAAGTGAAAGAAAGTAGGTTTAGATTAGGTATTAGGAAAAAATTCTGTGAGGGTGGTGGGGCAGTGGAAAATGTTGCCCAGAGGATTTGTGGATGCCTCATCTCTGGAATTGTTCATTGCCAGGAACAGTGGAGTTCTGAGCAACCTGGTCTAATGAAAGGTGCCCGTGTCCACAGCAGGGGGGTTGAAACTAGATGACCTTCAAGGTTTCTTCCAACCCAAATCATTCCATGATTCTATGAAATATAAGGCTATCTCCCCAAGTCCCAAAGCAAGAATCTACACTTGGAAACTATGTGTTTATTCATAAACAACACCCCTTGAATCTATGACTACAGGTGAAGTCCTGCTAAGAGAACTATGACCACAGAGAATGTAGACTTTGTACCTGCCCCTTTAATTCACTGCCTTTTTCTTCCTCACATTCTTTGCCATGACAGTTTTCTACTCTTTTAAAGCAACAAAATGTTCCCAGAGAGCAAACACATTTGCAAATGAAAGAGTTTGAGTTATATCAGGAATCCAGGAGAAAAGACTGATTTTTGGTTTTCGACACTCACCTTGTTCCTCTGTCCATCTGTATCCTAGAAAAGCTAGAGATGGAAAAAACACAAGAGGCTTCCAGGCTGTACAAAGTTTCAAAAGAAACTTCCAGAGACCAACAGCAGAGGCAGATGCAGAAATAATAATACAACATCACTGCAGGGTTTGTGTGCCTTAAGAACAGCAGACAAGGAGAGGAGCACTTGTTTTCACTAAGTAAAGAGAAAGAAAGCAATGAAGGCGAAGGATGCCTCTGTCCCATTTTTGTCCAGACTCTGGCAAGAGAGTGCTATTTGATGTCCAGGAACTCAGCAACTCCCTATAATGTCTGCCTAAGGCCACACAGCAGCTGGACTTATTAAACACATAGTTATATGCTGAGATGTGCGCCTGTATTTTCTACCACAGAAAGACATGCAGCATCTTGTATCCTAACTCATATGAGAAGGAAGAACACAGTGCACACAACAAAAGTTGGAAATAATGAGGAACTAAAAGTGATGATTGGGATGAGAGAGGAAAATGGTTTAACAATGGACCTTTCGTGGTGTACTCTCTGAATTCACCATAAGCTCTTCCCAGTGCTGATTTCCTCTTCCCAGTTCATTCCTACACAGTGGCATTTCAGAACTTCTCACACCTTTCTCCTTTCCAGTCTGAGCATAACATAAGCGCAAATAATTGGGAAGAAGATTAAAATCAATTGATGGAAGCAGTGGAGGAGGGAACTCCAACCCACTGTCTCCATCATTTAAGAGAAATTTAGGCCCTCACTCCTACAGTTTTTATTGCTCAGTCATGACAGTTCTATGCCAGAATAGGTGAGAGGAGACAGTCCTGTCACTCTTTCTCTTCTGACCAATCATTTACATCTTCAGAAGCACAGTTTAAAGGAAAAAAACCAAAACAACTGGTATCGGTAACATATTGAGAGATGGACCCATGAAAAAAAGCAAAGCCAATTGATTAATGACAGGAATTTAACCCAAAATAATCTGTACAGTACTGGACAACCACTTACAACTGGTACTGATCATGGTAATAAGATGACATATTAAAGACTGATTTTTCTAGGAGAAAGCTAGGAACACAAGAGGGCCACAACACAATTTTTTTTGCATATGCAAGAGAGGATCATACTGCCTAGAGAGAAGTGTAGGGTACAATTTGAGAATGCTTGTTCTTGCTTTTCCTTTTGGCCTTTTACCTCTATCTGCTTATAGCAGCAATCTTTGGCAAGCTTTAAAAAATTCTCTTGAGGTAAATCAGCTGGATTGTCTCGGTAAGTAGCCGTGGGAGACAGAGGTTAATGGCCTTAATTATTGCTTAAGGACCAGGTGGGAAGATTTAGAACTTGAGACCAATCAGGAGGGGACAGATGAAGACAGGGCTCCTGAACTAAGGGGGAGGCCTGTTCCTAGTCTGTAATAGTCTGACTGACAAAGGAGCAGCTGAGATGTCTGTATCTGAAGCTGATGGAATAGATTGCTGATTAGTTCCCTACTTATCTACCACAAATAAATCTTAAAGAAATGCATCTCGTAAATCAAGAAAATCTTGTAAGAAATGCATCTAATTTGACCCTCATTGTTTAGGTAAGGATAAATAAAACATTTATCCTAAGAGGCATTGCTTGAGGTTATCACATGACAGCAATCATAATGTTGCAGGAAAATTCCTCATAAAGGCAGTTTCTACCTATTAGTTTTCCAGTTAATGTATCCTTAGGACTGACACAAAAAGAGCAGGAAGAAACAGAAAAAACGAAAGACTCTTTCAGTTCTAAAGCTATGCTGACTGTGCTTTTGTTAAAGTCATGGTCTGACATTTTGAGGGGGATGGAGGGCGATATTATGAAAAGCATCAAACCTGTCTCCCCAAGGAAAAGACAGTTGTTGCTCAAAATACGCAGGCAGCCAGTTCTAGAACAAATGTGTTGAAGAGCAAATGCTCTTCCCCAAAAGAGTCAGACAGATCACAGTAGCCCCCTAAATCCCTACCAATATTATTAAGTCTCTCTATTGGGTTGTAGCTTTCATGGTACCATCCTGAAGAAACCAGAAGCTCTCACTGTAATCCATAACTTTACCTGCCCAAGATGGTACAGCACTTTCCAACTTGTACAAACATTAGTATATATTTGATACAAAAGTGAGCTGTTTGGGTTGGTCTGGTCATAAATGAGCCCTGAGATTTTATATGCTGCCTGTTAAACTCTCAGACTTGTGAGAAGAGAATCAGCCAGTTTCCTCCAGGATAACACGGCATACTGTAAGCTCCCAGAACAGCTGCTGTTTCGAAAGGAAATTGCTCTTACGAACTTGATTCCATGCCCCAGTACTCTCTGTGATTTCTTGTAGTTGAATAATCTTTTTTACTCCAAAATGGTTCTGTCACTTGGTGCTTGGAGCTCAGTTAGAGGGAACCATACAGCCATCAAGCAGCACTGAAGTTTTCAAGATGCTCTAACAGGCATGGTCTGTAAAAGCTCAAACTCATTTACAACAAACAATATCTACCTTCTGTTAGGAAAGATGTTTTGAGTTGTGAATACTGTGACCACTTAGTTACATGCATTCACTTTAGCTAACTAAATCACTGCCCTGCAATGGAGAATTCCCCTACCAGAGTATAAAGCAGAGTATAAAATCCTATTTGGCAAAACTCCACCTCCACCAAAGACCACATTTAATCCACCTTCTTGTAGAGGAAGAATTCTGTGAGGAAAACCAGCTAGAATTATGCCAGAAAAATTAAATAAATCAGAGCAGATAGTGCCTTTTCTCATATTGCTATCATAACTCAACTCAATATCTGACTGTGGAGAACTGAGCAGCTATAAAAACTGCTTTGTATCATGCTCCAACCCAAATTATTTAATCTTCCACATCCTGCCACTAAATTCAGGGAAAAGAGATTTGATTTTATGTTAAGTCAGCTCATCACATGAAGAGAACTAGCCGAAAACTTTAAATCCAGATCTGAGCTGGCCTAAAGTTTTATAAGTTGTTGTCCCTTTCTATTTGCTTTCTTATTTTGTATGACTACTACCATATCCTTAGCTTCCATAGATGAAATTTAAAGAACAAAGAAGAAAGCAAAATAGAATACATTTTTAAAAATTGAAAGAACTCATCTATGTCTATTTTGAAAAAGTGGCCGCCCTCTCATGGTGCAACTGCCTACACTGTGTGCTCACCTAGTCTGCTCTTTCACAGAGCCCTACCTGAGCTCAAGGCATGCCGTGCTATGATCCACAGGCTGAGATCCTTCTGGAGCACAAATATAGAATGTAACTCTCATCTGTTGCATTTTACTAAACTCAAATACAAGAGGTGCAGAATTTGAGGGACAGAAGGGTTTTCTGTGAACATCTCCCATCAATGTCACTGGAATCGGCATTGGTTCTGCTCTGTTGTGCAGCCAGGCCACAGATCAGAAAACCTGAGCAGGTTTTATTAATTCCTAAGCAGGAATTAATTTTAAAAACTGAAAGGCAAGGATAACTTCAGTAAAGTTCCCCTTCCCCAGTGTGTACCTATAGTAGGGCTCTATCTGAAAACAAGGACATGTTCACGTGTGGCATAGGATGCTAATAGCTTTGTTTTCCATTATTAAAAAGTAACACCACAGAAGCAGTGCAAGCATTTAGAAACTGGTTTTCTCTGGCAAATATCAGCTCTTTGGCTTTGTCAAGAAATTTTGGAACTCTAGTACTAGTGTTTTTAAATGAATGTGATGATATGGGTCCAAACCACTGAATTTTTCTATGTAGTATATGCTGTCAATAGTGCCATAAGAAACAAACAAAATACAGAGACATGACTCATGCTGGCAGTCACAGCTTACCTCTGCAAGCCCTCTAAAGGAATAGCTTTAATATCTGCTCACTGACTCCTACATAGAGATATCCAGTATATTATATTTAAACCAGTTTATCTTCAGAAAGTAGAACTGAAGAAACCTGACATCCTAAAGATGTACGTCCTAGATCCCCAAGTCTCACCAGCACGCCTTCTCCATTTCACTCCACACGTCTCTCACTTCTTAGAG
Organism: Rhagologus leucostigma; assembly: GCA_013397725.1. Classification (NCBI taxonomy): domain Eukaryota; kingdom Metazoa; phylum Chordata; class Aves; order Passeriformes; genus Rhagologus; species Rhagologus leucostigma. Next base: position 625,348 of record VZTD01000303.1, read on the forward strand.
GGCAGGAGTGTGTGGCTTGTTGAGGGCTGGGAGATCACTCATTGCCCAAGCAGTATCTGCCGCTCAGTAGTCCAAGTCCCTTATGAAAGCAGTAACCTGAGTCTTTCTACTTGAGCCAAATGCAGATTTTCACAGCTCATAGCAACTCAATATTGTCAAGACTACTACCTTGTGAAATTAGTTTCAAAGGTTATTTAGGGACAGAAAAACTGACAGAGCACAAAACACCCCTTTTGGGAAAAAAAATCAAGACAACAAATAGCAACAAACACTTTTTCACATTGATAGAATAAACTGCACCATATGCATAGCAAAACAGTACTTTTTCTGTATAAAACTTTCCTGGCAGCCAAGATTTTAAAAAACATTTTTTACCTGGGACATAAGCAAAAGAGGAACAGTCTAGCATAAAATCTCTAAATAACACTTTGCATCTAAATGTATTTTTATGGAAAGCTATATTTTGAAAAGATCTAACTGATACCTTGCAAATTATGGCTCTAGGTAGAATGAATTTAAAAGCAGTGTGTGGGAGGTATCCCTACAGAGAAGAATCCTGTATTTTTTAGCCACTTCCATAGCGTTATGTGCTATAATACACTATTAATTTTCTGGATATATGTACAAGTGGCATTATTAAGAAGTTCAAAGTACTGAATAAGTTTGGGATATCATTATTTATTTATTTATTTAATGTAATTTTACCTCAGAGCTTGACTAAAGGCGAAAAATATAAATTGATGATTATACAAAATGTGTTACAAGCATGAAATCACTTTCACAAAAAACTTTTGAAAAGGTGATGTTCTTTAAAGGATTCAACTTTCCAAGTATCTGCTTCTATTTAATAAAACTATGAGACTAGTAGGTTAACTAATATAAGAACAGAATGTCTGTGCAGAGACGTATTTCTTTTAATGCACTGCCTCCCAAGGCCCTATTTTAAGACATGGGTGACAAATGGATCATCCAGTAGTTTTTAATTGCTAATAAATTCTGCATTACATGCTTAATCGAAGTTCCCCAGGAGTTTTAGGACAACCCCAGCTGTTATTAAAACTGCAACCCCCCTTGTTTATAAACTGAAATAAAAAAATTTTACTATTTACCATTCAGAGTTTCAAAAGTCAGGGGGAAAGACATACAACCCATCATAGGACCCAACTTTAAGCTTTCTGCCTTATGTTTTCCAGAGATCATGTTTCACAGGCTTTAAATAATTGGAGCTATGGGAACACTATTTACACATTAACCTTGCACACCAAAAATGGTTGGTCCTTCACTTGATCTGATCACTGAAAACTGTACTGCCCTCAATTAACTGATTCAAGGTAAGATGATGTCTGCTTTTTTTCCTGGTAGGATGAAAGGCTTTAGCGTAGGATTAGTGAGGCACATTAATTTTTGAAATTAAATGCCGTCCTTTTGCTTGCCCATATCTGCCTTTCCACCAAAGTCAAAAGAAAACATCTCTACTTTGTAAGATAGCCAGCTGTGGCCTGAGCACAGCCCATGGAAATTTGCCCTTGCAGAGTAAACACAAGTCCTCCCACGTGAGATAGGAATGGGCTCTGAGGTTAACATTTCTTTTTGTACCAATGCCACTTAAAACCCTCTTACACTCTCTGTCATTAATCCATACCCTCATCAGGACCTTGAGTGCACTACTGCACATTATTTTTCCTGGCCACTTCTCCTGGGACCTCCACCTCTGTGCCCCTTCCCAGAAGCCCCACTGAAGCTGAGCTATACCATGAGCAACTGGGGGCCAAGGATATCCCAGGCTGCTCCTGGCTTGCTCCCTGACCTTCCTGCACTGAGCTGTGACCTTTACACCCCCTCCTGCTTGTCTACTGGTCACTGGGACCTGCCACTGCCAGCAGCCCTGCCCTGCCATTTGCTACATCAAGTCTCCATAACTTTATACTGGTTTTTTCCTCAGTTTCAGAATTTTTCCTCCTTTTGATACTTTATCGAAGGTAAAGCGATGGCCTGTAATGCATGCTCACAAGATCAGATAGGAAATACCTTCTATTCTTGCCAATCTCACCACTTGTTCTAGTCAATAAATTGTCCTTCTGAGTGGTTTGGGGTTTCTTTTCTTCTGAAATGAACAATTACAAGAAAAGGTCATTGAACTGAGGCAGTGGTAACATAAAACTTAGATCATGAACTGAATTTTGAATGGGCAGCTTTTCTGACTCCTCTATTAGCTGTTGCCTCCATATATTGTAGGAGAGGTAACAGGAGAAACTTCTGCTTCTGGCAGAAGTGTAAGAAGAGATATTGAAAGTCATTGAGATCATCTGCTGGGATAATCCTGTACAAAGAGAAGATCACCATACAGAGTAGATCTACTTTTTAAGCTTAATTCTCTCAATAAGTAATTATGTAGCAAATCACAATATAGTTGATTCGGATTAACTTGTAAGGGTGATTAAGCTGGAGGTCACAACACCACAGGAGACAGAGCGTAATAATATTAAGTCTTTTGTGCCAATTAGGAGGAACAGGCAGATGAAGTGAGGGCCTAAAATGGCTGCATGGCAGTGAAAATGTCATGTCCTGGTGACAAAGCCCTTTCAAAGAAGAAGGAAGGAAGAAGGAGGCTACTGCACACCCCGCCTCTGACCTGCAGCAGAAGGACTTTGAAGAGCACTACAAGAGTTAGAGCACTAGCAGGTGTTCATTTTGGCCCTCACCTCTGTATATTCCTTGCTATTTAAAGTAAAGAGGCTCTTAATTTTTAAATCTATGTTTTCTGTTACACATTCCAGTTAACACTTGCCCAAAACACTGCGAATGTCAAACACTGTGCCCAGCTGCTGTAACACCACTAATGGTATGTGTAAGTTACTGCAGGATCTCTTGGTGTCCACATGGCTTTGATGGGTGAAGCACATGAGTTTAAGAAGATGCACTGCTGGAAAAAGAGTTTGTAATTTGAAGTTGTGTGTATAAAAGCACACTATCAAAAGCACTTGCCAGAAACACGTGGTAAGTACAAAGACCTATTAAGCAGGACATAAATTTAGCAACCAGGAGAGCACTCAGCCAAGCAAGCTTTATGAAATAAAGCATTGTGAAATAAGGATTGTATGGTAAGAAGCAACATTTAAGGAGGAAGTGAAACAATTTGCTTTATACAGATATACAGATGCACAGACATACTCAAATTTTGTACATAAATTGAAAACCCAGATTTGAAGTCCCATGCTTCAGTGATTTGAACCATTATTTTGATTTTGACTCTTTCTTTTTATAATTAAAAAGAAAAAAAAGCAACTGCTAAATAGCTACAGACAATTATTCTAACACTTCTACAGCCTCATCCTCCTGAGGTCCTCTCAGTTTGGGCTACATACTCAGTACTTAGTTCAATCAACAAATAAATGGCTGTATCCATTTCAACTCTGCAAGGCCAGAATCGTGTTCTGAGACACATTTAGAGAAGTTCAGAGGCTAAATCTTTGTCTTCTATCCTGAGGAATATAAAGACACTACAGCATTAATGCGGGTGGAATTGACTGCAATTTGTACCAAAGTACTCCAAACTTACTCAAGTGTTGAGAGAAGACCCTACATGGATGTGCAAGACAGCCTGAAATGGAACAAGAGGATGAGATAAAGTGCAACTGAGCCCCATTGCTGTCTCAGGATGGGCTAGGAGCACTGTACAGTACTGGCAAAGCTCACACAAGGCCAGTGTGAGAGACACATCCTTCCACGGAGAGGTTATGTTGGGCACAGATTACCCTGGGGTCCCTACAAGGGTACCGAATGCCATCTCTGTGCAACTGAATCCCATTCTGCTACCTAAAGCCAGGATGAACTGCCACAGCTGCCAAATTCTGTATTGCATAAATACACTATACAAGAAAGCTGTGTGACTGAATCTAAGGAAAGCATTCGACTTTAGGGCAATTAAGGTTTAATCACATTAATTAATATTAACAATGTAGTCACAGGCTCTCTCATGTATACATAAACGTGTTTTTATGATGGGGCCTGGAAAGATTTATCAAGACTGTCAGTGAAAATGTATTCCTCATGGTTCCAGCAAAGCCCAAGTTAAAACAAACATTTAAAAAAACTGTTTCGAACTTTACTGTGCTAATACAACCAGAGGAAACTTTCCAATCGCTATTCAGTTGGAGTTGCCTCTGCCTCTTTACCTTAACTGAACAGTAATGTCTGGAGATATGAATTCATACTGTGATTAATATTCAGCTATAACACACAGGAAACAAATGGCTTCTCCAGCTTTTCGGGAGAAATTGATTGATTTGCTTTGGGAAAGTCAATGAATTATGCCATGCCTGTATTTACTAATCGGTAGACAGTGGTAGAACATGCTGGCCTCACAGGACCAATGTAATGTTAAGCTGATTTATTTTTACTGATGTTTTCAGAATCCCAAGTGTGCTATGTAAATCCAAAGAATTAAGATATAGGAACCTCTGGCAATTAAAATATTGATGAAGGTATAAACAACCTATTCACGTTGTATAAAGTTATTATGCAAAATTATCTTAGTAGAAACAGAATAACCTAAAACTTGTTAAAGTTAAACAAGTTAAAGTAAATCTAAACCTATATGAATTATAGATGTTAAATGACAAATATAAAAATTAACAGTGCAGTATCCTATACACTTCAAGGACAAAATGTTCAACTAGAAAAAAACAGTAAAAAGTGGAGCAAACGTTTTGAAGATGCTGCCACAACCGACACCGCCTACGTTACATAGAGAGAAAAGTTCTACCATCTCACAGTTAACAGTAGACTTACACAGTCTATTCTTTTAAATTTCCTATTTGACATAAATAGCTCTAAATAAAAGTTCTAGGTACTGTAAACATCGTTATAAAGCAAGCATTAAATATGAAAAAAATCAAGTAAATTCAAAATCTAAACATAGGAATGGAGAAACAGGCTAAAAGCAAAGCAGCATACATCCCTGCTGGTTTTATATTAAAAAAAAAAAAGAAGAATGAAGATAAATAATTATCTCCACAGAGTTTAGAGATAGTCTTAAAAACTACTTACCTCTTATACTAAATAGAATGATCTTGAATTGGCATAGTGAGTGCAGTAAAAATAAATATTGTCCTGGATTTTATATCCCAAAGCAGATGTATGCAGGGCTAAGAACTTAAGGCTATGAAATACAGACATTTAGGCCAGGTTTCTCAAAAGCTTAGGCCAGGCAACTAGCAGTCTGAGATGCTAAAAGCCTTTTTGGCTCTTTAAGCATTCAAGACGCTTCTGCTGACTCACAGAACCATAGAACATGACCACTCAGCTCCTGAACAGAAGGGAATAGCTGTCACCATTTTCCTGAATGACACAATCATGCCTCATATACTTTCAGATTCATTAGTACCTATATTTATAAAAAGAACACCTACCTTACATAGACATTTTTGTGTAATGATTAACTAGTTTCATATGAATGGTTTGTTACAATCATTGTAAAAATGTTTTATCTCAATTCCAACCTAACCTTAACAAAAAAGTTTCATCTGCTGAGTCTTTAAATAACTTTGCCTTCCAAACAGACGACAATCTATTAACTGGCAATAACCACTGAGATCTGTGAGGAAGTCATGGACACTTTATCTCTAACAAGGTAATTCCCTCTTTATGCAGGAAATTTTTCAGCTCCTCAGTGTTTTGTCACTCATTCAAATCCGTTAGGAATTCCAGTATCTTTTTACAGTATTACATAAACCTGTATATTATGTGTTTCCTGAAGGCAGGGTGGACACTTAATTGAATGTGTAGAGGTGGATTTTATAAAACTTCTAATGAACCATAGAGAAGCATCAACCTTGTGAGACAGTTATCTTTAAGGCGCAACTGACAAAAGCAGCATATTCCAAAACATGCCTGTATGTCATTCCTTCATGCCTCCATCTCCCAGCTGAGCCAAGAGGGCGTGAGGTGGCACACATGCCACAGACTCATCTGACTTCTTTTCCACTAAACACAGCTATTCTTGATAAGCAACACACTAGGGGAAACAGGAATTTTCAAAACCTTTATTTTAGTCATTTAATACAGCTTTTGAAACAGGTCCAGTCCCACGGGGCTCCATCTGCAAAAGATTTTTTAAGAGCATATGACTAACTGTACAAAGTGAGACGAGGATAAATTCATTCAGAGGGGGTTCAAAAAACCATATATCATTGATTCAGTAAAACGGCCCAAAGAATATCTGTGTGTCCTTTTGAGAGCCAATACACAGCTCACACTATAATGTGGACTGAGGACAGGCCATAATGGGGCCATTCATGGTAACCCCTAAGGAAATCAACTCACCTTTCCCTGCTTTGCGTGAAGATCCTTTTATTAATCCTGAGACGGTGCAGCCCAGGAGTTCAGTGGTAGAAGGTACAGGGCAGAAATTCTGAATAGCTCTGCAAGGGATCTTCCTGGTGGAGTCAGACAATTCCCAAATGCCATGGGAAACACAAGAGGAGGAAACACATTACTTCATGACCTCTACCAAAATATAAAATGGAGTCAGAAGCAGGATACAAGATCTCATCCCAATATAATTAAAACATACACAAAAGACAATCACACTCTCGTCTGCTAGAGCACCTGTACACAAAGGTTAGGTTTGTATCACTGCAGGTGCCTTAACAGCATGAGCTCTTTGTATGCTCCTGGTTCATCTGTATGATTCCATCAGCTTTGGTTCATGGCCACCGGATATGACTGTTCTCATCAGACAAAGGGAAAAAAATATAAATATATATATGTATATATATAAAGTGTTTGTGTATGCATGTGTATGAAGAGAACAGCATGTATCATTTCCCATCAGATCTGGGGGTAGCTCACGGCATATTCATGATGAGAAGAGTTGGAAAACACATACTGAATAGGTGTGAAGGGACACTGAGAATGACAGTCTGACCAAAGCAGCTGATGAGAAGAAGCATCTATATGGGAAATATTCAGTTGTACCACGCCAAGATCCAAGCAACAGCTGCAGTATTTCATAGAAACACTGTGAGCTCCAAGAAGCAGCAGCTTAGAGAAAACTCTAGAGATGCATATGGAATTCATCCAGTATTAAAATGTTTCATGGCATGCCGCACTTACATGGGTGAAATGGAAACTCACATCAGTTACAGACCCCTACCCTTGGCTGTATATTTTTATACTCTTTCATCAGTTCCCAGTGAAACACAAATGTTGACTCTTTACACAGCTCTCAAACACCAGTTTCCAGGCTCTTTTACTGCTTGTTCAAGAATACCATTCTGTAATAATTGTAACAGTCAGTGGCTCATTCCTTACCACGCATTTTGCAAAATTATTTGATCGCTGTCTTTTGACTGTGTTTAATAAACGTAACAAACATTTCACAGCTTTCAATGCCTACCTACACCACTGTCTCCTCCCTGCCTCAATAACTAATGTAGATGCTGGTTTTTTGATTGTTTCTTTGAAGTATTCAAAATCAGTCACTGTTAGAGATAAAATACAAAGCAGGATGTTTTGATGAAACATATGGCAGACAAAACCTCAAGCAGACTGATAGGGATTATTGGCAGTTGTTCTTTTTCACTCCTCATTCTGCGGGGAATAAGATACTGCTAGAGACCATCTGGGAAATCCATCTAGCAAATCCCTTGTTGTTGTAGGGATCTAGGACATCAACCATTATTCCAATTCCTCACTGTTTTTCATGGCATATTACAGCTGTACCACTGTTGTTTTCTGTAAGGCTGAAAGTTATTAATCAGAACTTTGTGGACGTTGTGAGTTGAACTCTTGCACATCTTCTTGGAGTAAATGCCTATTATCTAGGTTCCCCTTTACAGAGGACTAGACTCAGTAATTAAAGTTAATTCCTCACAGTCCTATTTTCTGGTAAGTAATACTGTTATCTATATCTATTATTTTGTTCCTAAAAACCAAAATTTAAGATAGGTCTTCCTATGCGTCTTTGAAAGCAAATGGAGGAGAAAAGAGAAGAATTACCAGAAAAAGCTGAAGCAGCAAAAGGAAATTAAGAGGCAAGCCACAAAAGGAAAGATGTAACAGAACAAAATAGTTAAACAGTTTTAAAGTTGAATTCTACTTCTCTTTCCCTCTTCCCTCTCTTAAGAAATTGACCTATTCACTTCTCTCACATCACCCAGCAGGTCCAGCTACATGAATAAGTAAGTATCCAGAAAAAGCATTCAGGGTTCTAATGTAATTAATTATTCCCAGAAATTGCTATGGAGAGCACACAAAAGCACAGCTTGAAGGTGTATCAAGCATTCAGCAAGATATTTGACTACTGGCATTCATTCAACAACAACAAAAAAAGGATTAGAAAGTGAGATATCTGTAAGACAACTAATAAAAATTATATTTATTTTAAAATCTCATGAAGATATTGTTAAAAATGTCATTAAAGTAGAAAAACCTTTGACTTCTTTCCTCTCTTTCCTCAGGACTTGTCTTGGCATGTGGAAAATAATGCAATACCAGAAAGAAAAAATTAGGAGTAACATTCATGATTATCAACTTCTTGAACAACAATATAGTTTTGAAGGAGTGCAATGTGTAGAAAGTAGACAATTATGAAGCCATTCATCACAGATTAGTTTTGAGGATCAGCTCTTCAACCTCGGCATCTGAAAAATAAAAAAAATGACAGTTCATTAACTGTAAATAATATTAAGACTAAACACAATCACAGTAGGTAGCAATTACTGCTGCCCCATTATATCTTGCTCAATTTACCATCAAATAGTGTTTAATGTTCCAAGAGCAAGATTTGCTCTCAGTCTTTTTCTAGGTGGCAGAGGAGCTGCATATGTGATAACAGAAGAAGAAAAAGGTGCAGCAAATCATTTAATGTGGTAGGGCTTCAACACAAATTCAGTTTCCTTCCTAAATACCCCAACAAACGACAACAAAAAAAACCCACAAAAATAAGAGTTAGGGATTGTGACAAGGCCCAGCCTTGAAGGTGTCTCTCAGGAACAAATCTAGGCTGAAGTGAACAAGACTGCCTGAAAGGTACAGACATGTGTTCCCAGACTGATGAGTTATAAAACATTCTTGGCTGTAAACAGGGAGGGAAGTAGTAATTTCAGACCTTACCTCACTGATTGCAGAGGCACTCGATAGCTTTCTCTCTTGTCCGAAGAGATGTCCAGCCACTAAAACCAAGTTGGAGAAAGTCCTGCATCTCCTTCACGTACAAGAGCTTCTTTTTCAATATGAGTGACCAAAGACCCCAAAGGTAAAAGTAAATGAGGATAGACAGCTGGATCTGTGAGTAACACACATGCAATCCGGAATCAAGAGCACCACTTTCTGATACTTGACAAATGTGCACTTCCTCCTTTAAAAACAACTTCTGAGAAAATTTATAAAAGGTCACATCAAAATTTATTCTCTTCCGTGCCAGTTTTACATTAGCTGGGATTTCATACACATACAGAGCCAGATTGTATTCTCCACTTCAGGTGAGTAAATCTGGAGTACCATCATCAACTTCCATTTAACTGACCTGGAGTTACATCATTGTAATGAATGCCCTGCAGGAAATCAATTTCTCTTTCAAGAGCTTTGAGTGAACATGAAAACCTGCAACTAAATGTACTTCCAAGGGGAAGAATTAGACACAGAACTGATGGTATCATAGACAAAGGACTTTGATGAATGTGACTGTTAGAGAACACTACAGAATTCATATTTTCTGACAAACACAACACTGGGTTTTTTTCATGCAGCTGTAGTGGCATGAAAAACATGCTCTGAAAAACAATGAACTATGTAGCCATTTATTATGGGTAACCCCCAAAATCGGAAGATTCAAGTCTGGAAAAAACAGTGCTCTATTAAACCATAGTTGTCACACTTGAACAGTGCTTAATCAGTGCTTATTAAACCACTAAACTAACATCGAATTTTTTGGGACCACAGAGCTTCTCAGTGGCCTCTAACAACTTTCCTACAAAAGAGCAGCAAAAAAGAACATCTTTTTTTCTTCATAGAACAAACATGCTTTATCCAAACAACAAATAAACTGACTTTTGGAGCCAGAAAACTGTGATTTTCTCAGCTTGCTTGTTTCTAAAATTAGGGAAGAGTAAAACCAAGGTGTCAGATAAAATGGTAAAGTAAAACATAAAGGACTCAGACTTTATGAGAGCAACTTCTAAAATCCCTATGCATGAAGCAGCAATTCACTGGGTAAGAGAAAAAACCAGGCTAATTTGTAGGTGAGTGGTCAGGAAAAAAATTATAAAATCACAAAAATGCTTGCATACCCTTTTTTTTCTCCTTTCATTAATGTTCTCCATGCATAGGAGAAGAGAATAGGCTTATCTTCTTCCATTGTAGTGCATCTATATCCCAAGAAGAGAAAAGCACTGACATGCCTGATACCTTTGCACAAATTTGAGCATAGCAGAGAAAGAAGATACATACTTCAACAGAACACTTGAGCCTGCCTTCACACACCAAAGATGTGAGACGCAAGACAAAAGATGTAGCCTTGTATCACCTACACACGGTGGTGGCAGGGGTGGATTCTGCCTTCAGCTCACTTCTTTTATCATTTTTACTTTTAAATCTCAGTACAAACCATTTCCACGGATTACGTGTAAAGCAGCAATGATGGAATCCATTGAGTAACAGTTAAGGTAAAGCTGGAAGATGTCACTATCCTCATTCAGTGCTAAGGCTGCAATGCTGAGAGCAGACTGGACCCTTGTGGAGCTGCAGACTCATTCTGTGCTGGTATCTCGTTGCTCCAGAGTGTTTATAATGCTGGCTTTGCCTTCTGCCTACTCCTGTTGTTGTTTGCCCAAAATCTGGCATGCCACTAATTGTAGTAACATGTCCTGCCTAAACCTTTCACCAGACTTTGCTTCACTCCTCATAAGTTATTTATGACAGTAGCAAACAGTATTTCATGCAAAGCCTCTTCCTAGTCCTAACAATTAAGCCATAAAATAAGGCTGTCAAACCCCTGGACTGCAGAGTCTTAAGATACTTCCATAAACAAAACAGCAGTCAGTAAAATATGGCATTGCTTGAACACTTTCTATCTGACCATGGAAATGAAAAAAAATATACCAGTTAGAACAAAAAAACCCAAAAAGTTAATTTCTTCTTATGCCGTACATAGGTAGGGAGATCCAACTTCAAGCAAGGGGGACAATGAAAAGTTCTGAGGAGAGATGAGTTGGAATCAAAAGCTCCTTTCTGGCAGGCTAAACTCTCAATCCCCATTAATTATCTTAACTCGAGCATTTAGCAAAATAAACTAGATGGGCAAAAGGGTATTTTCTTTGTACTAAAAAAGCCAACATACAGAGTTTAATGGTATCCTCAAAAGAAGAGGAGACACTTCTATCTTACCCTTTCTACCTTCCCTCCTGCTTAGAGCTGAGGTAACCATATTATATAAGTACCACATGACAATGCTCCCATTCAGCTGAAACCTGTCTATTCCAGTTGAATATAAATAATCAATGACGATGGAAGAAAAAAAATAATTGAATTGTTAAGTTAAAAAAAAGAAAGGAAAAAAACCCAAAACAACATCTCCAACACTGTTCTTAATAACACGCAAATTCCCAAAGTCTGCACTTTAACTCCTGCTTCAAGTAGATGCACACCTGTTTCACATTTCATTAACAATTTTTTTTTAATAAATTACTTTGTAATTTTCTCAATAGGCTTCTGCCAATCTCTATAAAAGTCCACTGCAATTCCTAAAGATTCCATTTGCTTTAGAAAAAGCCATATGCACCCTTATTTTCTGACCATGGCCATTTCCCCAAGGAAACCTTCAGAGAGAAACACAGGCAGATGGGAGCTAGACAGGCAGTGACTCCCCATGCCTGAGAAACACAATGTCAGATGTGATGATGTTCACTGGATATAAGGAATGCCCTTCCACCTTTTGCTGAGATACAATCATATCTCTTAAAAGGAAAGAGACTGAGGAAGAAATACATTGAGACTCTACCTTGCTCCTTGTAAATTGTGTCTACCTGTGGCTAAATTCGTGTGCACTTTTGGAAACCAGATGGATTCACCAGATGACAACAGGCTTATCTGTATAATTGCATATGCAGGGCAGGCTGCTTGGACGGTCATGCCTGGTTTCCTTTAGTAATGATGAGGTCGAGCAAAACAGATGCTAAAAGATTCAACAGCTGGACTAAGCACTAAAGATGACTAAAGTTTTGACTAAAGTTTTAACTGAAGTATGGTGCAGGAAATTCAAACTTCACCCAGGACTTCATATATGCTCTGGCTTTCAGATGCCATTCTGCCTTTAAATACCTTCTTGGAGCGGGGCCTGTGTTAAAAGCAGACAGCGTGCCAGGCTAACTTGCCATAGTGTAGCTACATCCATTACAGCACTGTTTGAAGTTGCAATTGCTGGAAGCAAACAGCCCCTGGCAGTGGCCCATGACAGTAACACTGTTCTTTACATCAGGCTGCAGAAAAAAGCTTGGGAAACACTTCAAAAGCCCAGCATTAAAGTAGAGACAGAAAGATTTTAGTTTTAGACACTACATGAAAGCTCTGCCTTGTGATGAGCAACTGTTAACTATAATGACATGAACATTAGAATGCAATATTATAATTAAAGGTCATGGTATGCAGCAATCATTATTTATTGTTCTCTCCTCTAAAACTGTGCTTTACTTTTCAGACTCAGGGAAAAAATTTCTTATCTTGTGCAATTCTTCAAGCAGCCAATTACACACTTGAGGTAAACATAATGCATATTAACTTAGCCTACCATACATCCAGAGGGACTCAAGGTGTCCAGCTTTCTATCAGAAATTTCATCTGGTAGAAAAAAAGAAAACCAACTGTTTGCAATTAGTAGGTATCTGGACAAAATGGGCACGTGTGTTGTTCTTGTCACCTCATTTTAATGCATCTCCTAGGCATTTATGATCAGTAGCACGTGTTTCTATCTGGGAAATTCCAAAGAGAAGTTTTCGCATATTAGGAGTGCCCCATGCAGTACAGATATAATGAACTATTTATTAATCCAGGTAAAATAGTGGCACAACGTAAGTATGACTGGTGAGTTCAAAAGCATGTTTTCCCATACTGTATTACAATAACCTTGTTATCCAAATGCAGAAGAGACAAAATCATTTAAAAGGAGCAGGCTTGCTGTATTTAATGAACTAAATAATGTAGAAGAGATAAAGCTATATAATAACTTTTCAAAATAAAATATATAGTCCAGGAAGTAGCAACAACAAAAGAATCAGCAATAAAAAATCTCAGTGCTACAAGACTTCACCATGGTCACACAAAAACACAGCAGGCTCACACATAATTAACAATCTAAAATAATTTATATGTGCACTTAACTATTTTAATTCATAGAACACATTTGCAGAGCATTTGCTGATTAATACTTTCTAAGTCTTTTGTAGTAAAAAGACCCAGCCCAGTTAATGTAAACTTATGTATATATTTTTGCAGCTATGCAAAATTTCACAGACTTCAGTTTAGCCCTAAATGGTTGTAGAAATTTCTGCTAGTGTGAACATCTAGGTCTTACTGGAGGATCTGTTCCCTAATATAAGCTTAATAAAAGCATACATATAAAGTGTATATATACACACAAATACATACACCTGTGTGCATATATGTACTTAACACTATGAAAACCCATTTTTTCCTTGCACAACATTTTTTCAGTGAATAGTAAAACATTTTGGATTTTAAGATTGTTACAATTTGGCAACTCCCTCCACTGCACTCAGCTCATGGTTTTTTTGTACAAAGAAGAGATTTCCATTAATACTCCCTGCCGGGAACTGAGGACTCAAGGTAACAGTGTCCACTGAAATGTCATACTTGTTTAAAGAGTGCTACTAACACCAGTTTTAAAAGTCATATTCTGAAGTAGCTGAACCAAGCATTCTTTAAATAATATACTCTTGTTGTTTGCAGGGTTGTCTAATCCCCAGTTACTTATCAGAGTCTTTTCAGAAGAGAAAACTTGATTTATTATTAAAAAAACCCAAACCCTACATTTCTTACAAATCACTGATTACGTCCTCTGTGTCCATAAGGGAGGCCTCTGTGTCCATAAGGATTTCAGGAAAATGTTAAGTATCTCTGTTTTGACATCCAAGACTTTCAGAATGAGACCACCTTTTAGCAAACTTTCTCTGTAACATAAGCATATAATTGCTTCAAATAGGTATGGACAACCTGAATATTCTAAAAATTTAACTTCCACAAAGAAGTAACCATTTTTAAAAAAGATTTCCCTATTAGCTGTCACATTTTCAAAGAAAATATGATGGAAAAACTACCATTTTTATCTCAACGGCTTCTTCTGATCGCAATTCTGCAGCACGTACAAAACTATCTATCAGAATATGTCAGCCGAGAGATCTTCTTAGCTCCATTCCTTTGCCTCTGAGTTTCACAGTCTTTTATATTCCAAGAAAATAACACCTTGTGCAGGTTAAATGGGACATTGTAGAAGCTGGAGGAAGCATAATGTATTTCTTCCTCCAATACTAGCCCAATAATTGAAATATATTTCCCCTCACTTAGAAACTAGATATTTTCTTCAGTAACTCATCTTCAAATCTCTAACAAATTTTGTTTATCCCAGGATTGTGTTCTTCCTGAAGTCTTTACTCTACATTTAATAATCTTTACTGGCTATCTAATTAATCATATACTTAAATGAACTCTAAACATCAACATGAGTTTCACTTGGAAGAAAAGAGGAGAAAAATCTGCATATTGTTGGCAATACAGAGTGGGCAGGATGACAGTGAGTGTGAAAGAATGTATTGATGTGGGGGATGATTCTGGCCTCTTAAAATTTGTAAAGAATGAGATGGCTTTGATTGTCATCTCAATTCATTATAGATTTTTAACACTTTTAGATAAATTTTTTTTCGCATCTGAGTTGGAACTGATTCAAGTTGGAAATTGAACATTAGGCTATGTTCTTGTCTTAGCTATAAATGAGTTTCACACTAAGACTCCTCCCTATCTTTGCCAAGCTTATTTGTGTATTTGCAAGAGCGATGGCAAAAGCAACAACCTACCTCAGGCAAAAGAGCCTGGTGTGTCTGTCAATATTTGGGTGATGGCCTTATAAAAGGTTCATTAGAGCAATCTGCCCTGAAGCAAAAGAAGATACCGTTCATATCAGCCAACCTGGGACTCACTGTTCAACCCAAAGGACTGAGTACATCCAGCTCTGGGGTGCATACACAGGCTGAGACCACAGCTAGTCAGACCTTCTTCCATCAAATGCAAGTTTGTGAGAAAAAAAGTACTGCATACAGATAAACAGTTTTTCATAAAGGTTTTATGGAGAAGGTGTTGGGATACATGATTTGCTAAATGGCCATGAGAAAGACTAACAATCTCCCATTTAGTCTCCCTTTGTTCTACCCACTAAAACTTAGACACTTAAGTTACAAAAACATTATAAGTTTTTAGTTTTACTCCACAGGCAATGAAGATAGGAGATAAAACCTTAGCATAATTAAATGTTGTTCTCTAGATATCAGTCATGCACAATCCCTTTCTAAGTATGCCTAAGGATTTTAACACTCCTGTTTCAAAGCACTGTAAAAAAATGTGCCCATTTAAAGTATATCTATGTTGTCAGGCTACTGAAAGCTAGTGACTAGCATTAAGAGTCTTTGGATCCAGGACTCACATCCTATTATCGCTGCTGTAAAAGTGGTAAGCCAGTTGGTCATCAGATTAAAAAAAAAAAGGAATCTGTAACCAGTAAGATCAATGGGTAAATTCTATGACATATGCCATTCTTCACCCTCCCTACTATAGGCCCTCATGAAAAACACCATCCTAGGAACCTAGCTAACTTAGTCTATAGGATCTGTCTTTATCTACAAAATAACACCCTTGCTTCTGCTTACCCATATAGTAGAAACTACAGCGAAAAGCCCTCAGGGGATTACAGCTTCTTAAAGCAAACTTGTCAGTTTTAATTCAGGTTAGGTGCCTGCATAACACACTCATGAAGAAACCAAATCAGTTCCTTTCAGAGGTTGATAATCCACTGGTAGGAATTTTCTTGGGCATACACACTTAACATTCATATGGATTCACTGTTGTCCAGGTTTTGGTGGGAAAGGGTTCATTTTTTTCCTAGTACCTGATACAGTGCTGTGTTTTGGATTAAGTATGAGAATATTGATATCATACTGATGTTTTAGTTGATGCTAAGCAGTGCTTATGCCAAGTTAATGATTTTTCAATTTTCCAGGCTCTGCTGGAGAGCAGGTGCACAAATGGCTGGAAGGGAACAAGGCCAGGATGGCTGACCCAAACTGGCCAAATGGATATTCCACACCACAGAGAATCATGTCCAGTGTATAAACTGGGGAGAGCTGGTCAGAAACTGTCAATCACTGCTCAGACACTGACTGGGCATTGGTCAGTGGGTGGTGAGCAACTGTATTGTGCATCACTTGAGTTTCTCAGATTTTATTCCTCTTTCTCTTTTTGTTGTCTCGTTTTTCATTACAATTATCAATAGTAGTAGTAGTAGTAGTAGTAGTAGTAGTAGTAATATAATTTAATTTATCTCAATTATTAAACTGTTCTTATCTCTACCCAGAGGTTTTACCCTTCTTCCATTCTCCTCCTGACCCCACCAGGGCAGGGAGGGGAGTGAGCAAGTGGCTGTGAGGTACTTAGTTGCCAGCTGGGTTTAAACCATGACAATTCTGCAGATGCACAGTAGATGTGATGAGATGGCCATCTGTAAATATACATACATATATGTGTCTCTGTATTTATACATATATATATGTATCATATTATATACATATTTTAATATATTCTTTTTCAAATTGGTAATGTAGACAGTTCTCAATAAATGGATTGATAAAATTCATGTCTGATGGAGAACTACACCATTTTTGCCTGTGTTTCAGCACAATATATATGCCTATACATATGTATTCACCCATGTACATCCACACACACTTAATGTATGTATGCATCATATATGTGTAACAGAGCATACAAATCTACGTATGGCATTTAAGTAATGATCTAACAAATATTAGACACATTGCATTAAGTGCTTAGCTGGGAATAACCTTCAGTTTGGCCTCACAAATCTTTTCTCAGCTACATGCTTCATATCTGGACCATGTGGAAGCATCTTACCTTGCTTCCATTTTCTCTTGCCTCCCGTTCCATCTTGAGATCAGAAATTAGGAGAGTCTTGTATTTGTTCTTTCCATTACTGCTGTGATCATCTAGTCTGTATTCTGAAGTCAGCTGAGCAGAGAGGGGACTGTCACTCAGGTTCAGAGGCTGCTCATCCTGCTCCAAATTTGTTTTGCCATTACTGTTGGTTTCTGCCATCTCCCTGCAGTGTGTTCCCCCTGAAGCATTGGAACTGTGTCCCACGGTCTCATTGCCATTAAAACTCTCTGCGGCTGAATCATCTATTAAAAAATATATATTTTCAGTCACATGCCACATAATCATCTGTCCAGTTCAAACATAATTTATATATTCACAATGTTTTTTCAAAACAGAATGAAAACTGTTTATATTACTAGCACCAGTACATTTCTGCTTGAAGTGCACACACACTCCTCCACATTTTCAAGTAAAAGTTTTAAGTAAATCCATAAAATATTACTAAGTTAAGAGAAATTATCTGGGCTGACACTTTAGTATCACTGTGTACATAAAAGATAATCACAAAGGATTTTTAAGGACAAAGTGATAAAGTCTGCCTCGATCAATCTCTCTGTCCATATGTCCATGGATCTATTTAGATTCTTACACCACACTCATTAGTGCACTATTGCATATTTCTGTAATCAACAGAGGTGCACGTAGTACTGAGAGACAATCTGAATCTCAGGTTTTAAGTGTGCAGAACAGCACGTCATATCCATAAACATCGTCTCGCAGAGACACAATGTAAATACATCTGATGTGTTCACTGCTGGCCCTGGAGATTATACTGGAAGAGCTGACTCCAGGAAACAAAGATCCTCTCTTCATTTTGTTCAGGTGCCTTTTCACTTCGTTCATTCGTGTCATAATATACTTAAAAATACTGATAAATAGTGGATTAAATTATAAACCTGAAAGCTCCATCTAAAAACTCGGAATGTGTCATTGTTACCCTTAAGATTTTACAGCTGGATTGTATGATTAATATATGTCTTCACATACTTATGGATTTGTGTATCCTGCTGTTGTCAGCACTGGAATTTGCCACCTGTGCTACCACTCAGCACTTCTTTATTTCTAAACAATCTTTTGGCCAACAGGCTATCTAGTAAAACATTTTATCTTTCAAAGGATTAAATGGCAGCAGAATTTGGCACTCAGTGTCATTACTTGTTCTCTAAAGCACCTCTTTTTTGGCAACTTACACGGTTTTGCTAATGGTGCAAACACCTGCCCAGGGCTCTACAAGCCTTCATTTATTGCAGACTATGAAGCTGGAAACAAAACTGAGGAGTCAGTAGTCAGGAATGCATTCAGATTGAAACTGGAGATACAGGATGAGATGCACCTTAATATATTAGCACCTTAATATACCCTCTTTTTTGGGTCCTTCTAAACAACTTACATGGAAAAAAAGCAAACACATTTATACACATGAGAAATTAAAAAAAAATCAGGACACGTCCTTTAACAGATGTGCTCAGAAATACTCATGCTTTAACTACATGATTAATCAAATTGTTGAATCACCATCATTATTAGAGTAAAAAACAACTATTCACCACTCTCAGTTCAGATTTTCAAAAGAGGAGAAAATACTAGATAAATGGGTAGTGATCTAATTCAATTAAATACTTAGAAAGCCATAGACAAGCTATCGTACATTGTCGCCTTACTTGCTGCACTCAAACAACATTTTTATGCCATAAATATATACAGGACTGGGAATGCACTACAAACATATTTTTTAAAATCGCTTTGTTTTGTAAACTTGTAAAAAAATCTCATTTTTTAACAATAAAAATTGAGTCATACTTTAAATAATTCTACTTAAAGAATATTTTTGTTGTTCTAAAACAGCTGTATAATTAATGGCTGCAATAAAAAAATAAAACTATGCTTTGGTACATATTTCTTTTACATTACCTTTTGCAAATACTAATGTATATACAATAAAAGACATAACATTCATAGAACAAGACTTTTAAATGTGTACAGCAGCCAAACTTGCAGCAGAACAATGCTGCTTGAGGATTTCAGCTATGTAAGTGAATAAAAAGAGCAGGATTTTTCCTTAATAAACTTTCTATCATGCCCTGAGACTTATGTCTTCAAGGCCGTAACACATAAAAAAGGCTAAAATTCTAAACATGCTTTCAGAAATAAATAAGCAGTTTTACTATTTCAAAATAGAAAATGGAATTCTAATATGGGGTCTTCATTTTTTTTTAAAGAAAATAGCCACATTTCCAATTTATTTTAAAAGCTCTGAGATAACAGAAAGAAATACAGATTTTTTAACAGAGGAACACTTCGGTTACTGCTGATTTGTATTTAGGACTGTTGACAGATAATTGGCTTCTTGATTAACAGTTTAAAAAGTGACAGTTAGTTTCAAATTAATTAAATCAATTACTGAATGGGTCACTGAGTGAGGGATGCTCTTCCCTTTGAAGAGCTCAGAAAATTCCCTACTGTTAGCAGCAAAGAGAGAAATAAGTGAGTAACCAGATACAAAGAACCACCTAAAAGGTGTGGGCACTCCCTCCCCAGCAGCACACAAGTCTGATCCCTCAGGAGCTTCTGTGTGCTGGTACTCAAGTGTTCCGGCCCACGCAGTGCAGAGGAACCACTACCAGGACACGGACAGCTAAATGGAAATGATGAGAGCTGTGCTGAGAGCTGTGCTAAGAGCTAGATCCAGGAACAGACAATTCTCAAGCACAGCTGTTACTTTTGCCTAGAAATAATGCTTGTATTTCTTTTTTTTGTTGCCCTGTATGACATATGGCTGGCAACTGAATCTTACAAATGTGTGAGAATGTTCCAATGCAGAAGAAAAAATAATCTTATGTTTGTTCTAAAACATGACCATTGAAAAGAATTCCTATGCTGAGTAAATGTGATCAAGCATTATAATACTCTGAAACAACAAAAAAGTTTTTACAAGATTTTTGCTTTTCTTAGCAAATACTTAGTTACTTGATGGCAAATCTCTGTTTCCACTATAAAGTCAAATGCCTGTTTTTACAGTCATTTAACCTTGCTTGTTAGAAATGGGAACTTGTTTGTCAGGATAATGGTTAGGAGAATGGCTACAATGGGTATGGTATAAATCACACTTTTGTCAAGTAAACAGAATGTGTAGCTCCATAGAAGAGATGAAGAAAAAACAGAAAGTGGTTTAGCAATAATTTCTTACAGATGTTACCAAGGTAACTAGATTACAAGGTTTAGTACGTTCCTCATCCCTGGGCAGCTGTCTATTTTTGCTATTTTAAAGCAAGAGTTTCTCAGGCATCAGAAACACAGACCACATCAGGAATGACTGGGTTTGGGGAAAAAGGCAGGAGGGTCTTGCCCAGGAGAGGAAAGTGATGTTCATCCTTGGATACGGGCAACCACAGCCCAAACACCTCCTGACCACTCTGGGCCTGCAGGGACTGCAAGCACTCGTGGCCGTCACAAGAATGCCAAGAGGCAAGAACAGATTCGTGGAGACCTGTCCCTCAGACCACGTTCTCCAGCGGCAACTGCCTCTGCCAGGGGCAGCAGGTGAGACCTCACCTCCTTACTTCATCTGGTGCAGCTGGTGAGTGGGGCTGAACCTAAACTGGAAACAGCATCAGGAGCAGCAGTTTGCTGGCAGTTTTCTCACCTTTATATATCACAACACCTCAGCAACAAGGAACTGCTAATGCCAAAAGCCTCTTCTCTTACCAAGTATTTTTTTCCCTCCATCCAGCAGAGCCAGGGGCAGGGTGGCTTGGGGAGAGCTCCCAGAAGACGGGGCTTTGTCCAGCTACTGCCACTGGCCCCTGCTCCTTGCCAGGAGCTCTGTAGAGATGAGGTCCACCCCAGCCCAGAGCATGTGGGACAGCAGCCGTGAATCCACTGCAGGGCTGCCCTCCTACAGGAGGCTCAGCAAACCACAGCATTTCTCTCTGGGCTCACTTAGGCCCCAGCCAGTGGGCACTCCGGCCTCCCACAGCTGCCTGATGAGTGCAGTATAAAACTCCACTGAGGCAAGGGCAGCACATTTTTAAATCCTGTCTCTTGTCTGAACCACCGCTTCAGGATGAATTTTACGGAAAGACCTCCAGAGAAGCCTGCCACAGGCACTGGGAGCTGAGAAGGGAAGGAGCAAAGGGGCTCCAGGCCCTGCACTGGGTATTGGGGCAGTGATGAAAGAAGCTGTGGGATGAGCTTATGTCTTCATCACCACCCAGGACTGCTTTTATCCACGGGCATCAGCCATGACAGAAAATCAACCGTCAAATGCTGCTTGCTCAGGGAAGCACAGGAACTGTGCAGCTTTCAAACCGTTACCCCAGAATGCTGGAAGACTGGAAGTACATCTACAACCGGTTTTGTTACTTAAGCCTGAAAAGGGGGTGTCTGACTGCAAAACACGTATGTGTTTCACTTCTATAAACAGCTAACTGGGGCCTCCCTCACCTATGCAGAGATCCTCTTCCAGGGATTAAAGAGCATCACCCCTCAGGAAAACCCTCCAAGAGCAGAGGGAAGATATCTTTGAATCAGGCAGCAGCTGCCTTCTTGCTGAAGCATAGGGCAGTCTCTCAGCTTAGGCACAGACTTCTCACTCATGGACTAATACTTCTTAAAATTCTTGATGCCAACACCTCCTTCTTCCACGTTGCACACTGCTCCACGCTGATCCTGTGCTTAGGTCTGAACAACACCCTTTGGACACTTTTAGTCCAAGTACTCTCCATGTTAGTGGTAATTAATAGAACAAGGGGTAATGGCTTTAAACTGAAAGAGAGTAGGTATAAATTAGATATTAGGAAGAAATGCTTTACTGAGGTATTGGAAAATGTTGCCATGAGAATTTGTAGATGCCCCATCTCTGGGAGTGATTAAGGGCACGTTGGATGCTGCCCTGGGCAACCTGGTCTAGTGGAATCCTGTTCTAGAGTTCTATGATTCTAATTCTCAAAACAAGATCTACAGTCATTTTTTTACTTCAAGTTAATGTCTTATCACATTGCATTACAGCTTCCAGCTCGTCCTTCCAGATCCCACTGAGACCAGCAAGATACAAAGTGACACCAGCTTTATTTTTGAACACTTGAGAATTCCAGATTCCTGCTGTGAACTTTCCAAGCTCATTGCAGTCATCACTATGTTAGCTTTTCTCCCTCCCTTTGAAGGAAATTTGGAAATGGTGGAAGAAAAGACAATGCCAAAAAAAGCCCAAGCAAACAGATGCTCTGAGTATGAGTTTTGATTCTCAAAACTATTGCATCCTTCACTTCAGTTATCTGCCACAGACATTCACATTATCATGGCCTAAATCTCTGCCAAAACGCAATTTCCCTGTATTTAACACCTTGGATTCTGCAAGGTGATATCAGTGGCAGCTGGTATTCTCATTTAGAGCAGGAAACTAGGTCTTAATTTATAGGAATGTTCTCCTACCAAACAATGTCTAGATTTATGAATGGGCAAAATATATTGCTAGAATTAGAGATTCTTCTGTTACAAGTTAACATACAGTTGTTCTACCCGGAAAGAGCTGTCTTCAGACCAGATACGTCAAATGCTCAACACTGTTCTCTGTAAGAGTGCTTTCTTAAGGAAAGCAACTTCAAGTGTGCACCAAATCTGGCTGGAATAACAAGTTCATCAAACACTCGTTTCCTGAGAGCACAAATTTAAGATCTGAACTCTGATATAAGTGTTGTTGAAGTACTGTGAATCGCTAACCAAAGTACATATATATACTCTCACTTGTCTCCTTGAGAGAAAAGTCTCCAGATGTTCTAAAGGATCTCTTAGCTATCAATTTCATACTCCAAATCACCCAGAATTTTCATATTCCTTGCAGGTAAGTCAGGAACGAGTTAGCAAGCCATTCGACATAAAGACAAATATCTGAATACATTCTCCTCCTCTCTCAAATTACCTTTCAGCTGAGAATGCAATTAAGATTTAGAGCATGCTTTAATATTTTATATAGCTGAGATTTCAGCTACCTGAAATGTATTTTACTAGTCAGTAATCCATAGCGTTGGGCTTCAG
The DNA here is from genome assembly GCA_013397725.1 of Rhagologus leucostigma. Lineage (NCBI taxonomy): Eukaryota > Metazoa > Chordata > Aves > Passeriformes > Rhagologus > Rhagologus leucostigma. The sequence continues at coordinate 648,616 of VZTD01000303.1, forward strand.
CTCTAACAGCAGTAGTGTGTCACAGTCCTGCAATCATACAGCCACATGGAACTTCAGATCCACTGAAAGGGCAAATATCCTACTTAGGAACCAGTCAAAAACAAGCGAAAGGCAATTAGCCTTACAACACATTTGGCTATTTTGAGACAGTCTGACTGTGTGAGGGCACCCTACAAACCAAAACCATTCCTGGTAATAACAAGTCCAATTATTTACATCCAAAGAACATGGCACTTGTTGGGGCCACTTTGTTAGTTCTGCTCTGAGGAATAGAGATGGGAGAGGACCACACATGCAGACAGACACTGATGCCTGCAAACTCCAAGGCAGCAGGCACTCAGGTTAAATGAACATTGTGAGTGGGCTGCCTGTCGACAGAGCATCTCTGAGAGCAGCAAGATGGGTAACTGTTCCTTCTAAAAGGAGGAGATTGGAAGTGAATGAGCTGAGTGGGATGAGTGAGACTGAAACTTCTTGCTGTGCAAATGCAGGCTGTCATAACACCCACTCTTAAAGATTGTCTACCAAAATGCTGTATGATGAAGGTTGCTTTAATCTTGTTGGGCTGGATACCATCAGCCCAGACCTTGAAAACAACGCCTTACACCCATAGCAATCCAATCCATTTGAACATGGTCGCTTGCAAGAGGCAGTACTGCAGAGCAGAGAGTGACAGGTTCAAGACCAATTTTGAGTTACTACGCTGTTCTCCTTAACCTTTGACCTCAATAGTGCACGTGCTTTATTTTCCTATGTTAAAATACAACTGTAATGAAAATAATGTGCTGCATAAGCAAACATTATAAACTAAGTTAGTTACATTCCTTCTACAATTCCACAAAACCAAGGCAACCTTCCTAATGGGAGGTATCGAAAAAAACACTCTACTGGTGGCAACAGACAGCAGGCAGTTTTGGGAGAGGAACACCATAATCAAACAAAAGATGGCCTACAGTGCTGATTCACAGAAACTTCTGTAGTATAAAATATTATGGAGACTTTTCTAAATGAACTGATAAAAAGGCAAGGACACATTTCACTCCTGCCACTTTTCACAAGGACCGTTTAATACCAGTTTGTCACAGTTATGTATTTGGTCATGCTTCATTTACATCACAAGTCATGTTTGAAGCATAAGTTCAATACATAACTTAAAAGCCAGTCCAAATCAACTCTATCTATTCATCATCTCCATTCCCTTTCACATTGTTATAGAGAACAGGGGTTGAATTAATCTAGTTTTCATTGTGATCTCAGACCTTCCCATTTCATAAAGCATAAGAATGGTCATAGTTGGTCAGATAAAAAAATCCATTTGGTCCAATATCCTATCTCCTAATCAGTGGTTATTAGGAGATGTTTAGAGAAGAGAATAAGGCAAGGATATACAATTCTTCCTCCTGTGCATTGCTGAGCCCTTAATAATTTCAAACTCAAGGTCTTTCTGGGCAGGATGTGGCTTCTATGCTGATGCATTATGCTGATGCTCAACCTGTTTTTTCCTTCCAAGTATCCAGTCTGTCTTTGAACCTGTATAAACCTCAAGCACCCTTCTTTGCTCCTCCAAAAAGTTACTGCCATTATTTCTGTTTCCACTGTCCTGTATCAAGGAAACAAGGAACAGGAATTAAGAGGTGGGCAAGAGCGTTTCCAGAGGACAGAGCACGGTGGTGTGCACAGAGCTCAGTCCCTTTATTCCCAGTGAGACTGCATTTGCCCCATTACAAGAATATGTATTAATTGTCCTCTTCAGTTAACCTCAATAACAATAACAATTATTTTTCTCCTTTCGACATATATGCTTTCCTGATGGGGTTGCTTTTGTGAATTCAGCTGTGGAACTCACTGAATTGAATTTAAATCTGAAATGTCCATCCGTTTCGGTGATGCTTATCAACAAATTCCTTACTGTTATTTTCAGTGGTGGAGGAGTAGGTCAGCAGCTACTCCGTACGATCACTCACAGCATGAGTTTATGAAAAGAAAAGGAAACAGAGCAAACTGATCCTTAGCCTTGTCAACAAGAGTACAGTAAATCTGATATACACATGCACATACACAGTGGAATCAGCATTAGCCAGGCTGTAAATCTTATTTCACTATTAAACAAACCTTCCAGTTATTTACAATTTTCCATGGGTAAACATCTCTTCTTGTTGGAGGCACAAAACAGGAAGCTATTTTATTCAGTTATAATGTTGAATAACAGAGCAGTGAACAACTGCCACTCCGTAACATCAACAACTATTGGAAAAATAATACTGCCGTATCAGTCACAGCATTATAGAAGGGCTCATTTATAAAGCTTCATGAGTGACTTGCATGCTTACTTTTTTTGCCTGCAGAGCTACTGTCCCTGCATATGCACAGCAAGGAGATGAAGGAGCATGTCTATTAGGAGGGTCCTGCACACATAAATAACCAATTTGAAAGTTCACTGGGTGCCCAGTAGTCTCATTACCACTATATATCTAGTTCATCCTCGTTCTTTGGCATTTACCCTTCAAAACACGTAGCCCTTACTGCCTCTGGGGAGAAAAATCCCTGGTTTTCCCCTTACTCTGGAGAAACCTCTAGGGTGCTTTTTGTAGCAAAGACTCTATCAAGCAGTTCTTAATGCAGGAAAACTGCAATTCTTCTAAAAGTTTTTATGACTCATATAGGATCATGTTTGACAGGCAAAATGTCATCTGGCACCGAGAACGTGGCTTAGAGCTCCATCTCTGGGCAAGCACTGCAGGAATATGTTCTCAGCCCAACAGCATATGAGTGGTGCCAGAGGTATTGTCTTATGCTCATCCCAAAGAGAACTCCAGACTGCAGAGCAGTTTATTGATAAAAGCTAGGAACTTAGGAAGACTGGGAGACAGGCAGGCAAAGAGGACTTAGGCAGGCAAATAGGACTCTTACGTTTGAGGGTCACTAAAATTCCAACCCTGTACAGAAAACATCAGCAACAAAGATGTTTGAGACTGCAACATCTTATGAAAAGGAGAAATATGAAACTTTTTTTTTAAAAAAGAGGTAACCTAAGAGATCTTGCATTCTCCTATTCCTTGTCCAGCAGGAAGAGGCTTATGCTTTAGCGTAAGCAGCAGCTGCCACCGTTCCTGGCAGCATGAAGAATCTGGTGCTGTGCCAGCAGCAGACAAAGTGTAATATGTAGGTGCATTTTTGGTGCCTAAACTTCAACCCAAATGGGGCTGAAAGTAATTATGTTAAACTTGTCTGCCATTTAGACCTAGTGCAGGTGTGTAGTGTTGAATTTTACTTCATCAGGATCTGCCAGAAGACAAAAGCAAAGAGGAGAGATCAAGTTGGAGTCATTAGAAGAAGTTCTCTGCAGACTGGATGCCCCCAAACCTGGAATTTTTAATAAAGCCCTTTAAAATATAGCCCACCAGCTTTAGTGTGTTGAGTGGGTTCACACAGTGATATCAGTGTGTATTTCTTTCTGTAAGGGTGAAGCCCTGAGCACAAGAAACATAAATAGTTGCTTGACAGCACTGCATCCCCTCAGCAAATTGCTGCCTACTCCTCCATAAGAGCAGAAATGCTATGGAAAGGCTCATTATACCCCCTTCATCAGTAAAACTGGGGGAGAAAGCAGGGAGAAGCCATAAGAATAAACAGAAATGGCTGCTTTGAGCTTCATATGTCCTCATCAACATCTAACCCACATTCTGACTTGGGCCCCCAAACTTTACAGTACGAATTGCTGGATTTGCCTGTTTGCTATATTCCTAGCAGATAACTTACTAGAAGCTTCCTCTTGAAATTGAAAAATCATATGCTGTTAATATTGTGCTTGTCACTAGATGACTACAGCAGAATAGAAATAAGGAAAAATCTTACCTACCCAACCAAAAAAAACCAAAGAGAGAATTGGGAAAATACACCAATACCTTCCCAGATGTACAAAAAGCAGGAGTTGTGCTGAAGTTCAATGGCTGCTATTATTGTATTTCAAGTTTTACTTTAGAACCATTCTGAAGAAGACTTGCAAGCATCCTTTATTTTATATTTGCCATTTATACACAGTGTCAGTAGTTGCCAATTGCTATTTAGGTGCATAAAACAAAGAGAACTGAGATCAAAGTGCCCTGTCAGCCCAATATTTTGAGTACCTCTATAATAATAAAAATAGTTCAGTTGAGTTGACAGCAAAACTCTCAGTAACAATATTTCTACAAATAGTTCAGACTCATTAGACTCTTCATGAACTTTGTCACTCTGTAGTTCAGGATTTCAAAATGACAATCTAATTTCATTGTTTGGTTGCTTTTTTACACAGAAAAGTATAGTTTAAAGACTTGTATTACTTAAAGCAATTTTATTGTTACTTACAACTGCATACTAAAAGCTAGAACACGAAAATTCCTCAAAACTAGAAGTGAAAACATTTCCTACAATTTCCTTCTTTTTTTTCTAGTTTTCATTTTATAATGTTGGTAAAATCAAATCATTTTTTGCAAAATATTTGTTTTTCACTCTGGAAAAATTCTGTCAGATCCTTTCCAATCAGTTGTCACTACTCAGATTAACAGAGAGGCTTTCAGGAAAATTTCCAACCTCAGCAAAGAGTGAAACAAGTGTCTCTGATATTCACATACAGAAATTCAGTTTAAAAATAGGTAATAAACATATAATTGGGAAGACGTAGAAGAAAAGTATGTGGAATAGGAAGTAGGAACTTACAGCCTTTGTTCTTCTATGCAGTTCTAGCATTATCAACAGTGAATTAAAACTTCCTCAGTACATTAGGAAAGTGGATGTTAGTGAATCTGAGAAGTCAGAACAGCAAATATGCAAGTGTAGGACTCCATAAGGGTTGCTCTTTCCTTATGAAGTGGCTGTAACGTAACTAATGTTTTTGCTGAGACAGAGTGTCCATGACTCAAGTATAGGACTCTATTACAGATAAACCATAAGTTTAGAAATTCAATTAATTCCAGAGCTTGGAAAGCTGCTATTACAAACTTCAGCTAATAAGCATGTCTGAGGAATATAAATTACATGTCCCTTTTCAATTCTGTTTGCTTTTTATTCTGCCACTTTAAAATGCTTATAAATGTCCATGGCAGCATGTACATTACTGTTTCCTGCTTTGAGCGTGCCATGGGTAACAACAGTAAGTGGTCTCCTCATTGCTGAAATGAAAACACTATTCTTGTCACACAGGACAGCACTTGATAACAAACTTGGCCTTTCTTCATCTGGCAAGCAACCATTTTTGAATGGTTATATCTATTATGCTTTCCTACTGTATTTTTTACTGTATCAAGTGTAAATTAAAAATATTCAGCATCTATAATGCTTAAGCGCCAGCCCAAACACCAAAAGAATGCAAAGGGTGGTGAGAGTCAGTAGTGATAAAAAAGTCAGCAGTGCTACCTGAACACAAAAATATTGCCACTGAGGTAAAGGACACAAGCCTATTTGGAGCCTCTCCAGCATGCTGACTACAATTACAAGGCAGAAGAATAAGCAGTGCTGATGACTGACCTCCCTTTGATCTGAAAAATTTGTCTCAAGTAGTGAATGCCAAAACTGCCAAGAGAGATGTATAGGCAGTATCATACTCAAGATATTAGAACCTGCTTGAAAGTTTACAACAGTTAGTGCTTTTTCCTACTAAAAACCTATATGGCCCAAGTCAGCAGAATCCTGAAATATGTAATATAACTTGGGTTGAAAAATGGCAGATTTGCAAATTCTATCCACAAGCGTCCATGATGTGAAGCGTTTGACACCAATTGGATGTTACTGCACAGAAGATAGCAGACTTCCTATGAGGTATTAACACCACAGGAAGGTTTCTTCTGCGTTCGTTAAAGTCACCACTTTCAAATTCCAACTTGCCTCATAACCCTACAGATGCTGACTTCCAATCTGACTAAGAAAATTAAAACATGCCCTTTCATTTTCAGGGGAAAAAAAAAATCAACCATGTTTTTTCATCAAAGTCAATAATTTTTTTCACAATTCCCAAAATATAGATGAGCATTTGGTCACACATTGGCTAACAACGGACTAGAATAAGAGATATCTGAACACACACACAAAAAAATAATGTTTTTGCTAGTCTGTTGATAGTCTGTTGTCACAATATTTCTGGCAGGCCAAGTAACTATGATTCAGAGCTCAGAAACTTTGCAAAGCCCAAAGGATCTTACAGATAGTTCTGGCATACCTACTGCTACTCCTCACCAGAGCTGCGGACTTGAAATTTTCGCTGCCAAGCCACCTGACTAAGCAATGTATCTCTTGTTCCAAACTTTCCCTCCCAGTGCAATGCAGTGGACTCTGCTTGGGTGGGGAACAGAGCAAGTATGAGACTGTGTAATGAAAAAGACTGGAAATGAATGAATAAAACTTGAGAACTACTTGCACTTGGAAACTTTTGCATGAAGACTATCATTTTACAGTTCCTTGCTGGGAAGCTAATGCCAACAGAAACGCTACAGGTTCTTGAACTTAAAACTATTTAGTAACTTTCAAAAATTTTCTCCTCATTAAAGGCAGTCAGTTTGCCCTTGATGAAACACCACTGAGAGCTAGACTCAAAACCAGATTATTCAAAAAGGCCAGAAAGTAGGGCAAACAGAATATCACCCTTCAGAGAGAAATCATGAGCTGTTTTGCAGTTCTTTGCAGACTGGAGAGATTTCTTAGGAAACAAAATAACTAGTCCATGATTCTAATTCACTTAAGGGCTTCTGTTAGCCCAGAAAAATTCAGCGATGGAACAGTCCACACACAGAGTAATTGTTGTACGTGCTTTCCTGTGCTTTACACTACTGATAAGGTACCATTACCAATGAAATTTAAGAATGTTTTAATCACAGCAAATCAGTCCTATTCTCACTAAAATATCAACAACTATTTATGTACAAATTGTTGTTAAAGTTCAGAGCACTAAAAAGGGAAAGAATAAGACCTTACCAAAGAATCCAAATGTAATACCTACTTAGCCTCCTTATGATATGGAATAAAGAGCAGCAAGGAATTGTAAAAAATGACCATTTGCTGAGCTGGCTCAACAGATCTCTGTGTGGAAACCAGCAGGCTGCTCCTGGTAAATCAAGAGTTCTGTCCACAGATGATTTTCTCTGTGGCAAAGCTAGCTTAGGATGGAAGGTGAAGCCTAGAGTAAGAGCACTCACAGATACGCTTGGTGTTATTTTAAATAGAGAAGTAAAGATGAAGATACATCAAAATCTGCTCTATAATTTGTTTTCCCTTTACAATCTGTAAACAAGATTATTTGGCCCATGGTATGCTTTATATTTTGACAAGGTCAGCACCGTACAGCTACTTTAATCTAATTGAAACGCACACTAGAAACAGAAACAGATGTATGACAAACAGCTGGATGGCAGACCTGTTCTCAAGCTTTCAGAAAACTTGGAAAATATAGTGCTTGCAAAAAAACAGTTATGAGAATAAACAACACTTGCTAATAATCTTTTTTCTGCTTAGCTAAACTGCAAATGTCCCTCCAAACAACAGAATCCTGACAAATTCTTTCAAATCCTTGATCATTACTTCACAATTCCTAACATCACCTTCATAAACTGATCACCTTCCTTCCTAAATAATTACAAACTAGTTCTGAGGGAACTGGGTTTTCAAGAAGCCTAGTTGAAAAATTTTAGAAGCAGAACATGGGTCTGAAGATGGGTGTGAGAGTAGATTAACCTTGTTTCTTCTGGGTGGAAAGTCTTTACCACTGGATTGAGCAGAAAAGTTACACATGCTGAAACACTATTTCAACCCTGATCATGAACAGAATGTTATTTCTCATAACTATTAAAATCTGGGTGGGGGCTTTATCATTTATATCCAATATAAGAGCAAACATTAGGACCAACACTCAAAAAAGTGAAATGCCTAGTGTGTTCTCTTTCACAGAACACAAGCAGGTTTTTCCTTTTCTGCAATTGCAAAAAAACTGCCATCAGAAGAAATAATACAACCAATGCAACAACAACAAAAAAACAACAACCTAAGGGAGAGCTGTAAACACACTGCAATCAAATCTATTAATTGCACTTCAAACACAAAATTTGATTGTGTTTGAGCACAGCCTTGGAAGGTTTGTTGCTGATGGCACCTGGTGATCCAGGTAGGGCAGCTTTCTGAGACTGTTCCATATTCTGCATGTAGGAATCATCAGAAACTTCAGAGCTAGATATTTAATTGGTCCCCAAATTAAAAAACAATCTGGGGAAAGCATGACTTTACTACCCCTGATTAAGTTAGTGTGACAGGCTCCAGCATACAGAAAAATATTGACATAGGTGTATTGCTCAAAATACATGTCAGTTCAGGTACTAACATTTCACCTGTCTAAGCAAAGAAACAGTTACCATCTTTGATTCTTCAAAATGTGAATAAAAACATTTTGGAGGACTCAAATCACAGTCTTTCTAAAAGAAAAACCCTTTCTTTATTACTCCTTGTCAAATATAACGGGCCAGTACAGGAGCATTTAGAAGGTGGTCTAAGGCTATCATTTCCTTTAGAAAGCTCTGCAATACCTGAGAGATATTCTTGGCATTCCCCTTTATGCAAACAGATAAATACAGATTTTCTAGTTCCCAATCTTGTTGGTCAATGCTACCCTAGGAAAAATGCTCTTGGAAGCTTTTCAAATGTTGGTCCAAAACCTTTTAGGCTCTCTCAAGCCTTTGAAGATGAAAATTTTCTCAGAACTGCTTTAATCTCAACATTATCTTCTTCTGTTGAAGAACACCTGGGACAGCTCTAATTTGAAATATTTTTAAAAATGCCAAAACCAGTAGAATAATGTGGTGACAAGCACTGGAAATGACTGATGTGAAGCCCCTTTTACTTAGATGTCATCAGCCGATTCTCAAGTGGCCTGTTTTCCCAAAAAACCATTTATTTTTAACTTCAGCACTCCAATCTGCAATTTCTGGAGATTCCTACACTAGGAGTCCCTAAAAAACTCAACACCACAGCTGGTGATGCAGGAATTTAAGATAAAACACAGGGATCAGAGTCTGAGCTTTTGTATCAGACACGAACGTATGCTGACAGCGCATTTGTAGACAGTAAAAAGGACCGATACTGTTAATGCATCATGTGGTAACCACAATAGAAGCCATTAAAAACAATCTTCAGTAGTTTATGTAGTAGTAAAAAGCAGAACGGAAGGACATTAGTGAATATCACAGCAGTCTTGGTCTTGGACTTGAATATCCAAATGATAGTTTTGATCAGGTCCCATTTAGTTTGCTGCTGACTGAAGGCATTCATAAATCACAGGTGCAATCAGTTGTTGCCATCAACCCACACATACAGCACTTGTCTGCTCTTCAGCATGGTTCAGAAAACAATTTCAATCACAACAACTAGAGAAATGACAAATTCAAAATTACTGATTATTCACCTACAGAGAGACCATTAAAGGTATCCACACAATAATCTATTGTCAAAAATGAATTTGCAATGATAAAATAAAATGCAATACATCTGAAAGGATCAATCACTCATATCCTGAGCTCATATTCATCCTCCTATCCCCTGTAAAACTTCCATTGGACTCTTCTTGCAACAGAACAACAAAAACCCTGGATTCCTAATGTATCACTTCCTACTGCAATTGCAATTTTGGTATTATTGGTATTGATATTTTGATATTTGAATATTTGGAATCTAAAAAAAAACCCAAAAAATGTAACATTGCCCTAGAGGACGCACGTGTTTCTCACATGTTCCTTATAGATACTGGCTGTCATGACCTCACAAACAACGTCTGGAGAAGACCAAAAATATTCAGATTACTATGGATGACAGCATAAAAGATGAGAATAATGGAGCTGCAACAAAAACGATTGCACCCCTTTAAGTATTAGGGCTGCCAGATAGACCACATGTAGTATCTCAACTACTGTTAGAAAAGAGAACTTGCCCGGGAATTCCTGGTTTCCCTCCCTTTGTGTTTGGCCCTGCTAAAAATTAACATTGCTGTTTTGCTTAGCTCTTCAGTTAATATAAAGGACTTACTATGCAGTAAGCCACAAAGCCAGCAGCACAGCACTGAGAAAGCACTTTTTAATTAACTGCTAGAAAGCTGGCCAGAAGAACATCACACGCTGGGCTAAGATCTACCTTTGGATGCATATGATCTTAATCTCACTAGAGTCAACAGGAGCCAGTGTGTGCAGCCTGGGAAATAATTTAGTCCATTAAATTCATGCAATTTACATACAATTAGTGGCTTCAGAGTTTTAGTTTTGAGGGGAAAAGGAAGACAAAGGAGGTTTAAAATAATCAAAATATTCCCATGTAGATGGCTATTACTGTTTCAAATTAAGACAAACTTTAAACTCAAAAGGTATTTTAAAACCTTTTGGATCTGTTTAAAATAAAAAAATGATTGAAATATTTGAGTTCATGTTTAAAGACATAAAAAACTCAATAGATCTAAGATTCCTGTTTCAAGTGAAGGTACACTTCTTTCATTGAGGTCCACTTCTGCTATCATCAAATCGACCATTTACAGTCTCTTTGAAAACATGATACATATATATATATGTACATTTTCAAGGAAATAAAGAGGCAGAGATGCCTCAGGAAATAAGATGCCTTGCAACCAAGAAAAAATATGATCACTATTACTGTTTTCTTATTAAAATGTGTAGGATAAATCTCTGATATGGAGAGACACACACACATTGCATGTGAAGTCTATATATAGTATAGATATGTGATTTCTGTTACTGATTTAATGAGAATATCAGCACCAAGATCCCTTCTGGGACAGAATAAAGTTTGTGTCTTTATACTTGTGGATGTTAAAAGACAGCCAGGTTCTGCAAGGTGCAGTGTACCACCCAGGAAGTGCTGAACATCTTACTTATTTTTCCCTGAATGAGAATCTCAGTGAAAGAGAGACAAATTGTTAGTCATGAATTCCAAATGGAGGCTGTGGGCAGAAACTGTGCTGTACAACGTTTTGGGGGCTATTTTTGCAATAGTGAGAAATATTCCAAGGAAATAGAGTGACACACTATCGACAATATTTTTTTGTTTGATGCCATGATGCATCAAACCTTGTTCTGGTGAATCAGTATATACATTAAATTATCCTACTTACTCTTATGCATGGAAAAGACGCATCAGAGAGCATTATGTTAGCCAGTTCAGCACCTAGTCAGCAGACAGCCTGAGCACTGGGACACAGTGGAACGAGAGAAGGCAGTTCAGGAAGAGCGTAATACCTGCTGGGAGCAGGAATGCTGGGCAGAAAAGGAATGAAGAGAAAAGCTTGGGCAGAGGATTCACCCACTGCTGTGAGGAAGCCAACAGCTCTCAGAACAAGAGAGTGCCAAAGAGAGAACATGCAAGTTTTGGTTTTTTAAGAGTTTAGAAACTTTGGCTTTTATGTATACAGCAGAGTCAACTCTGTTTTTTAGTTTCTGGTAACTCAAGGAATTTCAGTTTATTCAACAGAAACAAGAGTTTATACAGAAATTTCCTCAAGTTTGGTGGCCTGGACTCCTGAGTCTGAGCAGTCTCTACTAACTGTACCTGCCCGTGTGTAATACAATCCCACTGCTACAAGGAGCATTCACACCCTTTCCCTGGAAGCGAATGTGAACACAGGCGATGGGTTTGGATGCATGCTTTGAATCCCACTGCACTTCCTCACATGCAGGTAGTCCTGTTTACTCTTGTCTAGAAACGCACATAAGAAATTCAAGTCGTTTTGTGAAAACTCCTAATAAAACTTGGACCAGTTTCCTAAAACTGCACACTTTGTAGAAGACAAAATAAGCTTAGATAATGTTTGACCAGCCAACGTTATTCCATTTAGCACAAGTTAAATGCTGGAGAAAAAAAAAAAAGGAAACAAATCCCAGCCTTGAGATAAAAAAAATCCAACTTTTCAGTTAAATAATTTAATAAAACAATACACAAGGTAGAAAATCTGTGCATTTAACAATCTCAGTTATTTTAATGACTGTAAACAGTCAAAAACATATCCTCACAGAGGTGGTGAAAATATACTATGAAACCTATGGTAAATCTTTCTCAGTGTGTTTTTCATCACAGAAGGGACTTTTTAATCACTAATTTAATTTGACAGATATCAAGAAATAATTTCATAATACTCTTTCTAATTAAAAGCATTTATTTGATGAATTTGCTCTTACCCTGATCCCCACTTTGCTTGGCATTTCTGTGGAATCCCTATCACCCAGATGTCCACCACAGATTCAAGGGTCAGCCTAAATAATGGCTTAAAGCTTCCATACCCTTTGCGTTCATTTCTATGGTCCTCCATAATAGATGTACACTGGCTATTGAGTTTGTTAACTGCAAAGAAGACAGACAGTTTCTTCGATTATCAGTGTTCTCACTATTTGGTAAACCAGCCCAAAAAAAGAAAGTTTGAAGAGAAGGCTGTTGTTACACTAACCAGTCTGGAGCTTATGACACTTTCTGAGCTGTCCTGGGAGGGAGGTGAAAAAAAACACCACTATCCCTTAACTACCCATGCCACGGACCCAAGCCTCTGGAAAGGCGACACAGTGGTCTTTTATCGTTTCAGTCAAGATGATTCTGCCTTTAGCTCTATAGACACACAGAGAAATATAACGTATGCTGTTTCTTTAAGCAGACTGAGTGTGTGTATACTAAGATTTTTCAGCAATAAGCTTTTTAGGTAGGAGGAAAATACCTATCCTGCAAGGTGAAAACAGGTCTTTAACTTCCTCTGTGTTATATTATCACGAATCACTCATGGGCGTTATTAAAACAAAGACCCCACTTGTCTGCATATGCATGTATGTATTGCAAAAACACTCAAGCATGCAAGCATTTTAGACACTTAAAACACGTATGCATAATAGATCTAAGTTAGAGGATATGGCTATATAGAAAATAACCACTAATAATTATAAAGGTTTCTTTTGATTAAAACCAGAAAAAGCATGCATACTAAAAATGCAAGAATACATAGGCTGAACATAAAAACTCTGGTGGAAAAATTAGTTTAGGAAAAGCTGACAGTAATAAAAAGCAGACAGTTAAAATCTAACTGCAAACAGTCTAGTTTAAAGCTGGGAATCTTGAGCATCTATTAAAGTGAAATGCAGGATCATATCAAGGAAAGGCAGAACATGAGAATAACCAGAAATGGAAAAGCTAGAATATCCTCTGTTTAATTCTACCAGCAAGAAAACAAACATAAATTTTACATGCTGCATCATGTCATACACCACCTTAATTCAGCTACATTAGAATGAGTTTTCCTCAAAGAAAAGCTCATGTTATGACTATACCTTTAAAAAGCTCATGTTTTCACTGTTTGGGTTTTTATATGAAGAAAAAACAAGACTGAATCAGGAGTTGTAAATTTTTATACTTAATTTGATAGTTCAGCACTTTTGCAGTTGAGTTTGCAGCACACACAGACCAGTTCCCTCACGCTTTCCCGCTTATTTTTCAGCACTCAGGAATTCTTAAGCACGCTGCACAGTGCATATACAATTTGTAAAGCATGCTCATAATCACTTGTTCAGCTTTATACCCCAAATGAGACACGCTTCAGGTTTCTATGTGCACATCTCACAATGATGTTTTAAAATTTTATCACCTAGTTTCCAAGGAACTGAGGCTTTGAATCTATATTTGAAATACCACCTGAACGGGTGAAACATATTGGTATTCCACACACAGCCTCCTGCTGTCATTCCACTGCTGGCATGGGACAGTCTTCACCAAGACTTAGAAAACCTCATTCAATATTCCTCTCTGGAGGATCTGACACTTACTGTGAATTCTGCTCTTCAACTTAAATACCAGTGTCTGTGGCAGGCCAATTCTATCATTGCAGATACAGCATCCCTCAGGCGAGGTCCAACCTTTCTCTTGCAGTGCACCCAGGGATTAGCTTGACTTCCCCTAAATTCTCTCCAGTGCACAGTACAAGCTAATCTTTCCTGTAGGAAGCAGGAGATGGGGTTGCCATGACAACAGAGCACATTCTAGCAGTGGGACCACTGAGATGAGCTGAAAAGACGACAGTGAAACATGCACTCAGCCTTCCTCCGGGGCTACGGGCTTCTTCCTCCAGGATTTAATTCCCCTGCAAGTTTAGTGACAGGCTAGGAGGTTGATTAGCTATGTATTTTGCTGTGGGGAGATTACTAGTTAAGAATATGGTTGAGAGATCATAGCATTATTTAATGAAACTGCTGTCCCTCCATACATTAAATTGCTGATTTAAGTGTGGCTGCTTTTGAACCACTACTCTTTCATACACATTAGTCCTACACTTGGTCCACACTGACATCTCACTGTAATGCAATCACAAGCCGAGTCCTGTGCTTCAGCTTCGGTTTTCCAGCATATTAGGCACATTTTTATGCTCATACACACACATGCTCACACACACACATGCACACAAAGAGCTCAGTGTAACATCTGTGTTTGGAGCTCAAAGGCTTCTGCTGATGGGGGAGGGGGCACCAGGAAAAGCAAGGCACAGCAGCCACGTGTTTCATACAAATGACACAACAGCCACAATAAGCTTTGGGAGCTCTGTTCATCAGGCAAAAGAAAACTGAGTAATCTATACTGTAAATACCAGCTATTTTCTGCCCCAGAATAATGTCTGAATCCTACGCTTTAAAGATTTTTTTTTTCTCAATGAGAATAATAGAAAGCTTTTTTAGTTCCTGCATTTCAATTATTTACACGTTTTTAATTGCTCAATCAAATTTTCATGCAGAGAGTTTTTCTTTGTGTTTTAATTTCCCTTGCAAAACCACACCACACATTATTGTGGTAAATTCCTGGAGGCTGGAGCATGACTGTGTCTTCTCCTGTTATTTCAGAAACAAGCATGTCTCAGTGAGCTTTCACCTTAAAGACACAGCAACCAAGAATTTTCAGTTTCTAATCATGTTTGTAAACCACTCATTTGCCCAGGACAGATTCCTGTCTCCTTTGTGCCTTCACTTTTGAGCATGTAATGTGTGGCCGCACACCCCATCATCAGGCAACACCAGTCCCCTCAGTACATGTAAAGGCTTAAGCTATCCAAGTACAGAAGAGCTGTAGATGAGCCAAATCCACATCATCTGAATCCATTTCTCTCTCTGGAAATTTTAAAAGAAAAGAACCTCCATGAAGCTCTCTGACACAAGAAAGAGAAGGAGCCCAGGGGCTGCGTTTAGCCAGAACTCCTGTAGGCAGGAGAGGTGGGGGTGGATGAAACAGTGGGAAGATATACAACAGCTTTCCCTCTACAGCAAGTTATACATGACAGTTGGCAGGTTAGTCCCAGCTAACTTAGTCTTGGCAAACCACATAAGGCCAAGAATTTTGCTGGAGAGGGAAGGTACCATGTTGGGGAGGCACCTTGATGACTGGAATGTGTAAGGAAATTTTTAGGAGGTCTGGGAGGATGGGAGCATGTGGAAGCCCAGGCCAGGATCTCTCATTGATCATCAAATCACTGGTTTTATCCTGGTGCTACACTAATTGCGTTTACAGTGAGAAGGTCTCCAACAAAACCCAACCAGAAAAAAACCCCTAGAATTCCTTTTCCATGGGTAGGCAATACTGCATCTCCATAATATTGAAAAGTATCTCAGTGTTACACAACCCTTAAAAGTTTTATCTTAATTTGGATTTTAGCGTGTCGGGAATATATACACACGAAACAGTGATCCTCAGAATCTGCTGGCTCTGACTCATCCCACAGCTTGCTATGAAGATGAATTACACCACACAGTATAGCACCTGTATTTATTATCATCTAATTAGTGTTAGGTTTTACATTTTTTTTTCCACTTTTCCACTCAAGTTCTATCCAACTGGAGAAATGCCAAATCATGTAAGCGACATACGGTTTTGCTGTTGAAATCATCCAGCCAGAATTCCCAAATACTGAAAAAATCTTTGCCTAAATAACTTTCGGTTTGAAAGACAATACTTTACACCTTCAATTCCAGTGGGAAACACTGATATTTGTAGGTATGAAAATTGGTTTTGAGGAAAAAGGGCATATAATCAGATGTTGCATGATGTTACAGATTTTTCCTGTCACATGCTGCCTCCTCACGATGTGAAAAGAACAGTTAACAGCAAAATTATTGCTGTGAAAACAGCTAAACTACTATTATGGTTAATGAAAGTAAGGTTCTGTTTCTTTTTTGTTTCACAAGCTACGACTGTAGAAATCAGTAACTATTGCCCTTAGAATGCAAACATTCATTTCTCAGTACTCATGTGCAGATCTTCCATTTAATAATGCTGCATCCTGTGTTTCTGGAAATTCAGACTTCCAGCCAGGTACAAAACACAAGTATGTTCCTTTAGTTGTTGGATAGGGAATGGATTCCCCTGCTGGCACCCTAAACAAGTAGCACCGGTTACCAAATTGGGTCCAAACTATTCCTGACCATATTCTTCTCACTTCTAGCAAAAACTTCTTGTTTTTTATTTCAGATGAATACCCAAACCATGCTCTCAGCAGGAACACACACTCTTACACACACGTGAAGTAACGAAAGCAATTTAAATGAGCTAAGTTTGGAGATCTCCTGGAACATCCAAGAGCTCACAGGTATTCTTGCTGCATCCATCTATCGCTGGGTATATCCAGGAAAAGGCAACTGTCTTAGTGAACCGCAGTAGAGCATGCCAGAACAGGGGATAAGATAAAATGAAAGCTGAGGACATACATTTAAGCGCTCTACTCTAACTGAGAAACAACACTTAAGTGTAACATTCCAGGAGCAAAGCAGCACACTTCTAAGACTTGAGTAGAGTAACCAGTTCTATTTAACAGAAAATGCCCTCACTGCTCTCACAGGTCTCTCCTACCTTTTTCAAAGGTAGAATCTACCTTTATCAAGATTGGAGTCCAAATTTCGCTCTCTGTTTACCCTCTTGCTTGGAAGAAGATGAGAGGTGAATACACAACAGCCCCTTTTCCTCTCAACAGGACACCCACAGTTTAAAGACAAGATTTGGAAGCTCAGAAGACACATCTTGTCCTATATTTCTGCATGAGTTCACAGCTTTGGCCTCAAATGAGGAGTCTGAGGATTTCACATTGAAAATAAACAAGAAAAAAGACAGGAAAATAAAACTATATTGGTTCAACATGAAAGGTGGACATGAGAAAATGAAGGGTTTTGTTTTGATTTCCTGTCTTTTTCTTTACTATGCTTAACTATGAAATCATAATTGAATTCTCATTTTTATTATATAATTTCTAAACATAGCTGTTCACAGAGTCCTTCGAAACCTGTGGATGAAAGGAAATATCACTCTTTAAGAACTATTCATTTGAGATTAAACAGTGCTAAACGCTGAGCCCTGAACAAAAGGTTTAAGCACATGTAAGTCTTGCTGAAAGAGCAACAGTGCCCAGTACTTTACAGGTTCAAACCTGTTATTTGGGGTTTTAAATCCCCTAATTCCCTACCCTTTCCTTTCCCTTTTTAAATATATCTTGGAAACTGAGATCCTGCTTTTTTCAGATGAATTTGTTAAACGGAACAGGGTGACCTTCAGTCCTTGTGCAGTGATACATCAAGCAGCAGCCTCCACCAGTGCAGGCTGTACCACAACCTTCTGACAGCAAACACTCAGACTTCATATTCTAAGCACAGAACTAATGGCACAGGGCTAATCACCTGCATACACCTAAATTTGTAAATGAAAAAGACAGTTTTGCTATTTTGTTTCAAGATTGTAACTAAATTGTTCTCAAACACAGTCTGGTTTATGGGGCTTTTTTAAATGTGTCATACAATTAAACATTTCCCACCTGTAATTTTACCACTGGATCATTTAGACAATCAGGACCTCTCGCATTTTATTTCCATCCCTGTAGTTTTTCTCAGTTTACTGACTTTACTCAAGGTTTACAAATAGGAGTAGGCATCAGCAGAATCAGTGTTCATGAATTTTCAATCAAATTATTTTGTAAGTAATAACACTTTTCAGAGGATAGGATTTTTAATATGCAAAATGATAAAAAGTGTTGTGATTTCATTCTAATAGCCAAAGGAATTTATACAGAAAAACTAAAATAGCCTGTACTTGTAAAATTCTAATACGTTTTTATCTTTTTAAGCAAATGCTTTGCATTTTATGAATGTAGAGCAAATGTAGAAGTACTCATTGAAGGGATAAAGCTACCCCATTGTGAGACATCGACAACACTGAATAACATTAAACTAAATTATTTCTACACTGAAATCATAAATGCAAGATGAGGTCAGATGTCTCAGGAAGATGTTCTTTTCCCTAGACCTGTGAGATTAGTTTATCAGATTGGGAGTGGTGGAGAGGCCTAGAAAGATAAAAGTGCTCTTTCAAATGTCTTTTGCTTCTACAGCTCCTAAAAACTGAATTTTGTTACTTTTTTAAACAGGCAGCAGGATTGGACTCAGAAATCTCCAGAGATGCCTTCCAAATTCACCTATTCTGTGATTCTGTGAGTTACATTAGTCAATGTGGCAGTACAGTCTCTGGTGAGTGAGACCAACAATAAAAGATTACACCATACTTCTGTCTGATGGACATTGTGATTCAAAAAGGATATACAGAAAATAACAATGACTTTGAAATACATAATTTTTGCAACAATAAGCCCTTAACACTCTCCTGCAAGAGGAAAAGAACAGATATACTCTCCCAATCCTGACATGAGCCAACAGCCACAGGCATGATGGAGAAGAGAGGGAGCATGTTTCCCTGACTCACCCTCCCCCCATCCAACTCCATTTTCACAGAATCCTGGAATCAATTAGGTTGAAAAAGACCTCTGAATCATTGAGTACAACCTTTGACCAATCAACACCTTGTCAACTAGACCATGGCACTACGTGTCACATCCAGTCATTTCTTGAACACCTCCAGAGACAGAGACCCCACCACCTCTCCGGACAGTCCATTCCAACGTTTAAAAACCTTTTCCATGAAGAAATTCCTCCTGATGTCCACGTTTTCCAGTGCTCAAGCTTGCAAACCCTGACCCTTTCCTGAACCACACACAGATGTACCCTACACCAGCCACAAGCTCAGCGGATCTTTCACACAGTAACACTTTTGACTCCTACCAGGTTTGAGCTCCTGACACTTCATCAGTCTGCAGGACATTGTGTTATTGTGCTCCTGCAGAGGAGCCCTGTTCTTCAGGACAGTTTTGTACCAATGTGACCAGTGAAGATCTCTGATTTTTTCATCTGCAGTTCCCAGGATACCAGCTGCAACATTGCAAGATTCACATCTGCTCTCTTCCATTTCAATGCAAAATGCTTTGAAGGTCAGATCATTTTTTCTCTACCTAAATGTAACTGTGAGCATTAAACTCTACATTCCCGGTTAGGAAATTCAAGGCACGTGTACTTAAAATATTTAAATTAAATACGATCTGGGTACTATCACAAAAAGGTTGCATTTAGCACCATGTAAACTTGGACAAATGCAAATGTTCAGTAATGTAGAACCTATTCACAGTCTGAGATAACAAAGCTCATTTACAAATGTATGTTTTGCAAGCTCAGTGTTCTTGCTGTTATACAGTGTTCAAGCACACTCTCTGAATTTATAGCACGAAACCTGTCAGAGTTCAAGGAGTGTCTGGATGACACTCTTAGTGAAATGATTTAGGTTTAGACAGTTCTGTGAGTTCTGACAGTTCAAGGAGCTGGACTTGATGATCCTTATATGTCTCTTTAAACTTGAGATACTCTATTGTTCTCTGATTCTAATATTTACATTTAACACTATTAAAGAAGCAAATTGATTTCTGTTTATTATTGTGAATTTTGCTCTACAAGCTCGTGTGTTTGTGCATAAGCTATCCAAATGGGCAAGGTGTTATGCAGTCGTTTGCAGACAAAAAAAAAATTAAGACATCCAGGGTATTTACTGTTTTATTCTTTCAGTATTCATCATTTCAGTCAGAAAACAGCATCTCTATGACACACTCTGCAGTCTGACTTTCTCAGCTGATTTTAAAAATCCAGGAAATCTAAGTTTTTGCTGTTTGAGCACGGAAGAAATTCAAGTACTACCTTTAGTTAAGAAAGGAAAACTTAATCTAGATTAGCTTTATTGAAGTAACTTCTGCTTCATTAATCATATTTATGGCAGTATGGGATATTATCAGTATGATAAATGCTTTTTGTACTGCTCATGGTTTCAAATGAAATTAATTTTAGAAGCAGCATCAAATTTCCTTCTTATTACTCCAAATCACATCACTACAGTACTACGGATGACCCCCTGTGCATTTCTGTGTTTAAATGTGTTTAGGTCTGTTTTCAATGTAACAGGAAGTCTGGGTCTTTCTAGAAATGTACAGCTTCTTTTCCCATATATATCAATTTAAGTTACTGTTGAGGAGAAAGACACTGACATTAAAGAAGTTGGAAATGGATGCAACAACACGTAGTGAGATGACTGAAGTTTCTGTAAACAAACAATTTGGAAAGACCAAAAATGCCCCCTTCCCAATCATGCCAGGCAGGAAGTTCTACTTAAAGCTCCCTGAACAGCTTTCGCAGAATCACAGAACCATTGAATAGTTTGGCTTGGAAGGGATCTTAAAGATCCTCTAATTCCAACCCCTCTACCATGGGCAGGGATGCCTTCCACTATACCAGATAGCTAAAGTCGAAGTCACCTCCAACCTGGCCGTGAACACTTCCAGGGATGGGGCATCTGCAACATCTCTGGACAACCTGTTCCAGTACCTCACCACCCTGACAGGAAAGAATTTCTTCCTAGTATATAATCTAAATGTACTCTTTTTCAACTGAAAGCCATTTCCCCTTGTTCTGTCACTATATTAATTATGAATTCAGAGCCGAGAAAACATTTTAAGTAATTTCTGTCTCAAAGATCACAGTAAATAACAAAGTTTACATAAACCATACTTGCTGCTGATGTTTCTCATGGAGCTCCCATTTATGACACACAGAGAAATCAAGATGAGGGAATATGAAAAGTTAGTGGCCCAGAAAAGTGACAAAAAAGCATCCCAGTTACTTATCTTTTAAAATCTGAAGAAAAATATTTGGTATAAGACCATAAATACCAAAATCAAAAGTGAAGCAATTTATGCTCTATTTCTTTGCATATCTATAAAGAGGCAAGAAGGATATGCTATCCAGCTTTGGCTTGACAAAGCATCATACTCAAGGAACACCCACCATGGGAAAAGAACTGAATATTCACATTTTCATTCTGGTTCAGTATACATCAGTATATTTGAAAGAAATTTACTTATGTTACCCCATGGCTGCTGAACGACAGCTGAGGAACAGAATATGGCTAAAAGAAAGTGCAAGCTGTAAAACAGATGCTTCACAAACACCAGGTAAGACCTTTTAAGCACAGCTGATCTGTATCCAAATACCTGCATTGGTTCTTTGCTGTGAGGTGCACCTCTGGAAGACTTGTACGAGACGATGAAGCAATAGCATGTCAAAAGCACATTAGGAAGAATGTGAAGAAAACTTTACTTCCACTTGATTTTTCCTCCTAGTTCCAAAGCTCTGTTAAGCTTCATCAGCAGGATAGAAAGAATAATTCTTTGGCCCTGGTAGGTGCAAAAGCTAAACTAGTTTCTAGAGGGGAATTATGTAATGCTCGTTTAAATTGTTATCTTATATTCTCACCAGAAGAGAAGGCAGTTGACTGATTCAGCACAGCTGGCATTAGACTCAAAGAACGATATGAATAAAATATTCCAAGGGCATCTACCCTGACGTGAACCACTTAGGCTCTGCAGATAAGAAAGACAAATAAATGAAGTTGAGACATGAGAGCACTACCTGAGCCAAAACCTCGGCTTAATCCATCTATTAGCTAATGCTCACAGATAGATATCAATTTTTAGGAATATCTAATAGGGACAGAGTGGGGATAGTACCATAAAACTGACCTAAGAGAATTCAGTGTAGAGGAGGAATGGGAGGGAGAAAGGGATATCACATCTGCAGGGTATCCTCTAAAACAGAAACGCCAACAAGCCTAATGTCCCCTATGGAACACCAAACAGATGAGGGTAACGTGGATGACTATTGCTACCAGCCTGGTCTCATCCATGCAGTGCAGTAGTGAGATGTGGGGGGGGTTATTGTTAGTTCCCACCCACGCTTCACTTCTGAAACTCCCACTAGTAAACACGATTCGGGAAGACTGTTCCCCACCAACGTTCACATTACATAAAGGCTTTGCTTACCTCAATATGAGAGTGGCAACATTTTTCCCCTGCATCTCAGACTTACAGATTTTCACTGACAGAGTAAAGTCCCTTTGATTTTGTTTTTTTAAAATTTTTGCTCACAGTTCCTGCCACGAAATCACTAAAAGGTCATGGATACACAGAGAATCACTCTCTAGAGCCAGTGCCCTGGGGTACTGGTTCCTCATGAGAAGGCTGGATGTGAGCTTCTGGTTTGCTTTCGCAGAGCTGGTACACTGGTTTGACATTGCCAGTAGGCACATCTTGCAGGGCTGCCTGCAACACCTGCGTCTCCACTGAGCTCTGCCTCCAAGGCATGCACGAGTGTGTCACTCTCTGTACAAAGAGGGAGATGAGGGTGGGCACAAGCAGTTCCAGCTGCAGCACGGAGCAACCCCTGAGGAGCACGCCTAAGCACTTGAGTGCCTGTTTGGAGGAGGCAGGCACACGCAGTTCAGGCAGTGACTTCTCACAGTTTACTTTTTCTTTTAATGAGCACCATCAAACAGAGACAGGCTTTTTGTTTTAGAGAGATTGCTCTTGCCATCTGAGAAAGGTTAAAGAAAAGAAAGTGAGCGTGTCAGCAGGGTACAAGAGGGGAAAAAAGGAGAGGAAAAAAAGGCACTAGTGAAGAGCCAAGGACCTGCCTATTCTTTGTTCTCAAGTAGTTTTTCTTTCGGTTGGTTAGTTTGGGGTTTTTTTAGAATTTCTGTTTAACATACATGCACATATATCCGCATTAGCACTTACACGTTCCTGCTTGTATCGGGTCACCACTATGGCAGGCATTGTACCCATATATGTGGGTACACATAAAACCCCTGGCCTAAAAGCTTACTGCTGAATCAAGCAAGACAAGATAGAAAATACATGGATTTAAAGCAACATTATAACTTCCATTCTCCAGACAAGAAACAAGACCAAAAAAAAATCAAGAGCCTTGACCAGGGTAAAGATTACTAGGAAAGAAAAGCAAACCCATTGAATCCCTGAATCTGCGTCTCTCCCTCTCATGACCAGAGCAGGGCTTGCACACTGGTCACTTCCATATTGCTATTTTTGCTGTTTAGCTATTTTTTCTACCACACTAAAAAGGATAATTTTTTTCAGAGGTACATTTGTTTCTCTGTGTAACTACTGGTGCATCTAATAACATAGTCTCCACTTAAAAAATAAAGAGTAGCAAATTGTCAGCAGTAACAGACTCTAAAAAGCCTCAGGATGGTTGAATTGAGTGTGTTAGTACAAAACAATCAGATACTTTTCGGTAAAGAATTCCACTTCACTGATGGCAGGAAGTGTATTAAGCAATAGGGAGGGGTAAGACAAAGATTTAGGTTACAATCAGTCTTCATGTCAGTTCATGAGGACAATTAGGACAATATG
Source organism: Rhagologus leucostigma (assembly GCA_013397725.1). Classification (NCBI taxonomy): domain Eukaryota; kingdom Metazoa; phylum Chordata; class Aves; order Passeriformes; genus Rhagologus; species Rhagologus leucostigma. The sequence goes on from VZTD01000303.1 coordinate 672,260, forward strand.
GACCAAAAATCAAACAGCAGGCTCGCAATACAGTATGTAACTGAGGGCTGCCTTCCTGTTTTGCTACAGTTTCCCTGATGCTCTCCTAGGTGAAGGGAATCCCCTCACTTACTTTATCTCAGAACTTTGTTTCCTTGATACTATGCAGTGTATTTCATCGAGTATTTGACATCTAGATGTGATGCCTGGAAACCCAAAAACAAGCACAAATAATCACAGTGGGTCAAGCAAAGATTCGTCTGGCCAAATATCCCAATTTTAAGCAGATGTTGGGCAAAAGACTGTAGGAATGGTAAAATACAATGATCCTTCTCCTACTACATCCTTGCAGCTTCCAGCAATCCATGCTTTAGTATCTTCTTTGAGGAAAGTGTTTTAAAAATATATTGAATAGCCATCAGTTGACCTGTGCTTCAGGACTATGCTCACTTCAGTTTTTTTTGCTTCCGCAACATTCTGTGACACTAATACCACAACTTTGTGATTGCCTGCATGCAAAAATGTCTTTCGATTTTTATGATCTCACTGCCTGATCATTTTATTGTGACCCAATTTTTACAGCATGAGAAACAGTATAGAATAATACAAAGTTTGCCACTACACACCACTTACAACTGTACAAACCTCTGTCATACCACTCCCTCAGGCATATTTTTCTGCAAACTGAAATGTCCAGGAGTTTATTTAATGTCTCCTAATTTCACACCTCTTTCTGTTATAGACCTTCTTCATTGTGTCTTCTCTAGGCCTAGAGCATTTTGTGATAGTATTTGTTTTATAACATCAGTTTTCAAGGTGTGATAATGCAATTAAGTTCAAGGAAGCACACAGAACGTAACATGATAACGAATTCATATTCTGTATGCAAATTTTTTGCAGTGTTTAAACAGAGATTTAAAAAGCAGAAAAGATTTTTAGCTAACATTTCTCCCTAAGTGTACAAATATGAGCTCAATTTATGTATAAAATATTTACAAGCTGTAGACTGGGAAGTCCAAATTTGCTACTCTTCCATTTAAAGCTATCAAACTCTTCTGCAGAAGAACACACCAGCTCTTTTTAAAGCTCACATCAGTGGCTCTGATGAACTGGACTCATGCTACAGACTTTCAGGATACACAGATATATATTTCCAGCTAAGAAATCCTACACAGGAATACCGCAAAATGCTTTAAACTCTTCCCTCCTCTGTTTAGCACACACCTCTAAGAAATATCAGAGAACACATCACAGATGACCTCAGCCTTTGTATGGTAAATAAGGATAGCAAAAGTCTTTAAGAAAGCTTAGTCCCGAACAGTATGAAGTGTATACAGCTGAAGTTACATGTACAAACAGGTAGGAAGCCAAAACTGTTCAGTCAGAAAATGATAATATAGCAACAAGAGGATGCATTCTAGCTGTGTCTTCATATTATAGATTCTACCGTTAAGGCTTTAAAATTTCACAGTATGAAAAGATATTGGCAGTCATGCACTGGTTACTATTCTAGAAGATCCCCAGGAGATGGTATTTATTTAGGTGGAAATCTATTTCTGAGGATAGCCTCCTGGGAGATCCAGTACATCTCTTCCTGAGCTTCCCGAGGGGACAGCAGTCAGACAACCTCACTTCAGCATCCTGCAGTACAACACAAACAACATAATGCAGGACATTCACTCAGGACAAGCAGACAGCCACTGTCAGTGTCTCATTAGGCTGTCACAGCAAGGAAAGGCTTCACACAGGGACATTAGTATTCCAGTCACTGAATCCACGTTATGTAGAAAAGTCATCTTTTCCCTGCACATATTTATATGTATATTACTCTATACCAGAGGGAAACCCTTTCCAAGGCTTTCCTTTGCCCACCTTGCAGCACACAAACCCAAGTCCTGTCTCTAAGCCTCAGGCCTGAGGCTATTTAATTTATAGACACTTTAGCCTTAAGTGAAATACACAGTATGTCGATTCAGTCAATAAAACCAGCACCACAGATGGCTTTTTCCAGCATAGTATCCGTGTCCAGTTCACTGTATCTCTGGCATTTAATAAATGCATTTAATATGAACACAGCATCTAATTTAAGTTGCCAAAGTTTCTGATTTCACAGATGAAGTTGAAAGAACTTCAGAAACCTGAATTACTGGTCCATAAGTTTCACTTTCATGATATCAGGTGCCCCAACTTAGAAGCCCAAGATTCTCAAAATTATTAGAGAAATCATAAACATATGCATATGTATAAATAAATCCCAAAATCTGCCTTGTTTAGCAAAATGGATTTTTGTATTTCATTTAAGTATTTCAATGGGTCTTGTTTGAATGAGCATTTCTGCTTACAGCTCTCCTAAAAATCAACCACATTTTCTGGAGAACCGAAATTTAAAAATGGAAAAAAAATTCAAAAAACCTAAAAACAAACAAACAAACAAACAAAAAGCTTTTCTTGATAATTTAGTCAAACTTGTTGGCAACGAACAGGAGGAGCTGGAAGCCATTGTGCAGCAGGAACAACTGGAGCTTAATGATGGTGATGATACGACTGAATATTTGTGGGTAAGAATAAGGGGGAAGGCCAGCAAGGCAGATATGATGGTGGGAGTGTGTTACAGACCACTCAAACAGGATGAAGAGGCAGATGAAATATTCTAAAGGCATATGGGAGAAGTCTCACTATCACCATCTCTCGAAGGCTCCTGGGGGCCTTCAACGTACCAGATATCTGATGGAAATACACCACAGCAGAGATGAGACAGTCTATGAGGGTCCTGGAAAGTGTAGAAGAAAACTCTCTGACAGAGCTGGTGAGTGAGCCAGCTAGGGAAAATGCCGAGCTGGACCTGTTGTTTGTGAACAGAGAAGGATTGGTGGGTGCTGTGATGGATGGAGGCCGTTTTGGGCATAATAATTATGAAATTATAGTTTTAGTTCTTGGAGAGGTAAGGATAAGTGACAGCAGAACTAACACCTTGAATTCTAAAGGGCAGACTTTGGCCTGTTCAGGAGACTGCTTAACATCATCCCTTGGGAGGCAGTCCTGAAGGGTAAAGGAGTCCAGGAAGGCTGGACATTCTTCAAGAGAGAAATCTTAAAGGCACAGGAGCAGGCTGATCTCATGTGCCAAAAAATGAGCTGGTGGGGAAGAAGACCTGCCTGACTGAACAGAGATATTTGGCTGGAACTCAGGCAAAAAAGGAGAGTTTATGACCTTCGGAAGAAGGGGCAGGCAACTGAGGAGGACTACAAGTATGTCATGAGGCTATAGAAGGAGAAAATTAGAAGGGCCAAAGCCCAACTAGAATATAATCTGCCTACTGCCATAAAAGACAGTTAAGTTATTCTGTAAATGCACCAGCAACAAAAGGAGGGCTAATGACAATCTCCATCCTTTACTGGATGCAGGGGGAAATATAGTGACTAAGAATCAGGAAAAGGCTGTGGTACTTAATGTCTTCTTTGCCTCGGTCCAATAGTAACTTCCCTGAGTACCCAGCCGCTGAGCTGAAAGACAGGGATGAGGAGAAGAGTAAACCTACATAATCCAAGCAGAAATAGTCAGGAACCTGCTACACCACTTAGACACACACGTGGAGCCAGATAAAATCCACCCAAAGGTACTGACAGAGCCAGCAGAAGTGTTCAGCAAGCTGCTTTCCACCATTTCCCAGCAGTCCTGGCTAATCAGGGAGGTCCCGGGTGACTGGAGGTTGGCCAATGTGACACCCATCTACAAGAAGGGCAAGAAAGAGGATCTGGGCAACTACTGACCTGTCAGTCTGACCTCAGAGCCAGGGATGGTCATGGAGCAGATAATCTTGGGTGCCGTGACACAGAACATACAGAATAACCAAGGGATCAGGCCCAGTCAGCAGGGATTAAGGAAAGGCAGGTGCTGTTTGACTGACAAAATCTCTTTCTATCATAATGTGACCCACTCATCGGTTGAAGAAAAGGCTGTGGATGTTGTTTACCTGGACTTCAGTAAAGCTTTCAACACTCGTTCCCACAGCATTCTTGCATAATATCTGTCTGTTCATGGCTTGGATGGGCGCACAGCTCACAAGGTAAAAAACTGGCTGCATGGCCAGAGAGCCCACAGAGTGGTGGTAAGGGAGATACATCCATGGGGCAACCAGGCTCCAGTGATTTTCCCAAAGGCTCGATACTGGGGCCAGTCCTGTTTAATATCTTCATTGATGACCTGGACAAGGGGATCAAGTGCCCTGTCAGTCAGTTCACAGATGACAGCAAGTTGTGTGGGAGTGCTGATGTGCTGGAGGGCAGGAAGGCTCTGCAGAGGGATCTGGACAGGCTGCATCAATGGGCTGAGGCCAGTGGTGTGAGGTTCAACAAGGCTAAATGCCATGTCCTGCACCTTGGTCACAACTAGCCCAGGTAGTCCCAGAGGCTGGGGGAAGAGTGGCTGGAAAGCTGCCTATCAGAAAAGGACCTGGGGTGTTGGTCAGCAGCCAGCTGGACATGAGCCAGCATGTGCCCAGGTGGCCAAGAAGACCAGCGGCATCCTGGCCTGTAGCATGGCCAGCAGGACCAGGAGAGCGATCGTGCCTCTGTACTCAGCACTGTTGAGGCCACACATCGAGTGCTGTGTTCAGTTTTGGGCCTCCCACTCCCAGAAGGACACTGAGGTCCTGGACCGTGTCCAGAGAAAAGCAACAGAGCTGGTGGAGGGTTTGGAGCACAAATCCTTTGAGGAGCAGCTGAGGGAGCTGAGGTAGTTTAGCCTGGAGAAAAGGAGGCTCAGGGGGAACCTTGTCACTCTCTACAACTACCTGAAAGAGAGGCCGTAGGGAGGTGAGGGTTGGTCTTTTCTTCCAGGTAACAAGTGACAGGACAAGATGAAATGGCCTCAAGTTGTGGCAGGGGAGTTATAGATTGGTTACAAGGAACAATTTCTTCACAGAAAGGGTTGTCAAGCATTGGAACAGGCTGCCCAGGGAAATGGTTGAGTCATCAGCCATGGAGGTATTTAAAAGAAATGTAAATGTGGCACTTAGGGACAAGATTTAGTGGTGGACTTGGCAGTGCTGGGTTAGTGTTGGACTCAATGATCTTTTCCAACAAATTCTATGATTCTATATCTGCCAGCCTGAGAAAGGGTTGAGTTTCTTGCAGTGAACAGTATTCCTCTCATTTATTTCTAATGCATTCGTTTCTGGCAGAGGTTCCAGCCTGAGATAGTAGTGAGCATAGTGAGTGCTAATGAACTGCCATTCGACTCATCATCCTTTTCTTGCAGAGAACAGAAGCCAGAGGATGGAAATTTGCCCCCTTCTACCCAGGGGAAAAAGGATAATAAGGTGCATTTTCCTAGTCCAAATATTCATTTTCCCCCCCAAACCCACTACTTGCAGAAACAAAAACGAAACTGTGAAGGTGTTCACAATACTGCTGACATAGACACAGGGAATAAAAGCCTTGAAGAGATGAATCACCAGCTCTGGGGAAAGAATAACTAGGAATTCAAACATCTGGAGAAAATGCCATGCTGGCTCCACCCTTTCTGCCATATAATTCCATTTAAACACTATATTTTAGAGCTAAGAAGAAAAATGTTCCCATTAGTTTTGCCACATTGAGACTCTGTAAGTAATGCCCCATTAGCCTCACATAGCTTACATCTGCTTTTACTTAAATATGAAAAACATAATAGCCCATGCTCATGATATATCTTGTATCTTTTCTGTCCCTCACACTAATCATTTTTAAGCATTCATTCCTCTCGAGTATGGGATGCTCAGGAGGAAAGCCAGACAGTCACAGTATTTTGCCTGTTGCCAAGCACTTTAGGAATAACTAATAACTTGGGGTTGTACAGACAGTACAGCCATCCCAAAGTCTGCAGGTGGACCTAGCACGGGAACAATTTCTGGGGACTATTAAGAGAGAGATGATGATGATAACACAAATAACACTAGCAACAGTAACAACAATTATAATTATCTGTAGATTTTTTCAACCATGTCTCTCAACACTAGACGAAAACAGATAAAATAATTTTTCATTCAGGAGCTATGAGGTGGTGAATGGACGCTAATGAACAGGATAGACAAATGGCTGGAGAAGGTACCCTTTGTCCTCACTTTTCCCAGCTACTCTGGCTAAATCTGTTTTGCTCTAACCAGCTTCACTGAGGAGACTTCTTTGGAGCCCTGACAGCAACTTCACACTACCTTCTCTTCAAACCCCAGAAAGGGCAGAGCAGATCCGCCACCTGCTCTCTCATGGGAATCCCTGCTGGGATGCTGGTTCCAGATTCGTGCAGAGACACTTCCCAGCACTGTCTTGAATGAATCTGCTCTTTTGCCTTTCACACAAAGGACTTAACTTATTCTCCAACTGTCCAATGAAGAAAGCAAGGATATTCTTAAAAGAACTAATTTCACTGGTCTTTCTTGAGGAAAGCGTTGCCCTCTTCATGTGGCATTTCCTCTTTAAACTGAAGACGGAGAGAAATTAAATATTTCCACAAAGGGCAATAAGTGAGAACTACCTTGGGCATGACTTATGTACACAGTAGACATTTACACACAGGTTTATGGAAACCCTTAGTTAATCATTTATACTGAGTTTTTCTGCCATCACACTAACCATTTCCTCTCCTATTAAAGAGGTATACTCATACCAAGCACTCTGACCAGTAAGAGGCAGGTCTGGATACCTTCATAAATATTAAGGTTGACAAATGTGGCCATCAGATTTTTTCCCATTATAATAAATAGTCTGAAAAAAGACAGACTTTGTAGATTTTCCTTTTCTTTAGCTACCAGCCATTAGCTATTGACTTCATACAAAGAACTAACTGAAGTCGCTACACTGTCACAGCCCTCATCCTTCAGTGAGTGAGGAAAACTATGCACAGGGTAAGAGCTAGAGCTAGGCTAAGAACTGGGGGAGTACAGCAGTCACAATACAGTCAGAACACAATATTTCACTACAGGACCCAGTACTCACACAATATACAATAAATATTTCCACTAAGATGTATCCCAGTTCAACAAAGCTCCTAATACAGTTAAGTACACATCAGGAAAGTTTTACAAATGTTCTGAATCAGGCCTTGTTTGTATCCTTTGCACCTGGCTTTCGCTTACACTTCCTGTGATAAAACCCTCTTTCAAGAAAAAATAAAAAAAACCAAAGTACCTGCACTTGTCAGACACCAAACAGAAAGCAACATCAGATGAGATCTGAGGAGTCTGACACTTCTTATGAGACTCAGAGGCTACTGTTCTGTGACTTGTTAGGCCATGAGAAAAAGGATGTAAAAACATTTTGCTGAGTAGGAACAGACAGTCATGTTCGACTCTAACCATTAGCTAGGTCTCAAAGGGGTCTTCTCATGCTGCAGCTTGAATCCCTACAAACTCTAGGTAAGGAGCTCATGAATCACAGGGAACTGCAATTTACCCACTTTGTTTGGTTTCGTTTTTTGTGTTTGTTTCAACCAAGAAGAAGCATTATGACGGGGAAGTCACTGGAAAAAAGTCATTAATGTTACTTGTTATCCCTTTTGTCCCAGTGAGTACATTCCTGTTCTTGTGATGAATCACTAAGCCTAAAGGAAATGCAGTAATCTAATTCCCACTTGCTGTTAGAAATTTACAAGGTATCACACTAAGGTAATTTAAAAGAAGATTTGAAGATTGCTTTGTTTTCTGAGAAATAAAATTAATCCTCAAAGGCATATAGAATTCAATAATGCCATAAGAAGCTATTAATTGTACAACAATTTCATTAAAACATTGTTTTCTTCAAGGTTAACCACTAAGAAATATATTCTATCCAGTGAATTACATTTTAATATACTTACTTATGTGAATATAGTTGGCAATCCTTTAAGGCACTTTTCAGTTGTGAGTTTTACATTGCAACTCTTCTTCTTCTTAATGACTTAATTAAAAACAACTCTAAGGAGTTAAAAATTCAGATCATTTAAATGATACACCTCACAAAGCAAACATAGTTTAATAAGAAGAATTTTCTTTTGGGTGAAACCTTTTTAATACTTGCAGAAATAATTGATGTTGGTGGAATTTTGATATCAGTAGACCTCTAGTGGCTATTATAGTAATTGATGGTTACATTATGTTTTTAAAAAACAAATATGCTCTTCAGAAAACAAAACGGGAAAAAATCCACAGAAGCAACACTGCAGCAAAATGTTATTAGAGTTATTAACCCATAGTAAATGCCTGCATAATTTCACAACTCTTATCCAGTGAGTAGACAGAGACCTGGTTCTCACTGGTTTTAATAAAATTACGCAGCTAAATACCTTTGCAAATTTAGTCATCAAAACCCAAATCTGTATCAGCAATGGATGTTTTAAAATTTTCTGAGATTAATCCATAAATATTTGCCAGACATTCTGAGGGACCTATTTACAGATCAAGTCTTAAAAGGGACAGGAAAGCATTTTGTGGCTCCGCAGCCAGGGCATGTGTCCTCACTCTGCCCACACACTCTGCTTGGAAAGACCTCAGACCTGCAAGTCAGAACGAGTCTGCAGAGGGCTTGGGACAATCCCCAGTCTGGACTGGGAGCTGTGGGACAGGAGGACATTGTCACATGGCATAGCTAGCCATGACTCCAAGCTAGTCATATGTAGAGCCAGACACTGTCAGTATTTAGTAAAATATCCTTTTAAATGATTTTTCATTCATTTTGGCTAAACTGTCACATTTCAGTGCCTATCAGCAAGTGTAAAATAGATAGGATCCCCCGTGGTGATTTAGTAAAGGAACCAGTAAAGGGCAAGCCTCAATGACCTTTGAAAAATCAGTCTACATTAGCTTAATGCAATCTGAAAGACACGGATTTGATGCCTGAATAAGAGACACTCAGCTCTAAAGCTGAAGATTTTGCTCATTTAATTTGCTTATTTAAAGTTTTTGTCATGACATTACATTCCCGTACATTATCTGAAATGCAGCTCAGGTACTTGGGTATATATTTACAGTTTTTATCTTTCCCACACTCCTCAGTATGAAAGAGTCAGATTTTCCACAAAATGCAGAAAGGCAAAGAGAACAATCTATACGACTATATCTGAATATTAGCCATCTTATCCTTCCTGCCCATGTGACTAGTTAAAAGGCTTTTGTGATATTTAGGCCTAACAAACACTTAATGGCTTTTACAGATGGTATTACCTATCTTTTTCCCTCAGGGAATCAAGGGGGTTTATCTCCTAAGAAGAAACACTTAGACTCATACAGTATTAGTAAGAAAGGAGTATGAAAATCAAATTCTCCTTGCCTGAGGGCCTCCCACTCGCCCATTTAAGAGACTCCACTTTACTTAGTTTTCTCAAACGGTTTTTTTCAGATATACTTTAGATTCAGAGTAGCTGTCTCCCTCACATAGCAGTACATCTTCACACTAAACCCAAAAAACTCTAAATCAAAATTGTTCAACAGGTTTCTGTGTGGCTTCCTTCATATGCTAGTAAAAAAATAATAAATCATATATACAATCTGAAAAGTTGATTCTTATTTAAAAGACAATCATGTCCACCTGTGCATGAAATCTACTGCCTTCTGATGGACCTTTGTGTCCAGGTGACTTTCATAACTTAAAAGGGTCACAAAAATGTGGTTCTACACCACCTGTGTAGCTTTAGAACTTAAACAGCATCTAGAAAATATCTTCTGTTCGTAACCTTGCACATATTTGGGTACACTAAGACAGAAAATGCAACGCTGTCAAAAAGGTGAACTTTTAACATGCCACAGGGTTTTTAAAAATAATTGAAGGCCTACTTAATCAAAGGCAGATTATTTGAATGAAAGAAACAAACACTGTGGAAAGAGTCCGAAGAGATACGAATACACACAGGGAAGTGCAGTGATGTAAAATATGTGTGCCAGTGCAAAAATCCCTCCCCACAAGGAACATCTTCCAGCACACACTCATTGAAGCTATTCTTGACTGATTATCATAGGCTGGGCAGTTCAAAAAGAACAAGTTTAAAACATTTGCAGCTAAGCATTCATGTTTTCAAAGAGGTCAGCAGACAATCTCTTGGCAGTCTATGTCCAATAGCTGTCTATTCGGATAGAATGATGGCTTTTCATTTCAAATCAACTCTTTGCCTGAGGATGTTGCCAAACTTGTTAATGATAAGTTTAGCTAAGCAACCTGTGCACTATTATTCTTTAATCTCTATTAAAACAGTACATTCCTTTCTCCTCCAAACCCAGGATGTATATTGTGCATAAATGAGAGGTGCTTACAGCTCAGAGACACATCCTTGACACATCCTTGACACATCCTGCCAAGACAAACCTTCAGTCAACCATTCAATCAGCTAAAATTCCTATTCCTTACCCTGCTCCTCCAAAGCTTTCTCGGAGTCAGAGGCTGGGGAGAGCCAGCCTTCCTGGACAACCTTCAGGTCTTCCTGTATGTTCCTGGTTACAGTCTCTTTGGAAACAGAGCACTGAGAATCCACACAACAGGGAACAGCTTCATTCACCTGTGCAACAAAGCACACAGGTGCCTCTACCTCAGTATGAAGTCAATAGAAGTGGCAAACTCAATGGAAAGGGATAAAGTTGGAGCCCACTTCCATATGTGTTTGAATTAGTCCTGAAATGGAACAAGGGTCAGAGTGTCAGCAGCTCCCATTTGAGAGATAATAATGAAAGGCTGTGTGTTTGAGGCATTTTCTGCACTCAGCTGATCCTGAGGGGACTCCAGCCCAAGGCAGACCCTGAAGCAAACTGAAAATTTGGAGTCAGAGTAACTGGTGAAACTATCCACTACTGTTTCTGTTTCTAAACTCATCTCCGTGATGCAGGGTTCGTCAGTACTTTTCAACTCATTTAAAATTCATTGTGGCTAAAGATGTGGATGTGCAATCCATAAGGCCCCAACACTAGCTAATAAAGACCTAGAAACTGGACTTAAGCTTAAACATCACTTCTTTTAAACAAGGACTTTAAAAGGGTTCATTGATGACCATATTTATGACGAAGAACAAAGGAACTCACTGGCTTTTTGTGTATTTGCCAAAGCTTGCCTGCACCAAATCTATACAGGTGTAAGGAGAAACCAAAAAGAAAGGCCTCAGCCCTACCTTGAAAACATTAACAACTCACAGCTTCCCTATGGCTTTTTATGTAATCATGTCATGAAGTCAGTGAGGTCTTACCACAGAGAAAGCTTCTAGCCTATCCTCCTGCACAAATGTGTTACCAAAAGTGCCTGTCACACTTCAGGCTGAGCTGTAGCAGGAAGAAAAAACGGCTCCAGATACTTCAGATACCTTTGGCCAATCCATATGTTGTACTCATTCTTATATTTGGCATGTTTAGGGAATCTAATTTAGAGTAGTAAAGACTATCTCACAAGATGTAGGTGGATCTTAAAATATCCTCCAGATTTCTGGCTTAGTGTAAAAGCTGTTCCTCTTTAATACCAAAGGAGTGGATTTTTTGAAAGAAAAAATATTATAAATACAGTCAGTGCTGAATCAGCATGAACATCCAGGGGAAAAAAAACAAGACAAATACAAACAATTTTCAGTGTTCCACCCTTTCCTTCCAAAAACTGGTCACATTTCATTAAGGTGTAGTTCCGATTTAAGGTGGAATTTTTTCCACTAATTCTACAACTTACTCCCAACAGAGCTTGTAGTTGCCAAAAATCCTCCATCAGCTCTCTTCACTCTCATGAAAGGAATATGACAGTAATGTCGTCTCTCTTCTTTACTCATTCACCAGAGTTTCTGGAACACATTACTTACAGCCATCAATACATTCCAGCATCACCAAACTGGAAACTCAATTTATTAAACCACGTGGTTTGGACTTTTCTGTTTTCTTTATTTCAGAGCATGCAAGATATGTTCTGGCTTTCAGTCATACTGCTTCTTCAGCCATGATGCAACTTCTGATACCTCCAGCTTCTAAATAACATATATATTGCCATGACCCAAAGCAACAGACATTCTTCATCTGTCCAAGTCCCTTCTTCTGATAGAAGACCCATCTTCTGTCTTGCCTCATTTCCCCAGCTCCACTAGCCTTCTGATATATCTAGAGAGATGGGAGAGTAACCTCTCTGAGCTGTGCTATCTCTGCTAATAGCTCTAAACCTTCTGGATTAATGATGCTCTGAGTCACTGGAAAAAGCTGTCACTCTTGTTGTACGGGTGAGTACGTTTACTAAAGACAGTAATATTCCTCCAAATGCTCCCAATTAAAAATGCTTCCTTTAGTACTACTACTTAGAACAATAAAACTACTGAATCAGACCTTCAGTTTAAATGCTTAGGCAAAAACTCTCAGATTGCTTTGAAAAGATACTGCACATGCAGAGGGTGGGTGGAAGAGGTGACAGCAACTCTTTCGGAATGCAGACAATATAATAAGGCATGCCACTTATGCCATGTTACTGACTTGCTAGTATTCCAAAACAGATTTTGTTATACTGAAATCACACGGGTGTTTACCACAAACATCTATGTGGTTTCTTCACCATTTGAAGATGAAAAGGGATAGCAGGTGGACATCAATAGGTTTGCTTTATTTCCACTGCACGTCAGACTGATGTATTATGCTAATAATTGATAAAGTTAAGATCATATTATTCATTCTTACAGGGATGCACTGACAACTATCAACTGCCACAGGAATCAGTATTGTAAACAGAAAATAATACCCCTTTTTAAAAAAAGTTAGGACCTCATTTTCTATAAACCAGTGTAGGCCCACTGAGAATAAGATGCAAGACATCCAAATTTGCCTGCACTGACATTTTCCTTTCACACACTGGCAAGTAACACTCTTTTAAACAGCTTCTTCAGGGAGTGACTAGAAGATAACTAACAAACCTTCACCAAGAGCAGTGGTTTAAAAGGCACCAATGGCAGAAGAGTGCTCCCTCTCCTGCTACTTCTCTGCAGGAGTCAGAGGTCTAACTACTGCTTATGCCTCTGCCAAGCCCATCACTACGGACTCTCTTCCTGTCTGTCAGACAACCCTTTGGAAAACTGCTTTTCCTTGCTGCTAAAACTGACCTTCTCATCTCATACTCAGAAACAAGCATGAAGATAGACCTTTTCACTTTCTCTATACCAGTCCATTCTCCTCAAAGGACATGCCTTTCAAACACAGCACCCTTTCCTTTACTACCAGTCTCCTCTCCCATGACGTAGTTCAGCTGGCAAATAAGCAAAGATGAAGAACTGAGGAGAAGTATTTCAGGCTTCCTTAGACTGAGAACTAAGGATTATTATGAGAACTGTTTCTCTCCTGTTAAAATCCACACCTTACAGACAAAAAAAGCCTCAGCATTCTTCCCCAATAACTACATACCTTGTGAAAAAAATTGTTCCTCATCACCTGACACCAGTGCACAAAGCTTTTTACTCCAGAATTCATTTCCTTCTCAAACTGTCTTGATGTTTAAATGATAGCAGGAGAAAAAAGCCTTTTAACAACAAAGGCAGACAAATGAAAGGTGGTAGGAGGAAGGAAGCACCTCCTGATCATACTCCTGTAACAAGAATATCCAGCTTTAAATTATTCAACCCACTCTTCAATTTTGGGACCTTTCATGATGCTGCTACCTTATTGGCTGCCCAGACAGGCATGGCAGGAAAAAAAAAGTTCCACATGAAATGATCCATAAATCTCCTTTCTTTTTTGACAGAGGCCTTATAAGTTGGAGTGTATGTGTTCTCACCCTGATCAGTGCAACCACAGAAATAAAGGGTGATTTGAGTTGGAACAGACATTGAGATCAGTCTAGTTTCAACATCCTGCATGAGCACCTTCAACTAGACCAGGTTGCTCAAAGCACCATCCAACCTGGCCCTGAACATTTCCAAGGATGGGCATTCACAACTAATCTGGACACTCTATTCCAGTGCTTCACTGCCTTCATCATAAAAAAAGTCTTCCTTGTGTCCAGTCTAAAACCTATCCTCTTCCAGTTTAAAACTATTATCCATTGTCCTGTCACTGTAGGCCCTGGAAAAAAGTCTCCCTCTCTCTTTCCTATATGCCACCTTTACATATTGAAAGGCTCCATTAAGATCTTTCTGAGGCTTTTCTTCTCCAGGATGAACAACCCCAGCTGTCTCAACCTTTCCTCATAGAAGAGTTGTTCTGTCCCTCTGACAATTCTTGTGGCCCTCCTCTGGACCAATTCTAACAAGTACTTGTCTCTCTTTTACTGAAGACCCTGGAGATGCACACAGCGCTCCAGGTGGATTGTCACACGTCTTCTCCACTCGGTCTCTGACCTGCCCTACAAAGCACCACTGCAAATGACTCTGAGAGGAAACCCCTAAGATACCCCTGCCCCGTAACAGAAGAACACTTTGAAGGATGGACAGAGCTTTACTATGGATTCATATTTATTTTTACATGAATATATGTGTATACAGACACATATATATATGGAATGTACTCATACAAGAGACAGCCACCCAAATTTATTTTTGTTGTTGAATCCGTGGCGGAAGAATGTGCTGTTGAACTGTTTTAGCTACCGCTGTCCCTCAGATAGTACCTGTAATATTCTGATAGGAGCTACAGATACTGACATCTGCTGTTTCTCACTGCTGCCTCTGCTGAATAGGAAAAAACAAGCTGGTATAGATGGCACACACCTTGTGATACATTTGAAACAGATTCAAACAAAACCTTTTCTGTGCACACCAAAACAACATGAAAGCGAGACATGCAACCACAAGAAAGGGTTCTTCAAGTATGTAAACAACAAGCAGAAACAGAAGGAAAATACTGGCCCTCTGTTGAACAGGAAAGGTGAATTAGTGACCAATGATGCTGAAACGACTGAGGTTCTAAAGATTTCCTCACCTCTGCCTTTACCCGCACTCTTGGGCCTGGCCTTGGGAACAAAAATCCAGGTTGATGTAAACACAGTCCCACCAACTGTAAAGGAAGATTTGGTGTGTGAACTATTACAGGAGATTAGTCTCTAAAAGCCAGTGGGCTGTGACAATATCCACCCAAGGGTGTTGTTAGGAGAACTGGCTGACATTGTTGTGAGGCCACTCTCCCTAATTTTTGAGAGGCCTTGGAGATCCGGGGCTGTCCCAGGAGACTCGGAGAAGACTAATTCCACTCCCACCTACAAGAAGGTCTTAAAGGAGGATTCAAGAAATTATAGGCTCATCAGTCTTACTTCAGTCCCTAGTAATGTTATGGAACAAATCCTACTAGGGCTATCTTAAGTCCGATGAAGCACAGGATTGGGAAAAGCCAGTACAAATTCACCAAGGGCACATCGTACTTGGCAAACTTGATCACTTTCTACAACAAAGTAACCTCTTCACTTGATGTGGAGTGAAGAGGACATTGTCTACCTGGATTTCTCCAAGGTTTTTGACATGGTTTCCCACAGCCTCCTTCCGGAGAAAGTGGTGCGTTACGATGCAGACATGTGGTCCATGGTGGGTGGGGATCTGGCTGACAGAGTGCACCCAGAGGGTGGTGGTGAACAGCTCTGTTTCAAACTGGAACCTGTCAGAAGTGGGGGCCCCAGGGATCCATGTGGGGCCCAACACTGTTTAATAACATCACAAACTATTTGGAAGATGGGATCAAATGTACACCTACAAGGTTTGCCAATACCAAACTGAGTAGGAATGTGGGCATTTCAGAAGGGAAAGTCAGACTGCAGGAAGACCTGGATAGGTTAGAAGAGTGAGCTAACAAGAACCTTATGAAGTTGAACAAAGACAAGTGTAAGGTCTTGCACCTGGGAAGATATAATCCAGAAGTGCAACATCTTATGAGATCTACCCAGGGATTAGAGACCAGTCCTGTAGAAAAGGACCTGGGGGTCCTGGTGGACAACAAAACCTCAGTATGAGTGAGCACTGTGCTGTTGCAGCAAGGACAGCCAACAGGATGCTGGGTCATGTCAGCAAGAGCATCACGAGCAGAAACACTCTCAGTGCCTGTCAGACTGCACCACGAATACTGTGTGCAGTTTTGGCTCCTGCTATATAAAGAAAGACGTGTAAAGGCTAGAGACAGTACAGAGGAGGGTCACAAAGATCAAATGACTGTGAAGCCTGCTATGTGAGGAAAGGCTAAAAGAACTGAGTTTGTTCAGTTTTGAGAAAAGGAGGTCTAGGGTAGACCTTGATGCCATGCTCCAGTATTTAAAGGCTGGCTACAAAGAAGATAAGGACTCTCTTTTTTACAAGGAGTCACATGGAGAAGATGAGGGGTAATGGGTACAAGCTACTTCTGGGGAGATTCTGATTAGATACAAGAAGAAAATTTTTCACAATGAAAACAATCAGCTGTTGAAATAATTAAGATGCAGCTGGACAGCATGCGGGACCATGTTGTATAGACCATACTTTTGCCAAGAAAGGTTAGAACAGATGATCCTTGAGATCCCCTTCCAACCTGACACTGTGATTTTACAATTCTATGAGCTCTGGTTTTTTTGCCTCAGAGATTCACAAGTATTGGAATGTATGCTGCTTTGGTTGGATTTAGCCTTCACAAAATTGCCTCTTTAAAAATTCTGGCCCATGGTATTTCTGAGCTGTCAGAGACCATCTCTAATTAGAGGACAGGAAAATGCATGCTTAAAAACAGGTTCCCATGCCGTCAAGCTCTACCTCTCTTCATTGATCTGTTCACTTTATTCAGCAATAGACATCTATATAAAGATACATGTGTATATTTGTGATAAGAGAAATCTAGATTTATAAATATGGGTATAAAACCTATAGAGAATCTATTCATAGTAATAGATACATCTGTGTAATCTTGAATTAGACTTATATTTGTTTCATATTGTGTAACAAAGTATAAAACTGGGCCAATATAAAACTCAATGCTAACTTTAATTTTAATAAATGTTGCTGGAAAAATAACCTTGGCAAGTTCAATCTCAGCTACTCCCTACGCAGCCTTCCTAATCCTCTGGTCTCTGGATTTTTCCTCAGAACTGATTTCTGTTCACATCTGTGTGTTCAGACAGGGAGAAACAAATGGAAAGGCATCCACCACATACCCACATAGGAAAGCAGAATAAATAAAATTGTCCTGCCTTGAAGGGTGCTGAAGAGGGAAAGTTTTCACTCTGAGCAAGAATAATGGAGGAGTCCAGAGAGTAGTTTCTCCTCATTTTTTCATTCAGGTTCAAAGTGTAGCTAATTGCAGCATTCCCAAGAGGTAGTCAAACAGCATGGGAGACTAGATTTCTTCCTGACCCACAAGACAGAAATATCTTTAAAGAAATTCCTTATTATTAAGAGAAATTCATTCTGCAAGGCAGAAAGAGTTCGAAAACAAAATAGTTATTTCTCTTCTATCTGTATACACATTGAAAGAACCACAGATACTGATACTGCTAGCATCTGCTCTCTCCCTCAAATGTGTGTACTGCACAATCAGTTAGGCCTGGGATCTTTCTAGCCAGTCTGCTCATGCCCAGGCATTAGCCAGATCACAAGTAACACAGGGTCCTACAACATATTTCAGCTAAGAAGCAAAGGGCCATTACAGCATGCTCGACTGGGACATGCCGGATTTGGGACACCCCTGTTGTCCTTCTCCCTGGAACCATATTGCAGAATCCTTTTCTAGTCACAGAGGTTCACATCAAGTATCTACAAAAAACAGCAGATGCACTAGAAGGCCTCAAATCTAGACTAAAGAAAAAAAAAAGCCATAAATTGAACAGATCTGCCATGCAGACTATTGACTTGCACCTGGGACGGGGCAATCCTGGTTGTGTGTACAGACTGGGGAATGAGATGCTGGAAAGCAGGGCTGCAGAAAGGGACCTGAGGGTCCTGGTCACTGGCAAAGTGAATGAGTCAGCAGTGCCCTGGCAGCCAGGAGGGCCAACCCTGTCCTGGGGGGCATCAGGCACAGCATTGCCAGCCGGGCAAGGGAAGGGATTGTCCCGCTCTGCTCTGCACTGGGGTGGCCTCATGTTGAATATTGTGTGTGGTTTTGGGCACCACAATATTAAAAAGACATTAAAATATTAAAGCTCATTCAAAGGAGAGCCACGACAATGGTGAAGGGCCTTACTGGCAAGCTGTATGAGTAGCGGCTGAGGTCACTTGGTCTGTTCAGCCTGGAGGAGACTGAGGGGAGACCTCATTGCAGTCTGAAACTTCCTTGTGAGGGAATGCAGAGGGGCAGGTACTGATCTCTTCATTCTTGTGACCAATGACAGGACCCAAAGGAATGGCATGAAGCTGAGTTGGAGTGGTTTAATTTGCATATCAGGAAAAAGATTCTTCACCCAGAGGGTGGTTGGGCCCTGGAACAGGCTCCCCAGGGAAGTGGTCACAGCACCAGCCTGACAGAGTTCAAGAAGCATTTGGACAATGCTCTCAGGCACATGGTGTGACTCTTGAGGTGTCTTGTGCAGGGCCAGGAGTTGGACTCGATGGTCCTCATGGGTCCCTTCCAGCTCAGCACATTCTAAGATTCTATGATTCTATGATTCTATGAACTGGACTACTAAAAACCAGGCATTACACTGGAAGGGGTTTTAAGAAACAGAAAGGACAAACAGACTACCACTACCTACCCAAGTAAATTATCTGTGCAGTATAAGTTCTTCTCAAAAAACCCTGCTCTTCTGCATGGCCATGATAGCATCAGAGCTGCCTGCAAAAGGCTAGAAGTGTACACAGTTACCTAAGTGGCGAAAAATTGTTTCTCAGAAAAATAATAGTTTTACCATGTCTACCCTTTCCTTTGAAAAGCTGCATTTAAGACAGCTTCTATTGAAATCAACACTTTACAATGCCAGCAGAGATAATTAAGTCCAAGAATCATCATGCAACACTCTTTCTTAAATTATTGTGAAAAACTTGGCCAGACTACTGTTTCACTCTTTGGAATCTACCTATGCCACTTGCCTTCTAATACTGTCACCACATTCCTCAACTGTTAGAGCAAGCAATCATTCTATTCACCCCCCCATTTTTTCCAGGGGGTGACTAGAAGCACACTGCTGAATAGCTGACTCAGAGAAGAGAAAAATATTTGTCCTTGCTAAGAGTCTTTACAACATCCATGCCTTTAATTAAAGTAGGGCATATTTACAGAAGATATAATATTATGTACAACTGCAGGTCTGTTGTACAACAGTCTTACAGGAGTAACCAGGGATTATAGCCTGCTCCAGGAATGTAAGATTAACAGTTCCTAGAGAGCACGCGTAACTAGTACAGAACATCAGAAAATGTAGGAGAAAGAAGAAATGAAGACATAGGAACAGACAGAGCTTGGCTAACTTGCTGAATTAAACCTTATCATCACTGCATAAATTGCACTGATAGTTCCATTGAAGAGACAGTAGCTATTTCAGTGCCCACATTAACTACTTCAGGATTCGTTCAGCTACAGAGTACCTATTATGAAAACATGCAGGGTGAAACCTTGTCTCCACTGGAGTTTATAGAAATTCCCATGATTGATTTCAGTGAGATTTTCATTGCATCTATTTATTTTGGAGATGATCATGCTGGATAAAATGTCTAAAAGCCAAGTCACTAAAAGTCAAATATTTTCTTTTAAACTTATGATACAAATACAATTCTTGGACAGTTACCTCAGAGGGATATCTTTTAAAAGAAGACGGAGGGATATCTTTTTAAAATCTTTTACCAATTTTTTTTAAACAGACCGAAATCCTAAAAGATGTATGCAGACCTGTAAACTATTCAAAGACTATTACTAAGAATTACAGCTTCTTTATACACATACAAGGAGTCTTTTTTAAAAATGATTTGAAACCACTGGTTGCTTCCGTTTACTTTCTAACTCTCTAGACCACCCTGCTGCTCTCACTATTTGTACCATCTCCTTTTGAAGAGGACTTATTTCATCCATTCCAAGTAATTTACATTAAGAGTTCCCACATCATGTAGTTCTTTCTTGCCCTTCTCTCTTTGACAGATTGCAGCATCAGCTCCCTTCAGAAAACCATCCACAGGACACTTAAATAGTGTGACATAACAAACTCACTGTATGTCTTTGCCAATTAAGTAATAAAAATTTTATTACACTTCATTTTTTGATCTTCTTGGAACAGTAACTTTGTGTAACTGAAATGTCATCTCTCTATTTGTTTTTACAGAGGAAAAAAAAAAAAACTATTCCCAGTTTGTATCTCCTAGTTTCTTTTCCTATCAAATCAGTAATAGCAATTACCACTCTTAAGATTAGAGTAGTCTGTTAATATCATGGTTTTACTGCAGTTCTTCAAAGCAAAAAATCAAATTTTCTAATCAATTATTGCCCCAAAGTGTCTATCACTATCGCCTTATTTAAAAGCTGCTAGTGAATCACATCCTTTCTTTCTGGTTTATGATCTTACTTAAATCTCCTTGCCAGTGTCTACGCTTACACGAAATTCAAATTTCAGAGTACAACAAGCTAAGCATAGAGGTTTGAACTCCACTTTCCAGTCAGAAGGAACTACTAATTTTCCAGAAGTTTATAGCAGGGATCTTGGATGGTTATTAACAAGGATCACTCTGCCTTCTGCTTAGGGAACTCTACCCAGTAAAGCACACGGGGTATCAGAACAGCTAGAAGTTCAGTACAAGCCGTCTCTAGTTCTCCAGAGATACATTAAACTGACTCACTGATCTTTGTCATGAAAAAGGAAGCTTGTAAAAACACTGAAGTTAAACTGAAGTGCTGAGGAAAGACTTTCAACACAAAGATGCAACTATCCCCATAAGCAGGAACTTCCTCATTAGAGACTGATCTCAAGGCAATCTTTCTGCTGCAAAGCCGTGGTCCAGCTGCAAGGCCGGTGTCCTGATGAGTTGTTACCTGATGAAAGTGTAGAAAAGCTTCTTAGAACTGACTTAAGGCATCAAGTTCTCTTCAGTTCTGTGCACTTAAGTCTGAAAGTTGTATATTACATAAATTCAGCTTTTATCTTAATTTATTCTATTAATAATGCCAATGCTTACAACTGAGGTTCTGAATTGGTTTCTCAGCATCACACATAGTAGAGCCAACAAAGGTAATGAAATACGGTGCTCCTCCACATCTTTTCCCAGAGTGGGTCTGAGTAGCTGCTGAAGTCTGTCAGCCTGTCTGTCAGTCTGGAAGGCTGCTCCTGCAGTGGTCAGAACTGGTCAGTGTCTACCTTGCATGCAGCAGTGCAGAGACTGCCTGAGCCTCACACACCTCCCAGCAAGCTGTTAACCAGTCACTAAGTGCTAAACGAACTTGTAAAACGAGTCAGGCTGTATTCTAATCTGTGTTGAGGCTAAATTTAATTGTCCTTGTATCTTTCTGTCTCCAGTCAGCCTGCAAACCAACTCTTCTGTGTTTCTCACAATAACCAGGCTATCAGTGTTCACGAGTACTTGGAGGACACCACTGGAGTTAAGCCTATCCTGAAACTTTCAGGATGATTGCATCATTTCTTCCATCCTGTTATTAAGAAGTACCAGAGATGGCACATCCCTCTGCTTCAGGATAACAAATACAGTGACTACCTAGCAACATTAAACCAGTTATTTGAAAACACCTCTTCACAAATCTCAGGAAAAAATATATAACTACTTCCTAAGTGTTTTAATATTACAAAACACTATATGGCTGAAAAAGTGCTTATCCTTTCGTGTAATCAAACTATTTGCATTTGGTTAAAAAAATTACTACTAATTTTAAGCATTCAGCATTAAAAATATTTTATCAAACAAGAAATGTTTCAAAGAAATTTCCATTAAAAATATCTTTCACAGGACAGCCCAATGTCTCCAGGGGATTTCCTGTTCAGAAAAAAATAAATTAACATCTTCCTTAATTAAAATATAGCACAGTGAAGAATCAATGGCTAGATTTAATTTTCTTTAAAGCACATTCTTTTACATTCCTTTTCCTGAAAAAAATGCTCTAGTATATTATTCTTTAGTACATGTAATAGGAAAAAAATAGAGAAGTCAATGTCTAGCATGCATTTTAGCAGTAAGTATGAAAAAAACCCTCTACGTATACTATGAGGAAGTAGACAAATTAAATCAAGCAATCTGTGCACATAGCTTCTGCTAAAGTCAATTGGTACATATGAAAGGATAAAATGGATAAAGTGCCTTTACTGGAAAGCAGAACTAAATAAATCTCTGTGGTAGAATGCCCCTCCTTTTATTTGAGATTAAAGAGAAATAGGAGAGAACAGCCTGAGATACGCTACAATAAGGGAAAAAAACAAAGAATATCGACCAAAACCAAGCAACACTTTCAGAAATCCAGCTAAGCTTAGTTACATGGACTTGCACACTGAAATCAAAAGCAGAGTCCCTTCAGTACCTGCAAAAGGAAGAGATAGCTTGGTTGGTTAGTATTATTGCCAAAGTGAAATACCTATTGTTACAGGATCTGTGCAACGCTAACACAACTGTTCTGAAGATGTAAAAGGATACAGGTCTGCAGCTAGCCTTTTACGGGGGTAGGCTTCACTTACCACTAGACTGCTGATGTAAAAATGAGTGGCTGTGAATAAAGTGAGTGGTCTGCAAGCATTTTAGCATTACTTGTGAAAAGATAATTCTAATTTCTCAGCTATTATTGGCTGCAAGTATTCCCTGATGTAATTATAGAGTAATAGCTGAGAAGCTGATTGTAACCAACAGTTAGTAGTTTGTTGCTAACAAGGCAAACACGACAAACAATTTTGAGGCAATTATTGTCATTACAAGCCACACTCAATTGTTCAAGGCAAGCATAATAGAAAGTGACAGTTGTGCAGCTGGGAGGGTGGTGCGGGAAACAAGATTGTTCTCTGGTTGCAACAGACCACTCAGACTCTAGCAGAGAGTCTGCTCAATGCATAATTCATGTTTAATAATATTTTAGTCTCTAAAGAAAATTACAATATAAGATAAGAAACAAACAGACGTGTCAGAAAAAGAACACAAGTTATTATAAGATGGAATAAGACACACAGAAGTAACATGGAGCAGGGGGGAGATATTCAGTATAGCCAACTCACAAGATGCTTGCAACTAGCAAATGTAAATACAGTAACTCTCCATATTAAAAGAGTCAGCTATAAAAGCAATCCATTTGCTATGCTTTAGTGAGACGGGTGCTCATGTCCAAATCCCAGTTTGAGAGCATTGTATGTTTCGGTAGGTCCAGGAGGAAGGAAGGAGAGCTCTCCACCAAGAAACATTGATGATTAATTCTGAACAAATTTGAATTGTGTGTGGAGTCAAAGGAAGATTTTCCTCTCTTGTACAATACAAATGCCTCTTGTATCAGCTCAGTATTCTGATGACAATGCACACAGCAGCTGCCTCGTCAGCAGCCAGTCCATTAAAATACTTGATTTGCTGAAAATTCCACCCAGCTCTCCTCAATGATGTTAAGGGCTGAAAGTTTCTAATGCAGCTGCAGCAACATTTCAAGCCCCTGCCCAGGCTCAGTAAAATTCATTGTCCATGACATTGTAGCACTTCTTAAGTGTCATTACAGTGTCACTCGTAGTGCCGTTTGGACCAATAAGGTATCATTTCTAAAGAAGACATTAAAACACCACTGAAACTAGATTTCCAAAACTCTCTGACTTTCTGGGCATGTTTCACTGTTTTCCTCCTCTTTCTTAAATCACAGAATCATAGAAACTTTTGCGTGGAAGGGATCTTAAAGATCATCTAGTTGCACCCCCCACCACAGGCAGGGACACCTTCCACTACAATGCATTGGTTTATGCAAATACTAATCCATCAAACCAAATCTGAAGAGCTAAATCCCTCCAGGTGTAGCTCCACTGAAGCAAAATAGCATTACATGCCAGTTTCTCAGGTACACTTTGACTCTGCTTAGGTGAAGATGATACTGATTTTCTCAGACAGAGCAACATATTATAACTAACTCCCTGTCTAAAGAAACCTCCGAGATTTTGACATCTGTGACACACTTCAGTGCAGCCCATAGACTTACTCGGGAACATATATGTGTGGCTGCACTGTCTTTTGCTTTATTCAGTGAGAAAGCTGGTGCTTGCAAAAGGTGGCAGATCAACAGCTGCAGAGACAGGAGACCTTTGCTTCTGTACATCACATCTGTACTCCTTTTCCACTGCCATGAGACAGGCAGGTATCTTAGATTTTCACTTTCAGAAAACTAGTATTTTTTGCTGCACTCTTAGTCATAAGAAGTGAGATTATTGCCCAAAATCTTGCAAATTTCAGTGGCTTGAACAAGACTGCGACTGCAACATCTGAATATATCATAAAATTGTCAGATCGCCTGGTCCTAGCTCAAATGTAATTTTAAATGGTCTGCCATTTTACCTAAGAAAAAAAAACAAGTAATGATTTTTCTATCTTCTTTATAAGCTAACATTCTTAATCAGCCCAAACCCTCACTATTAAGCAAAAATTACCTTTTTCTTCAGAGTAAAATGCTTACTAACTTTGCATGTCCAATGTCTTGTTTAAAGCATAAGCATTATAAGCAACTTTAACAGCATTATAGATTTGTTGATATGGATCTACAAATTGCAAATGCCACCAGTCAAGTCACAAGAAGTCCCTAAAATGAAAGGGCTTTCTAAAAGTATACGAGGCTGCATCTAGGAAAACTGACAGACTGCTTTTATTTTATTTTTAATATTTTTTTAAGGCTTTATGACTTCATGTGGTAATTTCAGTCTATCCCATATACCACAGAAATGTCAGGTACTTTGTTTTGAAGACTAAGGAAGTAAAGGTTTTCAGTAAAAGACATCTAAACTCTGCAGACAGTTTGGCTAACCCTTAGTGGGCCTTTACTGAAGTCAAGTGGACTTAGACCTCATACAGAACAAGGACATTTGTAAAACCTTTCAGTGTTTGAACGGAAATTAAAAGCACAATACCTCTCGATGTAAATTGATTTTATAAATTAATGTAAAATAACATTTCCACTGAAAATTCTTAATTAGCAGCAAAAAGGTTGCCATGGATTTAATGCTGGGAATCATCTGCTCTCATGCTGGCTTTGCTACAACTGACTTTACTCAAGATCAAGAGCAGGGCCAATACATAGTCAACAGCAGAGACAATTTACTCCATTAAGCTTTCACCAATCTGTCTTCACTTTGGCCTGCAGTTGGTGCTTGCACTCATATATCTTGAACTCAAATTGCTTTGAGAAGAAAGAAAAGTCAATGTTTTAAGACAGGGAGTCCAGGTTTCGGTGAAACAAAGACAAAAGCAGAAAGAAGTACAACAGTACAACAAGTTCGGAATGAGAAGACGGATTAATCTCTTAGCTTGGACTTAGTTCAGAGAGAAAAATCAACAGCAAGTCTACACTCTTGCATAGACAGTCAGTTTTGACAACTTAATCAGCTAATGTTACTTATTTCAGGTGAAGCTGTTGTGTAGAGATTATAGCTTTGATGCAGAAAACAGGTATTTAGATGACTGACTCCAATACTTGCATCTGTCACAAACACCAGATGAGTGAAAGGAATAGCTAATGTTAACAGCCAGGTTTCCTACATCTATATTGTGTAAAACGTGGCAATTTGAACATGCCAAGGAAAGAGAACTGGCACCATCCAAGTGATCACAAACTACTTGAAGACACAATCCTCCTTTGCATTACAGTATTACTGCTCAATTTTCTATAAATTGGAAAAAAACACAACCAGGAAAAGCTTATTAATCTCTACATCTAAATTGATAGCACAACCCCCATTAAAGGTTGACTTCTGATGTATTTTGTCATAGCTAGCTCCTATAAGTTCCTATAAGTCTCCACACAGTGCCTGTGAGAGGCAGTTGTATATAAATATCTACAAACACGTAACAGTTATTTTCTAAAATCTAGATTGAAAAGAATACAGTTCCTCCACCCAAATCCAGACTAATCACTGATATGTTTCTGTATACCTCAGTACAGTGAGAAATACTGAAAATAAATCAATCCTGCATCTTTCACTGAGTTACAGTCAAATAGTCTCATCCCTGACTTTTACCTGATAGCTCACATAGTAAAAACCAACCAAACAAGAAAAAATGAAACATCAAATTTAAACTGAATTCTCCTCACTTCTAGGGTTGTACATGTTCTTAATTTCCTCTAATCGGAGCATCCCCCTACATATCTCATGTGTTGGTAACTAATGAACTACCACAGTGAGGAGGGAAACACACCCAGCTGTTCAGTACGGGGCTCCAGCTAACAGGCAAGGACAACAAAAGTCTCATTTTCACTCAGGGTAGACGTTGTTGTTGCTCCTTTGAAGACCTATCTACAGGTCAGTTATCACTACAAAAATCTTTTTTTTAACAGGTTGAACCACTAACTTAAAAAACAAAAAAGCTCCTTTATTTCCAACTCAGTTCACAAACGTTGTCTGCTGTCTGTGGTCTGACAAGGGCAAAAGGGTTTGATCCAGCAACATCAGAGCCCCAAGAGCATTATTAAGAGAAAGGAGAATTAAAGACAGCTCTCAAGTGGCAGCTTTGCCCGCAGATGAGTTGTACACAGGGCTCACTCCAAAGAACCAGCTTAGGACACAGAACTGTGTCATGTCTTGGGAAGCAAAAAAATAGGGGCAAGCAAGAGGCAAGCAAAAGAGAAAGGAACACATAAGCAATTTGCAGCTCTATTATCCAGCTGGCTGCTAGAGAAAACACCTCTGAACACTGGTAAGCAGAGAACCACACCCGATTCCCAGCTGGGGAATGGACCAATTGCAAATTAGAGCTGCTTTCCTTTTCTAAGTCCCCAGGGAAGACCAGCAGCCCTCTTCCAACTCCTGCCCCATCGTTGCAGCAGCCCTGCAGGTGCTCAGGATGCTATTTTCAGCCATTCACCAGCAGGTATGACTCAAGACCCTGTTATTTAAAAGTGTACAAAGGCTAATTTAAAGTGGGAACTGTCTCTAGTAGTAGTGCAGCAACTTCAGTACCATGGATGCAATTCACCAACTCTCCACACTTCTCATTACTTCCTTAATTCCCTGTACCCTTTCCACCTAACAAGCTCAATACAAGTATTATGAAGCCTCAGTCCACTTGCAGAGCCCAGGACTTTCGTGCAGCACTAGCACCCACCTACTCTGAGCAAATATGCACCTTCTGTCTCTGTGCCCTTCCTCAGCATTTTTCTCACCTACCATGGCATTTCTGGGTGAAGTAGTCTATTGCTTTCAGCTGATACTGTGAGTTTCTCTCATACTTGCCTTTATTCTATTTAGGTTGGAGCAACATAACCATGAGAAACAGAACACAGTATTGGGCTGGAAGACATTGAGAAACCTCAGGTCAAATTTTCTAGTAGGAGCTCTGCAATGGACTCCCGCAGACAAATGCCTGTCTAAATAGGATGCAAGTACAGCCCCGAGGGATGAGGCTATGAAAGCATCTTATTTATTTTACATAGACAGTGTCAGCATTCTGATGCCCTGATAAACTGAACTGGAAGAGCAGCCTCCATCTATCCCTCAGTAGCATGGCCCAGCTCACTATTATATTCCTCTAGGGTACACAGACTGTTTATATTCTCCTACCAAATCAATTGAAATCCATAGGAAAAAAAAAAGGGGGATGTCCCAAAATATTCTCATGCTACCTCACATGGAAAAACAGGTAAGTAAAGTGATTAAACACATCACCTTTAGGTACACCGGAGCTGTCCTTAATCCATCCCAGGCAGCACTTTTCCTAATGATTCCCATTAGCAAATTATCCTCCCAAAGAGGGCATGTTTGGGGCAGCAGAAGACCTGTGCTGTCCCATTCCACCCCAGATACCACTTCCAAGTGCATGTGCACAGGCAACCTTACGCAACAGCAAGTTTTCACCTGCCAGGATGCAGCAAACACTTTTCAGATGAGGCAAATGCCAAATGTCTTTATCTATAGGCTGAATGTGATGGCTGACATAAACTTCCATAGACATACAGAATGTTTGAGGGAAGGGAGCAAGAATCAGTTTAGACACACAGATTCACGCTTTGGCGATGATTTTGGTGTGCGTGTGCTATAATTAAGGATTAAATTTGTAAAATTTTACAATGCAGCCTGTGACAGCAAAAGGGATTGTACTGCTAAGTTCATTCAAGTTCTCTTTTATTTGTCCTCCTTCCTATTCCAGCTTCCATTCCTCTACCTCTCATATTCTTTATTTTCTTCCAATCTTTTTTTTCCTGCCCTCTCCTACCATTCTTCTTCCCCTCCACTTCTCTCGTGTCTTTCTGCTCCTCCTTCAGCCTCTTCTCCCACATCTGAAACAGCAATGTTGCTATAACTAGCCGCACTTAGGTTTGCTACCTGACAACAGCTAGCAAAGGAAAACCATGAAGTAGAAAGAGATCTGCTATTTCAAATCTCTCTATCAGCAGATGCTTTAGCCAGAAGATGCAGCAAAAAATAGGATTGCCTTAGGAAGGTGAGCAAGTATCATCCAGGAGGAAGGGGAGGAAAGCTGAGAGATTTAAAGCCATACTGTAAGATCACACTACCTGAAGTTCAAAGACCACAGTGGATTTATTTCAAATACATTTCAAATAGCAAGTGACAGATTTGCAGTATTTTATCATTCATACTTAGGTTCTAATATGATTAGATGTGGCACATGAATCTGGTTGCAGCAGGTGTTAAGATACGTATGACAGGCATTTCTTCCCAGGTTACTGTACTGAGCTATAATTTTTATTTCAGACATACGCATGCACGCAATTATTATTAAGAAACTATATATGTGAAACTTCTACAGCATAGAAATTGCACTAAAAGCCAGATACATTAAAAATGGCACCTTCCTAAGTATCCCTGAAACCTCCAAGTTAGCAGTATTACTGTAATATATTATCCCTGGGAAAAGTCAAACTTCAACAGGAAAGTGAACTAACTTTTCGTACATCATGTGCATCAGAACTGCTCCTTTAGTGAACATATGCAGACAGATATTAAGTTAAAAGTTGAAAAAAATTTGTGATAGCTTGAGGACACTCAGACAAAAGGCAGTTGTGGTTAGAATCTGACCTATCAAATTACCACAGACATCCTACTCCTTTATTTGTCTGGAGAGCAACCCAGCTGAAGATCAAACCCATCACCAGATCCTATCAGCCACTATGCACCACACCCATTCTCACCTAAATGTCTTACCAGATAGCAAATAACCATGATGCATGAAGTGCAAAGCATCCAGGTTAGCCATCAAATCCCGTATATTTAGTGTTCAAGAGAAATATAAGAAGCACTTCTGATTTGGCACACATGATCAGGAAATTCCCAAGCAGCAAGTAAGGAATTCCAGTGTGTTATCCCTAATAGCAATAGAATAGACCTGCACTTTGGGTGTTGTGCATTCAGGCGCCACTCATGAGCCACTGTCACAGTCTGTAGTACGCAGGCTATTTGTGAGCTTCATAATCCAGAAGAAAGTTCATTCCAAATCAGGCTCATTTAACTCGCTATATAGTAAGGGCTGAAACCAAAGACTACACACCTATGCACCTTCAATGCAAAGTAAGTCAGTTTTGCCTCTGACCTAAAATCAGCTTTGTGTTGTAAACAAGAAACAATTAACATTCAAATGCACAATGCTGCTCGCTGTTTTCTCATCTTTTGCCTCTATTTCCCTAAAGGAATTTATTGTTTTCATCCTTTCTTCTGAATATCACATCCCAGTTCCTATCTCTCAAATAACCAGCTTCTGTGACACTACTCTCCCTCCATTTAAAAACAGCTTTCTCAGCTTTCTGGGTTGCCTCAGAAAGGTTTGAGTTTCATTTCCTTTTATGCCTGTGCATGGTCACACTACAGATATATATATAGAAACAGTAAGATAATACTACTTAACATACAGTGGTCTAAGCACTCACCTGTTGCCTAAGCAACAAATAAATTAACCTGCAAAAAAACCCCAAACTCCTTCTTCTTCTTCTTCATGCTGAGCTATAGGGAACATGTATTTCAAATTACCTAATGAAACACACTATGAAGAAAAGAAAATGCTAAATGAAAGCACAGAATGGGAAAAAAGACAAGGCAATGCCACATTTTCTGAACAAAATGAGAGCCTTACCATCCTGCTGGCCCTGGAGGTTCTGAGGACTCTGCATTCTCTCCTCCAGATTTGAGCTGAGGTCGGAGTTCACAGCTGACATTCTAGTTGAGTCACTCATATCAAACTCATCACTTTCTATAGAACTTTCATCCTGCAAATAGAAAGAGACATGTCAGAAAACACGGTACACTGTTCACGTTACATGTGCAGTTCATTCTCTTCCCATTTGTTTCACTCACACCTGGTGTGGAGTGTAATCATGATAAATATTTGTGTATGTAAGAAAACAAGCAGAGCACATCAAGAAGAGGAAGGAAAATACAGCATTTATGTGGTATTATAAGCTGACAAATGTAATTTGTTCAGCTATGAGGATACTACATGGCAGTTCCATAGTATTTTCCAGAAAAGGGTTGGTAGCTAGAGACCCCATACCAAGTCCTTGTTATACAAATTTGGCTGAGGAGACTTCCCTATATTCCCTGCCTGAATCCTTTACCTTTCCCACATGGAAGTTGGTAACTCTGTGAATGACCACTATCCTGGTTTGGGCTGGGATAGTTAATTTTCTTCTCAGTAGCTGGTACAGTGCTGTGTTTTGGATTTAGTATGAGAATAATGTTGATAGCACACTGATGTTTTGCTTGTTGCTAAGCAGTGCTTACTCTAAATCAAGGACTTTTCAGTTTCCCAGGCTTTGCCAGTGAGCAGGCGTGCAAGAAGCCGGGAGGGAGCATGGCCAGGACAGCTGACCTGAACTTGCCAAAGGGATATTCCATACCATAGAGCATCATTACCAGTATATAAATCGGGAGGAGCTGGCCAGAGGGAGCCAGTTGCTGCTGGGAGACTGGCTGGGCATTTTCAGTGGGTGGTGAGGAATTTTACTTGGCATCACATGTGGTTCTTGCGTTTTATTCCTCCTTCTCTCTCTCTCCTTTCATTACAATTAGTAGTAGCAGTAGCAGCAGCAGTAGTAGTATATTTTACTTTGTTCAAATTATTAAACTATTCTTATCTCAACCCCTGGGTTTTTACTTTTTTCTGATTTTCTCTGCCATCCCACCAGAGCGGGGAGAAGAGTGAGCGAGCCGCTACATGGTACTTAGTTGCTGGCTGGGGTTAAACCACAAAAACTCACAGGAAGATATTTCCAAATGGCAGCTTGACCTAGTAAGAATCCATGACCAAATTTCCTTGACACGATGTTACACTTACACTATGTTTAAAGAAGCATCTATGAAAATCAGAAAGCTTACAAAAGTTCTGAGCATGGTCATGACAGTTAGTAGCAAGTAACAGTAATATAATCACAGGAGAATCACTGCAAATTTATTCTACATTATACATCTTTAATATGATTTATCCATCAAGTCCAATTACAGAGCATTTAACTAGGGATGATAAAAAGGGCAAAAAATAAAAATCCTGATAATTATCCCCATTTATAAAAGTAAAACAGTTTTGGACCTAGTCCAGAAAATATTCAAATACATGTTTGACCTCAGTTGCTTCCGTCCCACTGAAGTTCACACATCCACTCATGGATTAGAAATTAAGTATCCACAAGTCTTGCTCTGTAAATGGCTGGGGCAATGTACAAACCTAAGGCAATATATTTTCAGTAACAACTTTTCTGAGATGGTTACTCCTGTTAAGAAAAAAAGTACTGCAAAGAACTTAGAGAAAAATACAGCAAATAACTTTGTATGCCCTAAAGATGTTTGAAATCTTTTTCCAATTAATTTTTTGTTACAATTTTTTTATCAAAACAGGATAAGACAGGATTCTGACTATTTTTCTGGGTTGCTCACCAGAACTGGCCTAGAAAAATAGCAACCTTTAGAATATGATTTACTGTGTACTTGTTGTCAAGTGGATTCTACAGATATTAACATAGCTGCTTGCTTCTTTCTGAGTGCTAGACCCTTAAATTAGTTCCTCCCCTGGGTCTCAGCAATGTTTCCAGTTTGCATGGACATTTCTCTCCTTCAGAAAGCAAGTTCCCTGCAGTAATGACTCATGTTAAATTAGGATGAAGTACTGCAAATGCCATTCAGGAGCAAGAGTGGGACAACACACAAGGTGAGGCTGTTCTGCACTGCCACAGCAGGACAATGACAAATAACGAAATAAACATATCTTGTTCTCAGAGATTCATAAAAAACAAATGGAAGAGTGAGAGCTTCACTAGGAGGCACCTGTCTGTCTTGCCTTACATAAGGTAGGAGCACCCCAGTTACAGCAGCAGCAAACACCCAAACACCGCCCTCACAGATGAACTGTGGTGCCCACCAGCCTCCTGCCCCAGACAGACAGGGCCAGGGCACATGCCAGATGGTTCTGAGGCTTAGGGAAAATGCACTCTGCTTGTTCAAAGAGCAAGATAAGAAAACAAACTCCCCCAGACCTTCTGGATTGCTGTGTCTCTGTTAAAATGCAAGGGTATTTCTCATTGAATCCTGCAGGAACCAGCAAGCAGCAGCTTGCATATTTCAGTTCTGAGGTTAGGCAGTTTGATGGGCTCCCAGAAAGGGAGCTCTGGCTGACACTCGCATAGTTATAAAACAACACACATAGGCAGCCTCTGTTTGCCTACAGCACTGTGGAATACCTCCACCTCCCCTCTCAAACTCTGTAAACATCTGTCTGAATCTGCGTGGACACATGGGCACGGGAGCGAAAACTGAGAACCACTGGCATTTTATAGGAGCTGCAGCACAGCTCTAAATTCCCACACAGTGATGAGTTCTCCTTTTAGATGAAGCCTGTTTCCCTCTCATCAATGGTCTCAGCTTAAAAATGTTGAATTGAGGATGAGAGAATTAGGAGGCTTTCAGTCATGGTGCTAGATAGAAGTGGGATCCAAGCCTACTCCTGTCACAATTCCACACCCTCCCTCACAAAGAATACAGATATGATTGATTAAATCTTTCCTACAAACCTAAGTCTGCTTTTTAAGTGCATTAAATAGTTTGAACCAGAAAGCTTGCTACTTTGTACTACAACATTTTCAGTGACATTTTTTTCTCAGGGCAACAAATGTACAGCCCTGGGGGAAAGAGAAACCTTGGCAAAACTCTGCTTTGAGAAAAGACATGAGGATTATCTTGAGAACTTTCCTTGTGCCCACTCTGCTCTGGAAAAGTCATTATTACTAAAAAATACAAAAAATTACTTTCATAAATTCAGGACTTTCCTTGTGCCC
The DNA here is from genome assembly GCA_013397725.1 of Rhagologus leucostigma. NCBI lineage: Eukaryota > Metazoa > Chordata > Aves > Passeriformes > Rhagologus > Rhagologus leucostigma. Next base: position 705,480 of record VZTD01000303.1, read on the forward strand.
ACTCTACCCTAAAATTTATTATTACTAAAACATATTAAGAATTACTTTCATAAATCCACTGCTGCAGGCATTTCATACACAGTAACAACAGAGCTGCAAAACCGAGCTGGACAGGAAAATACCAAGCAATGTTAAGTCCTGCTGCCTCCATATCATTGTCACTGGCGTGTCTAGATGAAAAACTGGTTTAACAAAAATTTCAGTCATCAGACCAGAAAGACTACATCAAAACATTCAGGCTACAGAAGCTCTGTGGCATGTGGTCCTGATCCAGCATGAGTGCTTGACCCTGCTGTGGAAGTGTAATTCTCAAAGGCAAAAGGCATAGAAACCAAGGAGTCCTTTAATTCCTAAGGCTAGAGCAGAATAAAGCCTCTTCTCTCCCACTACTTGAAACCCTGTTTACAGACCCCTGAAATAATCAGGAGACTCAATAGGAGGAAAAGATGACCAGCCTGTATTTATGCAATGAAGAACTTTGAGTTGGAGTTCTCTCCCTACACCCTCTGCAATTAAAAAAAAAAAAAGGCCAAACTGAAACAAGGATCTGATATTTCTAGAAGAGTGATGAAATCTCCACTCTAGGGAGTGTTGAATGATTCATGAAATCTCTACCAATGGCCAATATCTACTTATTGGGAAAACAAATCTGGCTGACTCTGCACAAGTCAGAAGTCCATCAGGGGTTTGACATAATCCAGCTGCTAAGGTTGTTTTTGAAGGCTTTCTTTATTAAAAAATATCTTGTAGTCGGACGGAAAGACACAGAATGCAGAACTGGTTTTTGGCTGGCACACAGCTGAGCTTCTATTTGGCAGCTTAAATGGTAAATGAGCAAACTTCTAGCAAAATGAGGTTACTACAAATAATTTGGTACGTGCCTGTCAATTGATGAAGCACTTCTTAAGATCTGGGAAAACTCTGAATAAATCAGAGAAAGCAAACAGTCTTTGAGAAGAAATAAATACAATTCAACCCCAATTCTCTATGAAGAAGCTTGATTCTCAGTCTACTTCTCTTCCTTCATTTTTCTGCCTTTCTATTCAAAATTTCAAAAGCAACTCCTACTCTTTTTATTAAGCTTTTTTGCCTTAAGGATTTCAACTGATGTTGCCAGGACTTTCATCTCTGTCAGTATAATGTGTTGCATCGTGGTTGCTAACCTTAAGAACACCATGGCATTCATTTCAGCTGTTGATGGTACTGGTTTCTGGAAGCAGACAATGGAAGTCACTGCTGGGCACAGAACTAAGTCTCGAGTGAACGTGCTGCCCCCATCACCCTTTCCACTGGTCCAGTGAAACAGCACCTTCAGGCAATTCAAAGTGCAGCTCACTACCCCCAGTCACAGAAGGGCCATAAGTCATGATATTTTCTCTCAATCTGATTGCTTGAAAACAATCCTGCCTTGGCTTCAGACTGACCGTTTTAGCAACAAAATTATAAAGATGGGATCAACAATCATATTCGCTTCGGTTTCCTAGATACCTCAAACATAAGTACAAAAAACCACAAAAGAACAGAAAATGAAACTTAAAAGATTTCATGTTTTACCTCATCTTGCTGTGAGTTTAGTAGCTGCAGCTTCATGTGTTTCATATAAGCCATAGTAATGGGCATGTTGTAATCAATCATACTGGTCACCAAAGTTGGAGGTTTTCCATTATCTGCAAAAAAATAGCTATTATGCATTATATGTTAATTGTGGAGGCTATGTCAGCCTACTCTGCAGTCAAAGTCAGACTGTTATGTCACTTAGCTCTAACTTATGCATTTTCAATCACTTGTAGGTTGTACAAATGCAAGTCTCCCAAAGAAAAAGGAAAACCAAGTTCAGACCCTGAGAATGATGAGTTCTACCCTAAATGACTACAGCCTGTATAACCTATCTATTCCTTATGCTTAAGCTCCCATACAAACATTTCCACAGCAAAATAAATTATTTCCTCCAGATAAAATCATCTTTCTATTGAGGGTGCAGGTGGTATTACACTCCATCCCTAACTGAAAGCAGAAAATTCACTACCTTCCAGCTTAAGTAAATGAGATGAACTGACTTACTGAACTGTTACAGTCTACCAAATTTATATGAACTCTCACTTAAGCTAGGAAAATACAAATGGGTATTAGATATAAAATTATTTTACATGCCACTATTTGACACTAAAACTACCTTTATGATCCGCTCCATCTGGGTTTAAATGCATTCTTTTCTGGCACTCTGAGCAGCTCATTAGAAATCGTGTCACCGCTTCTCTCGGTAGGAAGGCATAGGTCTCTGAAATCTGAAATTAATAACAAAATATAGGTGTTATTATGTAAGCTGATTGAGCATGATTTAACAGATCTGATCATCATATTTCCAAATAAGGCACATTATCTTTTAATGCCAGGAAGCACAATGAAAGCATGTTCTGCATACTATGTAGGATTTCAAGAACCATCTCTCCAATCTGCCTACTTATCATCTAATGGCTACTAACAGCTGATACTGAACAAAATTCCACTTATATCAAAAGGGAGGTTGTTTTCTGTTTACAATTCATTTCAAAGTCCTTTCAGCAAAAAGATTCATACATAACAACTATCCCACTGTGGAATGGTATCAAAAAATGTTGGAGACCTTTTTTAATAGCTAATGCCAAAAAAAAGAAAGCGCTTGTCTTATGTGTTCTATTTATTTTTGTTGTAACAATACATAGACAGATACAGGACTTGATGTATTAGCAGCAGTGAAGGTTCCCTTACTATTTTAAATTTGTACTTGAATGTTTTGTGAAAATATTCTTCAAAAGCTTGTGGTTTTATACTTTGGAGTACCTACATTATTTTTACTAATAGTCTACAAATTTGTGAACCAGTTGATTTTAGAGACACTGCTTTACCTGGCAATATCTTGAAACAACAGATCTTAGTTGTTTCTTCATTTCAACAATATCATTGCTTCTAACCACATACTCACAAGCAGGCACCAGAAGGATTTTTTTCTCTTTTGAAAGGGGAGAGGGGGAAACAGTAGTTGCTGGTTTTAAAGATTGCATTCCCCCCACCCCAAAGGATGCATCTGTCTTTATAGATATTTTGCCTTGCTGAAAAGGACCTGGAGGTTGGTGCCAAGCTGAAAATAAGCTAACAGCATACTCTCTGATCACAGACAAACTACATCTCATACTTTACACGTATGGCCAGCAGATCGAGAAAAACTATTATCCCTCTCTACTCAGTGCTGGTAAGAAAGCAGCTGGAATAATGTGCCCAGGTTTCCGCTCACAGTTCACAGTTCCCCTCCACACTTCAGGAAGGCTGCTAAGAAGCAGGAGATGACTCTGAGCCAGGCCATCATAGCAGCTGGAACACAAAGGAAACCTTGAAGGAAAGGTTGAGGGAGATAGATTTGTTTCATGTAGGATATGAGGCCAAGAAAGATCTAATTGTAGCCCACCACTGCCTGAAAGGGAGTTTAAAAGCTAGAGAAAAGCACTTTATAGTGCATAACCAGGGACAACAACAGTGATGTCTTGGGACATTCAAACCAGACATTAGCAGAAACTGTTACACTCTGGTGCACTGGAGCAGCTTTATCAGATGGCTGGAGTTTGGTAAGAACATCCAAATTTGGGTGTTTTCAAGCCAGTAAAAGGCAAACCCACGGCTTTTCTGTGATTCCTTCTGTGTGTGGATGTATATACACTGAACAGTGCAAGTGTTGCAATGAATCTCTAGCCTTTCTTTTCCCAACTATGGTGGCTATTTTACTTCGGAGATAATCCTTAAAGAAAGACCAAGTCCCAGCAAGAGAGATTAAGACAGTGAGTTGTTAATCTGCTTGTACTCCCCTACTGTAAAACCTACAGCAGGATTTGATTTCCTATCAAGCCCTGTGCTGAGATGCAAGTCTCAGGAGGAAGTGAAGAAGAATGGAGATGGTGTATATGGAAGTGTGGCTACAGAAAGGACAAGATAACTTTATTTAACTGGATGTAAATGGGATTACATACTGTCCAAATCACTTCTGCCCCTCACAAGGGTGCTAACAGGAGGAGGAAGGGTTAGTTTTAACTCTCTTACACTCCTCCACTTGGCTTGTCACCTACTTAACCTGTGTTGAATCTTACATTTCCTAAAACTCCATGAATCAAATTTATCAGTAGCAGTATTTTTGAAAATAGGTGGAGTTTAAATTAGTGTTTGTTGATGTGATGTGTCACATCAATACATAGGAATGATGCATTACAAAATAGGAATGCAAAATATACCATCATGTTTATAACATTGGTTTTTAGGCTGCTTATTGTTGTTGTTTTCTTATATAACAGAAATCTTATGGGAGGAGAAGAGAATTAGTATAAAACCAAATATTGTTCTGTGATGAAAATTGGCAAAGACTTTTTCTGGGCCTGAAACATTTTTTCTGAAAATTAAGGCACTAAATAAAGCCACTTTTGAATGGGAGAGCCTACAAAAAATATATTTTTAGATTATTTTTTCCTGTTTTTTATACCCACAGAACAGATGCTTATTTACCTTTCTAAACATGAAAACATGGTTATACTCATGCTTTATGGAAACTAAAAAAGAACCTAAAATCAGAAGAAATTATCATTGAAAAAATTGGGAAGTGCACATACGCAGCAACCTCTCTTTTACAACATTTAACATGTTTAGCACTGTATTGAAATTAATGGACCTTACCCATGGATTCATTAGTCACCTGCATTTGATAGGAACGCTCCATTTATTCTAATCAAGCATCTCTGTCAAAATTCCGGTTCTGCTCAAACAAGATGAAATCCCTCCATGGAGAGAAAGCGAGCTAAGGCCCAGATTTAATAGGTATGCTCCACTGACTATAAGGGAACTGGGTTTTATAACTAAATTTGTCCACAAAGCAGATGCTCGTGTCTCCAACCTCCCACTGCAACACAGTTTTAAGGATGCCCTTCCCTAAATAACTCCAGATTTCACCAACTTCCTCCCATTTATTTTATAATTTGAATCAGTCACTGACATTCCTAGACTTCAGCCTGTATAAATTGGCATATCACAACGGGAATCACATTTAAAGAGATACAAAAGGAGCATAACCCACAGCACTCTTTATTCTTGTTCTCTGAATATATGGAAAATAAAGTTCTTTCCAACTTTCGCTGCCAGAAAGCTTATGAGTTGCCTCTCCCCAACCCCACAATTTCACACCCCCAACAGTGCAGACTCTTGTTTGCCTTTCATATCTACTTTATAAGATCCAGATAGCCATTTGCATGCTCTGGCCAAGCTCTGAACCAGCTGTAGCCAAGAAATGCTCAACCAAGTTAGCACAAGGCTGAACACAAAATCCTCTATTTCAGCTCTCAGTAGAGTTTACCAGGCTGTGTACAAGACTGGACTGAGGTAGTTCATGGAGCTGGCTTGCATGGGAGTGTTTCAGAGCACATCATGGAGGCCTATGACACCTTCTAAGTAACTATACAGAAATACCTGAGTGGTCTGATTTCATCAGGAAAAATTGTTTCTGTCCTTCATTCTATCCAAAAGAAGGCAGTAATGACTCAGTCCTTGCTGGTGCTGTATCCTCTCACTGCCTTCAGTGGTCCAGGTCCTAGCCCTCTTCTCAAGGCTATTAGCTAATAAAATATGTAGCAAGACCATCTTTTTCAGTGATGTGTTGTAAAAAAAGAATATTGGTTTATTGTAAATCCACATAAAAAAAAAAAATTAAAAATGCACACACTTCTACATTTTAAGAAAAAATAAAACCAGAAAAATGAAGTGGGGGATATTGCATTATTTACATCCATACACTGACAAATCAGATGAGCATATTTTTGGCATGACTTACAGGAAACTTCTCATGCACATGCCCATTCCAATCAAAGACCAATGAGTGCTGATTTACCATACTGATAAAATTACTTGGATTGATTTAAAATAAAATTATAAGTATACTTTTCTAAAATATGAAGCGCTAGAAGTATCCTCATGGGATGGATTCTCTACTCTTACTAGTGTTTTTAGTGCACGTTAGTATATCTTCTGCTGCTTGTTGAGATGTGTTATCTCATAACTGGATGTATTCTGCATCATGGAGAAATCAGAAAATAAGTAGATTCTAGCAGGTGTGTGTCTAGGTATTGTGTATTAGGTATAGCTCTTATAGTTAAATGCTTTTTTACATTGTAAAGATATATGAAGAAGAAACAGAAAATCTGAGGCATTAAGCAAAAACTGCAAAAATTATACAGGGTTTGTTTTAGCCCCAGAAATTATAGGATAAGAAGCAAATATTTCCTAACAATACAGTCCATGCACATCTACATATATTTGGTTTTAACTCTGATTTGAGAGGAAAATGAGTTGACTTTAGTGCTTTCACAGTCTAAACTTTTATGATCTTACTTCACCATTCACAAAAAGTCTTTGTTATATTTTGACATACATGACTGCATCCGAAACATCACGCAGCAATGAGGGCTTGTCTAGGCTTGTTTATTGGATCCCATGAAGAGCACAACTAGTACAGGCAAATAATCCACTACCTGAGCATGTAATCTGATTTACCTTGGAGCTAAGCAATGAATGCCCTAATTGTCTGTGAGAAGCCTATATGCGTTCCTACTGGAATCACTACAGGCAGAGGAAACAAGCAAAGTTTCCTTTACGCTCTCCCATACTCAGACGATTTAAGTGCAGGATGTTGTGATGATGTAGCTTTCAGAGCTAAATTTTTGTTTGGAAAATTAACAAGTCCTAAACTGAAAGGCAGATTTTAGGACACATATGGCAGAGTAGGAAAGACAAGTGTGAGGAGAGGGAGTGAAATTTTGCAAGTGAACCTATTAACCTCTAAAGAATTAACATGGAGGATGTATGTGTAGTCTGGAAGATACAATGTGTCAGAATAGAGATTTTGTGTGTGTGTTCGTATTTTTTTAATTAAAGAGGCTAAAGGGGGGAAAGATGATCAAAAGAAGACTCCAAGAGGAGGGAAAGAGAGAAAAAGACAGGGATAGAGTGAAGATGGTAATCTGTCCTGGGCCCACAGCCATCAAACCAGGTGGCAGAAATTGGTTTCTTGATGACAGGAGAGCGAGCCAGCCAAGGGAAGCCCTCTCCTTTCCTCAGCAAAAGGTCAGAATAGAAGGCTGACATAGGAAATCAGATCTATCACTGCTGGGAGTTTTATCAAGAGCTTGCTACCCCGCTACATTGTGGGAAATGCTGTTCCCTCATGTGCTAAACTTGTGCTTCACAGCTCCCTTCCCTTCTCTCCCCACATAGCAGAAGCTGCTTTCTGTGAGGGAAGCGATGGGAAACACCTGCCAGTGGGACAACTGCCAGGACACTCAACACTTACCCTTTGCAAACAAGCAGGAACAAGCCCACAGAGTAAAAGTGCATGGGGCTTGGCTGTTTTACCATGCACACAGGAATGGTGTGGATGCAAGAATTTAAGCATGCTAAGGCCCTGCACAAAGCTCAAGTTCTTCCACTTCTCCAAGGACGAGGTCTGTCCTGTATAGAAACCAGCCAAGCCCCAAATCTACTTTAGCCATGTTTGATCAGGAAGGAGATGATGTTATCTCACAGTGCAACCTGTCAAAAAATTATTCCCCGAGGAAAACACACTCAGTGTGATGCTCACAGGGGACTCACAGGCACATTCCTGTTTTGGGAGGGAAAAAGAGTAACCCCTTGTTTCTCAGTCTCAGAAAAGCTTGTCTTAGGCTGACAGGAGAGAGGGAAGCTGCTCAAAAGCTTGATCCAAAATCAAGAAATATTTATCACTGAAACAGCTGGATGAGGCACAAGACCCCAGACATTGCCCCATATCCAAAAGACTCCTATTATGCCTCAGATGTTATACATTTCTGTATAAATGATGAGGGTCTTGTCTCAAGCTACTTTCCCTTGACACATTAGTATCTTCCCCGTGTTTTATAAGCCTGCTTCTTCCAGATCATCAGCCCAGTGGCTCTTTTTTCATTCATGGGTTGGGAGTCTTATTAACCAGCCCATTTCACGTGCTCAGACATGACGACCCTCACTCACAGTTCAAGTTCACTGCTGTAATGTTTCAAGGTTTTGCACAGAGACTAGCAGGCCCGACAGACAGATATTAGATCATCCTTCATACATAAAAATATTCAAGTAGAATGTGTACATAGAATTAAAGGTGCTTAAGGTAGCTATGAGACACACAGTTCTCAGCTAGATGATGCACTTAGTTATGGCAAAATGTGGCCAGATATAGAAAAGTGAGGCACCTACTCAATTGTTTAAATGAATTAAAATCTAATACCTTTTTTAAGGATATTAAAACAAAGCAAGGAAACTAAATCTATTCTGAAATACAGGGCTTAATCACTTAATCTGGACTAACAGTACCTATAGCTGGGCATGAGAGGTAACAAAGATTTTAGATCTTCAGTCTCATCACAGACCTTTTGCACTTCTTGAAAATGTAATAAGGCTATTTTTTTTCCTGGTTTGCACTGAATCAATCACAGAGTTGTCCTGACAGCTTGAGCCTGTTACATTATGCTGCTACTGCAGCCACAACTTTTCCCAGTTACTCCCACCTCTGATATACCCCTCAGCACTTGTATTTAAGTTGTAGACACAGATGAATAGTTTAAATCAAGAAATGCAGCTCTACAAAGGCTCAGAAAGCCTGCTATGCACTTGTTGCATGCCTTTCCCAAATACACCAGATGGATTCTTTCCCTGAACACTTCTCTCCCATGCATCCCCATCCCCAGTTTGATGCCACAGTTCTCCTTCCAGAGTGGGATGCCTATACAAAAATAACTCCCTGAGAACACAGAGTGAAAAGTACTACGCCAAAGCAAAGCAGCTCCTCTTAGACACTGAGCTGTGGCAGCAACTGCTAGCAGAGATACCCTTGTGAGATCCAGGTACTTTCTCCTGACCACATTTCTTGCATCAGCATTTCACTCCACCTCCTGTGAGGCCCAGCAGAGCACGCAGGGGAAGCCAGGACAAGCATGGACCTCTTTGGGCACCGCTGCTTTCCTCTGCCCTGAGGAACATGTTCTTTTCACCTTCCATATCTCCCTAGTCACCTGTGCCCCTGCTGAGCAACCGCCTTGGCCAGGCCTTGCGTCACATATCCTGCCTTTGTGAGGGAATTATCTCCCAGATCAAGACCCCCAATGTCTTCCCTGTTTGTAAACTTCCCTGGGAACTGGGAAAATAGCTGAGATTAGAAGCGCCACATTAGTTATTCCTTCAGTCTGGCACACTTTGGGTATGATTTAAAGCTCTTGGTTTCATTTTACATATATAAGCCACGTCTGGGTTATTTGCTGGTGTAGATCTACCTAAAGTTATGCTGGCAAGGAACCCAGCACGTCAATCTTACCTGGTATACAAGTCAGGCACCCGAAATGAGGACAAAACCTGCCAGTTAAATAGGACACTCCTCCTGTTTTGCATATGTTACTCTCCCACATCATATACACAGAGTTTTTCTCTTCTGATCTTTTAGTGTGCAGAGGAGAAGACAATGGGACCTTATTCTAAACTTAAATATTGAAGGACAGATGCTTTCCTAATTTATCTATTGGGTTTGTGCCAAAAATCCTGAAGTTTGAGCTTGGTATGTTGCTGCCCCAATTAAAATGGAAAGACTCTCTTCCAGTACTCTGCTCTTCAGGAGGTTTCAAGTACCACATCCTATTTACCTTCCTGTACAGCACCGCTGTAGGAAGTCCCACACAAATCAATCAGTTGTAAAAATATCATGCATTTCCATGCAGTTAACATAAACAAGGCAGCGTGGATTCCCTAACTGAGTTTGTCAAGTGTTCTGAACACACCTTTAGAGAGACATTCTGATGTATTTTAGTGCTCCAGCACCCAGGGTGACTCCATCAAAAATTAAAAAGACTCTTAGTTATACCAAATTTGTGACTCTATGTAAATGCAGACAGTAGCTAATTAAGTCAACTTTGACAATTTCATTACCCTTCCAATCATGCTTAAGCGGTATTCAAAACTGAGTGGAGTAGGTTCACTATTGCAAATGCAACTCACACATATATAAGCAAATTAATTACTTAAAATCAATATGCTGCAATTCTGAAGGGCTTTGACATTAATTTTTGAGAAATACTTAGGTACTGAAAATCCATGACATTATTTACGAACTTCAGAAGTTCAGGAATTTTGTACCAAAACTGTGGTGTTTTCTCCCCATGATTTCTCTGTTAAAAGGTTTTGGTTATCCAGTGAGAGAACAGAAGCAATGTGACCATCTCATGACAGGGATTTTGAATTACAAATACCAATTGTATCATACAGTTTGTGAACCATCTCTCCTATAACAGTTCTTCACTCAACCCATTTGCTGAATACTTATGCATGATAAATACATGCAGAGATCTCAGAGATGATTCACTTCTGACATGTGAATAAAAAAACAAGACTCAATTAATCTTGTTCCAGATTCACTTAATGAAATTAAACCCTGCCAAAGTACTTCAGTTTGATTTATAAAGCTTTTAGAGTATAATGTTTTGGGAGACAGTTACCCAAGATACTACTTTTTTCCTCCTTACAGTGCCACAGAGGAGGTAGATATGCGTGGCTTCCTGGAACAGACTGACACTACATCTCTTAATTTTACCAAAGGCATTTTCATGGACAGGTCTAGTAAAGGAGCATGTATTTCCCCAGATGGTCTGGTAGAGTTTGATGCCTGTTTACTCAACCTAATTCTTATGTCAGAATAGAGAGCAAGAATTGAAATTAGTTTCTTCTGGAGTCTTTTTTCCATTTTTTTAATCTATGGAAGTCTTTCAAAATTATATATGTGAATCCTGTCACTGGGAAATATGACTCAGTGCCCTTGATAAATTAATATGCAATGAAATGAATGCACAAATATTGCAGACTGATAATGACAAAAATTTACATTTGGGCATCTTTAACGATGCAACAGGCTCATGTCTCAATTGCAGTAAAAGTTGACAATAGATGAAACTACTGTGTAGGCTACTGAATCTGCACAAATAGTTCTTCTCACTGAAGATACACTAGTCGTTCATGCTATTCACAATAAACAAATTTCTTATCTGACCTGTAATCATGGGATTCTTATGGTTGTAAATATTGTACTTGGCATGCATTTGTGGGATGACCACTCGAAGTATTGTATTTATAGCTGGCAGCATTCATTACAGCTGTATATTATTCTAAGACATTTGTGACCAATACCTTTGAAAAGCTTACTGAAGTAAAACAAAATAGAAAGGTCAATGGAAAATATCACTTTTCTAATGCTTTCCGAAAGAGAAGACAAAGTATCAAAATGGCTGAGCTGCCAGAGGAAAATTAATTTAGAGAGTTTGCGTTTGTTCACCCTGAAATAACACTCCAAGCCTTACAAAAGCACACCCAGATAAAAGATGTCTTCATATGTCTATCTTAAGGTCAATACCTCTGGGAACAAATTATAAGAAATTTTGCCAGGAGCTTATCCCACAACAGGCCCTCTGAAATAGCCTATAAATAAAATACCTGTGAAGGGATTCACAGATACAGAAAAAAGATTGTTACATGGGTAAAAAAAAAATGTAATGGAAAAACAGCTATTTCTCACAGCCAAAATTGAATCAGAAACCTGGAGTTTCCCCATATTTTGGTGACCTCTGATGAAAAACAGGTCAAATAACTGCAGGTTGTTTTTAAGACGAAGAACTGTGTTCAGGGTGATAGGTCACCTCAGGGCCCTGTCCACAGCTCCCTGCCAGCCTCATCCCACTGAGACCAGAGGGAGAGGTGCCTTGGATGCCCTGCACTCCGGCCAGGGGTGTGTGATGGGCCCTGGCTGGGCACCCCTGCCCTGCCACGCTGCGGGGGCCCCTGGTGCTTCAGCAACTGGAAACAGCTGGGCAGATGGGTTAGGATCAGCCGCTGAGTGTGCCTGGCACTATCACAGCCCTGCACATGGAAGGCTGGTCACCCAAATCCAGGCAAGACCATACATTTTAAGCACATTGGGAAAGTGCAGCAAATATTTCATTAGTTCTCCATAAGAAAATAAAGTGTTATATTTTTGTAACTAATCACAAAAGTTATTTATAGTTATTTTAAGACTGTACTGATGCAATTAAAATTTTAGAAATAGTATTTTCTCTGTACTCAGCCAGTTTATGTGGGTATGGGAGGTGCCCTCTTAACACTTTCCTTATTGTACCTAGTAGCTTTCCAGCCCTTTGAATTTAGGACATTTACAAGTTTTCATACCATTAAACCATTAGGTATTACTTAGACTGCAGCAATAAACTACAAGGCACTTGCATTTATGTGCTGAAATACAGCAACCCATTTAGCCAAGTTTTGACAGTACCTTCTAAGCCTTCTTTAACACTTCATCCATTTAATAGCAATTAATTAATACAGAGCTATTAGAAAAATTGTGAAACCATTATAGAAATAGCAAATTTTCTTTTTGTACCAATGAGAGAATCTCTGGTGAAGTCAATGGATGTGGCCCTTATTACACAGTAAATGTGATTTCTAAACTATATGTCTTCATGCATTACTGAAAGACCTCTGAAATCAATTTGGGAGTAAGAGTGTCAGCACTAATTCAGTTGGGAAAAACCCCACAAATCTCATGCCATGTGACTAAGCCCAAATAACTCACATTTTCAGAGACTCGTGTTCACTTCTAGTTGTTTTTTTTACTTACTGCTTTATACGTTCTCTTTTGTCCAGCATGTTTTCTGATTTGTTCTCCATTGGGCCCAGTTTCAACATGCATGGAATAGATAATGTCAAAGAAATCTTCTACGACGGCCACCCGCCGTAAAGACAGCTTCTCATCTACACCTACTCCATCCTGAAAAGGGAAAAAGAAAAGACAACAGAAAAAGTAAGGGAGACAAGATGAATGGATAAATTGTGATAATCGTGAGACACGTTATCCTTTTTTAGAAGGGAGTTAAAGACCCTTCCATTAATATCTGAAGACCACCCACCCTGCAAATGACAGACACAGTATTGTAGGAAAGCTGTGTGATCACTAGGATCACATAGACCCTGGCAAGCAGTCCGTTTTGCCAAACCAGGGCATTTGGCCTCTTAATGGGAAGTGATCTTCCACTCCAGTATTTAAACAAACAAAACAAAAGGTATCTGTGCTTCTTTCTCTAAATGCACAAACACGATTCAAACGCAGAAGCAGTCCCGAAGACATGGCACAAAAATGCATTATGTGGTTGTTAGTAAGGATGCAACAGCTCTTTTATTCTCTCATTCCCTTCCCAGTAAATCTGTGCCTAGCATTTCATAAAGGTATTTAATAAAAGGTTTTAGTTCAAACAGCTGACTGTAATTATGAACACGAAGAAAGTTGTTACAAACAATTTGCCCCTGCAAAAATTGCTTGAAGACATACTACATGAAGACATACCACAACATGAGGAAAAGAAAGGGATGTTGCTAAAATTTTCTACTTTTGCACACAGATGTCCAGTTGGAAGAAGTGACAGAAAAGTGAGAACCTAGCATCTGATTTTCAAAAGTGATAGTGTCATGGTAGCTAAAGACTTCTGAAAAGAAACAGTCCCCAATGTCTCTGAAATTAATCAGTGCAGTTCAGTTCCCACCTTTTTAACAGAACCATCCACACGAGGTTTTGTTTGTTTTACAGCTGCCTATGGACTCAGTTCTAAAGCAGAGGCAGGAACTGGGACTCTTGTTTTTGCAGAATAGACATCTATCAAGAAGACTGCATTTTGCAGCACAACACCAGTATATGAAGAATGAAATAAGAATGGCCAATTCACTTCTACTCCAACACTGTATTCGAATTTAGATCTTTGGGGCAGCAGTATAACCTAACATTCACTGTGTATCTTAAGCAATAAGGGTGCACCAAACTTAGTATATTTTATAACACCATTACTGCTCATGTAATTCATGCCACAACAAAACTGCTTTACATGGGCACTTCTACGACAAAACACATGCAATTATGGCTTCAGTGACCGAATAAAGACAAAAGATGAGAAATTAAAAGGTAATGATTATGTATGACTCCCACTTGCTGTCCCCCGATCGTAACTTCTTGCTAACACACGCCACTAAGTTTGCTGTATGAGTACAAACATGATTCATTTTTCTCACTCCCCCTATTTTTATTCCATCCCACTTCAATTTTTCATATATTTCGAAGAAAGAACCCAGATAATCCCAAAGGCTCCAAAGAACCCCCCAAGGTGACACAGAGGACCTCTGACATGTTCCTAGTAGCAATGGAGAAAATGTCAATGCCTTTATAGCCTAACCTTCTAAATGTGCATTATTTCAAGTGATAGTGGGTTAGGAGGTGTTGACACACCACCAGCCAGACAGGTTACGCCCTGTCCTGCTCCAGTATGCCCAACCTTCTTCAGACAGATCCCAGCCCAAAGCTACATGGTCTCTTCCATTGTGTTCTTTATCCCCAGGAGACAGCTGGACCTGGGCAGAACCCTGGCACATGTGTGATGAGAGGACTGCCACAGTTCTGATGGAAATGACTGTGTTGAAGATTCAGGGTGGAAGAAGATGAGGAATTTGCAGGGCAGTCTCCACCACAGGTTAAAGCCTCAGTTCAGCTGGGAACAGTTGCTCTGAGAAAGCTGTGAAGCTAGGTCCCAGCCCATGATCTGTCACTGACCACCAGCTCAAAAACTTTGTGGCATTGTGACAGGTTTTGGTTTAAGCATCATTAAGAATTTGCTTGGTACTACCCACCACCATTTCCTACTATTTAAAAAAAAAAATTGCCTTAGAGATAGGACTAACATCAAATTCAGATCTTTGCAGCTTTAATCTTTAAGGGAATTCACATGTGAGCACTATAGGGGGGCCCATCTTCAATCATTATTTTCTCACCACCCAAACAGCACAGTGGGATCCCTGATGATTTCAAACACTCTTATTATGACGACAGTGTTATCTCACACTGCTCTCCGAATACTCAGAAGTTTATAGTGTTGATTAACTGACAAAGATTTAATCTGTTTATTACTAATGAGGTTTGTTTTATGAAATTTCCTACAAGGGAGCTCTCTTTTTTAATTAAAAAGAAATGCATTACAACAATATTAATTTAAAACCTGAGAAGCCACCTCAGCAGAGCTGACACATGCAAACATTACAAATACATTCAAAGAAGAAACTCGAAAATGAAACTCATTTTGCTGCTTTTGGTGGCCACAGTGTGCAGTGCTCTCTCTGATGGTCCTGCTACCTCCCTCCCCAGACATGGACACCCAAAGGTCGGCAAGTATGTTCTGGGGGTGCTCTTAAAGGGGCATTTCTCCATGTAGCTGACTAAATCAAGAAGCATTGATAGTACTTCTAAAAATATACAGAAGTAAAGTCTGCACAAATTGTCATGACTTCTAATTGAAGCGCTAGAAAATGAATATAAACTTTCCAAACCTTTTCAGTCAAAAAGGGTAGGAAAAAAATTGTTTAAATGGAGTAGAAACTGCTTCAGAGGAAGACAGGGCTATAACTCAGTATCTACATCTGTAACTTCATCTAGTGGAGCCTGGACATGACTAAGTTGGCTTCATCCTGCTTGGTGCTGTCTAAGACAATAAGGTAGACCTTGATTCAGAACACCTGCAGTGCTGCAGAAGGTGCCAAGTTGCTGTGAGTGAGCTGTTCAGTTCATCCGGCAACACGCAACGCTGTGCAGAGATGTAAGCCTCAGCTGCAGAAGCAATACACCAGATGAGTAATTTGAATAAGGTAGCTACTTACTGACACTTTTGATATTCCATGCTGACATCCCAATATGTAAAAAGCTGGGCAAATGATAAAACCTCAAATCTCCATTTAAGCCATGAAGTCTCTGAAGTGGACGCAGTTGTATGAGGCTTTCCTGCCATATGCCATTACACTACACTTTTATCCTGAAGTTGCTCTTTGATAAAGGCATTAACAAAGCAGCTCTGCTTTATAAGCTGGCTTTGGGGAAAAATTTTCACAGTGCCTAAGAGGGCAGTTTTTTAGCCTCAACTAAGGCTAAAAAAAAGCTGAATGAGAGAATGCATCGTGATGCTATTCCCATGACTGAAAGGCTATGAAATGTCCACAAGGGACAGGAAAAGTAACAGGCTTAAACCACAGCACGGGAGATTTACATAAGACATTTGGAAAAACTTACTATTGATGTGGATAGTCAAGTATAGTAATAGTTTGCCTGGGGAGGCTCTGGGATGTATGTCACAGGAGGATTTTGAGACCAGGCGAGGCAAATATCTGTCAGGGATAGTATGAGTAAATCCTGCCTTGGGTAGACTAGATATTAATTGAGTTTCTTCTTGATAACTCTAGGAAGCTTAAATACCGCTTCCAAAGCGACTTGGGCACTAACAACTCTGGAATAGCAAGGAAGATATTTGTAAATCACTGAGGTATTTTTAGGACTTTTATTCAGCATGGAAGGAGTCCAAGCCTCACTTTCAAAAATGACTTAGGAATGGAAGCCTCACTGGATGCTTCACTTCCAGCACTGGACTTAGATTCTTAAATCTTTTAGGCTGAGTTTCATTCCTTTCCTTTCAGCCATCACTAAGGTGTGCCGTGCCCTGTCCTAAACCAGTTGTCCCAGATGCCTCTCTAGCCAGCAGTGTGACAGACACTGACAAACTACATTCATCCTTACAGCTGCTGGAATGCTTTCGGTCTCTATCAGTGAGATGTTACTTCATTTTACTCTTTGCATTACAGTTTTTCCTGTTTACTCTCGGTTTTATGTATATCCAGAGATCTTCCTATGTTTGTAGGATACAAACAAAGAAATGTTTCTTTGCATTTTCAGCACTACAAAATCCATTCGTACTCTGAGATTGTTTGTTTTTAGATATCTAGACAAAGAATAAATTTCTGGACAGAAGTGAATTTTACAGAGAGTCGTGCACCTCTCAGAAAGTGCTAAAGATCCCTTTGAACCAGGATGCTCGGGGAGACAGGCAGTCTCTTTTATTGAGGTTGAATGTACAGGGCTTGTCGGAGTAAAGAAAGGAAGAAAGTTTGCCAGTAAAGTGAATAGATAAAACTCTTAAGGCAGCAAAAATATCTATTAAATGAAAGGTTGTCATTTTTATGGTTATTTTGCAGAGGAGAAAAAAATTTAATACAAGCCTTTAAAATTAATGCCACTGAAACAAAAGTGCTTGTAATTCCTTGCTTGAGAATAGCTGTCCCATCTCCTGTTGAAATTTCTAGGAGGAAATAGGTCTCATAAAACACCCTCTTGCTTTGTGAATGAGTATAACTATCAGCATCTTGACAGTGTTTGAAAAATATTCCTATAAAGACATGATAGACGGAAATAGAAAATAAAAGGAAAGTCTCGGTCGGTAGTTTTATAGAAAATGTTCAGGTCTATAAAAACCTCTGTTGTAAAAGCATCAGAGCCAGAAGCACCTACAAAACATTAGGAGTAGATGCAAATAACAATGCACCTAAATATTTCATTACATAATATAAATCACATATAAATCTAAGACTGCTTTGAATGCAGAAATATGATGTGTAACATTTTTCTCATATAACCAGTTCAGACAACGGCAGAGTTGAAGCTCATTTATGTCCCCACACCTCTGCTGACTCGTACCACATTTTGAATTTCCCCTGGATGAGATGCAAAGTCTTTTGCTGACTGAAACACCATACCCTGAATGAACAAAAAGTTTTGCTCATAGCCCTACACATTGTTAGTTCATGCATAATGAGTTCCTGACATGATTATATGTAGATGTTTTACTCCCTCTGGGTTCAAGATATGAAAATTTTGTACTGAAGGTGTTGGGAGGAAGCAATGGTAGTGGATGTATAACATGAACCCTATATATCTGTCTGCAGAAATTAGTCAGAACAAATGAACAGATTGAAAATCGCATTGCACATTATCTCCTTTATCTGCTTTTTCAGTAACTGTAAAAAATACTAATATTTAAAAATAGGGATGACCACTTTAGAATGGCTCTTACTCCCACAGAAATAAACAAATTACTTTAATCGGCCCATGTATTCAGCCCCGTGAAAATCCACAAAAGAGCAACAGTTATTAGTATTTGATATCTATTATTAAGCAGCCTAAAATAAATAAACTGATCATTTCTATCCAGTTTCAAATGGAAAGTGTCTATAATAGCAAAAGGAATATTTATTATTTGAAATTTACAGTTTCTGTTCCTCATTATATCATCTTTGAAAAGCAAATCTCATTTTTTACCAGCAGATGGAGACAGGAAAAATCAGAGTTATATTAAAACAGATACAAACCAGAACTATTTCCAGCTGAAAAGTTCTCCCTTTAGAGAAACATACACTACAAGGACTAAACAAATAAGCTAGGACACAGCAGCAGTGAGTCAAACTAATGGTAGCCATAGATCATGAAAATGAAAAGAATAAAGTGAAGTAAAATGGCAAATTAATTTGCCCTTTGAGATGAGAGTCTAAAACTAAACAACAGACACAAAGTTTTGGTGTATTATGAAAGCAGTAGGTGAGAAAAAGTCCTCTTACTGGCTTGATAGGTGAGTTCAAACTAACCAATAAACAAAATCAATACTGAGCAGAAGTCCCTTTCTCCTTTATCTCTTGAACAGTTCTAGATGGTGGGGAAGGCACCAAAGCCAAATCTCTGCCCATAAACAGTAAAGGGTGAATGCTGGGTGCCATATAAGTCTAAAATATCCCACCCACAGGGGCTGTCCTACTGAGTCTCTTCAGATAAGGCCATCATCTGGTGCAGATCACTAGCTCCATTAAATTAAGCTCTAGCAAGCAGAGAGAATGGGTTGTGAAACTCAACTTGCCAAACTGTAAAAAGAAGGTCTGGCACCTTTCTTTCCTTGAAGTACAGTAAAATAGGCCCGGAGATTATTTCATGATATACAAAGTATTTTCAAAGGCATCTTCAGAGGTTCCTTTGGCATGAATACATAATAACCTGACCAGTGGTCTCTGAGATAAATATTTAATGCTCTTTCCATATGAAAGAAGAGCAAAAACTTTTCTTTCTCATCTTTCTTCAGATGGCAAGAGGCAGAAACTGATGCACAGGAAGTTGACCTGAATACAAGGAGGAACTTTGTTACCGTGCAGTGACCATGCACTGGCACACATTGCCCAGAGAGAGTGGGGAGTCTCCCTCACTGGAGATACTCAAGGACTGTCTGGATGCAATCCTATGCCAGGTGCTTTAGGATGATCCTGCTTGAGCAGAGAGGTTGGCCCAGATGGCCACAGTGGTCCCTGCCAACCTGACCCATTCTATGATTCTGTGAGAGGCAGACCTATCATCATCAGTGAGAGTGCAGAAGAGAATTGAAATAAAACATGGAGTGCATGTATTGACTCTTGCCTTTCCTACCAAAAACAAGCATGGACATGGGAAACCAGAGGTAATTTCAAAAAGATGCCTGCACTCAGAGCCTTGAAGGAATGGCAGGAGACCCTGGTGAGGAATATACAACAAGCAGAGCCCTGATTGCAGTTCACTCTTCACAGTTAAGAGTTGCTTCTTAACTGAGGTCTGAATACCCTTTTCCCTCAGCACACTAACACCTGGTTATTTTTTTCGTTTGATGTTTAAACATTTACACAACCCTTCTGAACAAAAGTGGGTCAGAAGCTGGGTCACACCTCACTGTTTGTGAAGTCTGTAGCTGCAGGCTAACCAAACACCACGAGCTGTATCTCCATCAGCAAGCAGGGCACTGCAGCAGCAGCACATCTGTGGAGCAAAGCACTTGATACCAAGGAGCTCATGCCACACCTCAAGTATTTCAGGCTGTCTCTGACCTGGACCTCTGCAATGGACACACACTTCTGGTCACAACCCACTAGGTGCATGTCAATAAAACGCCAGTTTTCTTTCACTGAAAGGAATCTGTTTATACACTGAAAAGATATCGCTCTGTGAAGCAAAGCCCAGAAAGCATGGTCAGGAGCTGTGTTCCAAAGACATACTCATTTTCTTAACTAAAATGCCAGTGCAAATGCAGACATAGCTTCCTTGATAAGGCAACAAGATAGGATTTTTCACACACACACACACATATTGTAATGAACATTACCCAAACCGATGAGAAAGATATTTAACTATCTAGCTCAGGGACACTCATGGCCCTTGTGTGACTCAGGAGATCAGAAAGAAGCTGAACAAACACTTATTCTGAAAGAGAGACCGTATTTGCCACATTACTCCTTCTATATGCCTCCCTCTCTAGCAAACTCCTGCCTACTTAGCCTGTTAAAACAACAGATGATTCTTCCATCATTACATGCAGTCTGATTTCAGCTGGCCTTTTTTCCTTTATTTTTTGACAGAGAAAGCAAATTAATGCTCTATTCTGCCCACAACCGTTTGTTGAGTTGGTGTATTTAGGACAGGAAAAAAGAACCCAGGCACTACATGCATCATATTGAATGAAATGTATGTGACAATTCCAATCAAACCAAAGCTAGAATTGGACAGAGAGAGAGGAAGAGCTCATATAATACCTGCAGGGAAATGGCAGTTTGCATTTCAAAGATGAAAAAGTAAGGTCAATTTATAATAATATTAATAGTAAAACAAAATCTGCAAATTGAAAAAAGAAAGCAATTTCTTGAATTGCATTTTTTAATTAACTTGAACTTAACTATAATTTACCTACGAATTCTTAATTTTGAAAAATTGTCTCAAAAATAATTTCTGACCTTACAAAATTTCAAAAGAGCTTTTTCTGAAGCTTATATTTCAAAAGAGAAGCAGTAACTATTTATTTTTTTGATAACCAGATTGTATTATTTCCTGTTCCCTGAAGGATACTGTCTCTTTTCTAATGGATTAATGTTCTGTTAGAAAAAATTAAATTTTGACTTTGAAGTCTATTATTTTTTGAAAATATTCATGACAGTTCTAGGAAAATCCAGAACGCTTCACTTGCCCTCTTCAAACTCTCTGTTTGGTAAGCATCTGAGAGCTAATAAACCCAGCTTGGACCTCAAGGGTAACTGAACACAGAAGGGCGTAACACAGCCAAATCTAACTGAAGTTTTTTTGTTTAAGTTCACATTCATGACCAAAGTTTTAATGCGTGTATTTCTTCTTCATGACTCGTTAAAGGATTCAACTAGGTATAAGGACCTTCTACCAGAATTTTCTGCAATTGTGTGAATTCTAAGAAATTGCAGTTTTTAAGCTTAAAAAGCTGTCAACATCTCAGTTCTACCACGAAACAGGATGAAAGTGTGTGAAAATTCATCCCATTAATGTAACATTTTATTCTTTTACTGAAAGTAAAACTGAACATAGAGGTAAGTATTAAGATAACCATAAGATTTCTCCTAAGACACTAAAAAAGTTTCAAAGAAGATATTCTGAGTCTGGAGGTCATCTTTCTCTGTACAGATTTCTTCAGCTGCTGAAAAAACTGTAAACACACTATCAGACTAAGCAAAAAAAATTGAAGGATAACAACTCACTGAAGCACAAGTGTCCACTCAGTGTATGAATACTAAAATGACATTGTCTTTTTCATGTCTTTCTAGTCTTCATACATTTTATCTGATAATTATGTCTGCCAAGCTGTAAACAGTTACTCCAGGACTTCTCCAGAGAAGACTGCAATGCCAAGCTAAATGCTTGGCAGGGGAACTGCCTTTTCAATCTCACAGCTCATCTGGAAGGGTCAGCTACTCCTGGTGAGTGTTTTAAAGGGAAGGGATTTCAGCTCCCCACTCCGACAGCTCAGCACACTGTACAGTGATTTCCACAAAACTTTGTTTCCAAAAGTAAGTAGCAATTATAATACATACAAAACTTAGTTTTGCTTTAGTCTCAAGATAGACAGTTCTTTGTATCTCTGCTGAGCATGAAAAGATTTGCTTTTCACAAATAAGGGTACAAGGATAAACCAACTTATTCTCCTCAAATATTTTTGACTGCAGGGGATTTTAAAACGAATAGGTGTGAATCCTAGTGTGGGCCTGCTTAGTATGTTTGGCGTTTTTTTCCAAATTATAAGATCTGGTATTGTCATCAGCTCAGCAAAAAGAAATGGGCAAGCTACTCATTAAATGTTAACTCTTAACATTCCTCTCACGCTCCAAAAATGAACAATTGCTCAATTATAATTTAAAGTGTGCTATACTTTACAGGTATTCAAGCACTAGGGGAATGCAATGTAGATCTATAATGCCACCTTTTTTCAGACTGATGAAATGCAACTACTGTACACCAGAAGTAACCTAACACTAAAGTGAAGCTTAAATAATAAGAACTCATTACCCCAAAGTGCTGCCTGTGAAATTAAATATATTAAATACATATATTTTAAAATTATATTTAGAATACTCATAAGCCTCTGATGCAAGGGTCTTGGCAGAGGGAGCTTTTTTAATACATAATGTGAAATGCAAGTGCCAAGTGTTACACACTGCAGTCGAGTGCCAAGAGCACACAACACCACAGATCAACGCTGCTCAGTGACAAAACGTCTAAATAAAAAAAATTGCTTCAAAATCCCAGTTAATTGGTAAAATATTTCAAAAAGTCAGGGAAAGAGGATGAATCAGAGGACTGCTGATGAGATATAGTGGTTTTGCATCTAGGTCTCTGGGTGCAACTCCAGCAAGGGCTTTTGTCCCTTAAAGTTGCTTTCTCCTTTCACTCCCTTAAAGTTGCTTTCTCCTTTCACCTGCTGCCTATGGCAAGGAACAGCCTTGGGGTGGCAGGGACATGAAATGTATGACCTAATCTCTCCCATCGATGCTTCTGCAACAGCTGTTCACTTGCTTATACAAAATGAGTTCATGGTCTTAGCACAGCTCCCAGAGGACAGCTGTCTCCATCACCAAAACCACTGCTACAACAGCCCATTCGGTGCCATTAATTGCTAACCTCATTAGCATCATCAGCAAAGACACTGAAGATCAGATTTTAAGCTGCACTGGTGCTGTACAGGCAGCTTACAGTATGGAAAACATCAGTGGCTTTGCACGACCCGTACAAAGCTTTGGTGCTGATGCAGCCTAAGCACTGGCTCAGCAGCCTCACCTGCAAGGCCAAGTGCAGAAAAATGACAACTGTCCCCAGCTCCAGTGCCAAAGGGGACAGTAGTCTCCAGGGCATCCATGTTCCACGGCTGGCCTGGTTCTCTGACCACATTACCAACATACTTCCCACACTGGATAAAAGCTGCTTGTTGCAGGGAGCAAAGAGGGACTCCCAGACTAAACATTCCTGGAGTACAAATTAACAGCCTCTAATGGAGATCCCTCTAGATTTCTGCAAGGACAAATGAGCAGGGATTATGAAGGGGCTCTCTGTAATTGCACAGGTAATGTTACCTGACCAGGGACAGAGGCCACTGGGGACTCAGCAGTCATTTCAGTACAAGTGGAACGCAGGGTCACTGACTTCCACCTGCCTGGGTCTGAGCAGCAGCAGTGGTGTGCCAGCCCTGATGACCTACAAACATAAGCAAAGTAGGAACTGTACGGATTAGGGTCTGTTCTCAGATGAAGCAGCACAGTACCCAGAAAAATCAGGCAAAACACTGGATGCACAATCTTTCTACCAGGTTTGACACAAAAGTAGTAAATATCATGTCAGATATTGGCAGTAAGTTTTTGGTGTAGTGCCAGCGATGCCATGAGCCAAATAACTAACCACATTCTTCAGGAAAATTCATCATGGGGGGTGTAAAAGTTATTCTTCCAAAAAGACAGGAAAAAAACAGAAGTTTTTTCATCCTCCCTCAGACCTGAGGGAGGGCCAGTACCTCCAAAAATATCATCAAGCTAAATTAATTGGTAAATAACGAATATTCCTTTTTTTTTATTATTAGTTTTGTTAATATTTCTATCTGTGTTTGCACAGATCAGCTTTCATGAAATTACCTCAGCAGGCTTATGTGGGGCTCTTCAATAACTTACTTGTTCAGTTTTTCTTTAATTAAATTACATTTCCCCAATTCTATCACTTCTTTCACTCCTGCAACACTTTTCTCTCCTGGGTAACCTAGGCAAGAACACGTGCCAGATGCAAAAATCTCGTGTTCCTGTGAGAAAGCCCTGCTAGCACAGATAGATTATTTACACCACTTTTTTTCTTTTTCTTCTTCCTCCCTGCCTTAACCATAAACAAAGTCTACAGCATGAAGAGACCAATCCTTGCCAGCAGAACCAAGTTTTGAAAAACATTGCTCCACCATATGTTCAGTCCTGACCAGCGTGATAGTTGGGAGGCTGACATCTGCAGATGGGGAGTTCATACCACCATTCAGCACAAACATGCTGCTACCATACACTGAAGTCAATATTAGCCAGACTTTGCTTAGGAGAAATTTTCAACACTGATCTAGAGTTTCACCTTGCCAACTAATTTTCATTACACTGATGTAAACGAAACAGATATAAAAAGAATCTCAGAGGAAAATGGCGGCGCTGACTGAAAAAGGGAGCCTTGGAGAATCCTTTTGGTAATCTCCTTTAAAAGGAACACTCTTCTGTATCAGACAGTACACTGAAGCTGTTTGTGTAATAGAAGACACTTGCTAATGTTACGTATGATGGACCTTCATGAAAGCCCACTAAACTCTATTTGGCCTGTAGGGTTATGCACTACGAGGATACAATGGCCTCAAACAGCCCCCTGAACTTTGAAGACCCAGTTAACTCAGTTTTTCTTTGAATAAGGTATATCAAACTTGCAATAAGCACTGTCTGAACCAAAGTCTTTCTTGCCTTTTTTAATGCCCGTCTCAAAGCAGCAAGAATACTCTACTTAAATGTTTCTGGAAGGGACATTGGTTCTTCTACAGAAGCAGTAAGATAAAATGCATTTTCCCTGCTACCTCCCCCTTGCTCCTCTCTCATTCCATCTGCAGCTCCTCATGCACTCCCGAACACTTTTTCCAGGGCTTAAACAGATTTATGGCTAGCAATTTCCACAGGGACTGTGCACATGTTCTCTCAGGCATGCTCAGCCACCAACATTCATCAGAGGGCTGGAAATCAAAATCTGTGTCAGTTGTGCCACTGGCAGCAAAATTCCATGAGTCCATGTTCGCTGTGTTCCTGTATAGCAGTGCCCTTCTTCAAAAGCCTGTATCTAATAGCCTCTGTGTGAATTTTCTTTAAAATGTTTTGCAGTCTTATCTTATACGCACATCTACCATCGATTATTAAATGGGAGAGTAAATGGAACCATTTTCCTTCATTATGTTGCTCTGAAACTGAAATGGACAATGTCTGGACTGTAAACTCATAGTAGAAAGAGGTTAGATGTTCAGTTATACGAATTTTACTCAGAACTTTTCCTGCATCAAATTTGGAGCATGACTGAGCAGCAAACAGTTCAAAACAGTGGTGACTACAACACTGACTTTGCAAATGCTGTTACATTGAGTAAATTCAGCTTCCTAATTTTTTATAAATATTAGCTACCTAATTTTTTTTTCAGTGTACATAAGAGGTACATCCCACTTCTGATCACTAATGATGCTGCCCACCATTCCTATTCTTCTTCTAACAGAATTAAAGGAACAGCCAAATAATGAAGGGGACCATTATTACCTCAACGGCACTGCAAAAAACTGGTGTTTTGAATAAGTAGGTAACCAGATTTGCTCAACATCTGATGCATGATAAAAGACAGGAAATCAGAATATTTGCAAGTTATTAATGAGACGTTTGCCAGTCTCTGCCTTAATCCAGGCACACCCACGAATTTACTACCAAACACTATAGCTTTGCATGTAAATATATATAATATAATATAATATCATATCATATCATATCATATCATATCATATCATATCATATCATATCATATCATATAATATCATATAATATCATATCATATCATATCATATCATATCATATCATATCATATCATATCATATCATATCNTAATATAATATAATATAATATAATATAATATAATATAATATAATATAATATAATATAATATATAAGTATACATATAGTACACTTGATGAAAGAAAAGATGCAGATGAAATAGTCTGCTCTGTCTAGTAAAATTCATGCTTATTTTGTCATACCTACAATTGTTAATATGCAAACTATACAAAGCTTTGTAATTAATGGTACAATTCTGTGCTCAAAACATGAACCAAACACTATATTAACAATTTTCTGTGAGCATGTATCCTTACTTAAACTTTCTCTCTTTATGTAAAAAGAATAAAGTTTATGTTTCGCAGGTGTTTAGAAGAACAGGAAGAAGAGTTGAAACATAGGATTAGAATTCAATTACGTTTTAAACACAGCATAATGATTATATTATTCACGAAGTTCACAAGAATTTGGTGATCTGTCTCCCAACATATTAGTTTAAACTACTGTATTCAAACTGTAGCAAAACTGTAATTCACCAGTATTAAGTGACCTGTGCATTTTCTCACTCCTCTGTGTATACTGGCTGTATGAAGTTAACGGGACACAGCACTTGGATGCCTTCAGTAACAACAATAAAGTTCTCTTCCTCTCATGACATTCACATGATGTGTACAACTTAAGTGATAGATGTGCCATCCAACCCAGAGCTGGTTGTAACTGACAGTTTAGCTTGCAATGTCCTATGGGATCTCTTGAGATGGAAAGTACTATAGAAAATCAGGCACAGATGAAAGAAAAATCAAATAGTCACTTAGTCTATCCCTGACAGAAAAAGGGACTGTCTTCTGTTGCTCATTCTGTACTGTCTTGTCTTGTCATAAATGACTTATCTGAGGTAGGTTTCATCACTGCCACTGTTTTACAGACTGGTAGAGGTAAACACAGAAACTTTGGCTGAGCCTATGCCGAGAGCCTGCCACAAAAGCTTTGCAGACTGCTGTGCTGCTGTTTCTTAGTTATGTTCACTTGGAACACAGGTACGACACTAACCCTCTCCAGGATTCATTGGAGAATAAAGTTCCTCTGTCATACTAGATCATATCTGCTAAGAAGGAGTTAGCAAGGGCCTCTCGGTGGCAGTGAGAAATAGGTGATCACCTCCCTAAGGCTTTGTCATGTCACTGCCTTGTTTCCAGCTTATCTCCCAATTCCAGGAGCCCAATTTCATCTCCTACCAAAAATAGCTTCCCTTGCAAGGGGTTTAGCACATTCTTTCTTCACAAATAATAGCATAATTTAAAATCCCACTGAAGAATCACAGAATATTCTGAGTTGGAAGGCACCCACAAGGACCATCAAGTTCAACTCTTAACTGAATGGCCCCTACAGGGATCACACCCACAACTCTGGAGATATTAACAGCATGCTCTAACCAACAGAACTAATCTCAGGGTAACATTGATTTTAATAAACTATGGCTCAATCTTCCAAATAGTCCTATTTTCTCCAAAATGCTCTGCCTGCAAAGGACTAGGGACACACCATCATCATTTTTCATTCCTCAGAAAATGCAGAGATCACAGTTTCACATACACATCAGAGGCTAAGGTTATAAAACTTCAAATTTATCTCACAAGGAAAGCCAACATCTGTTTACGTCTTGCTGACAACATGAACAGCAACATTTTATTCCACTGAACAAAACATTAACAAGGACTGAATTTTCAAATGCATATTTTGCTCCTTTATGCATGAATTCAACACTAAACTGCATCTTCTGATATACTGCTATACCTACAAGAAGCTGCAATTTGGTTGCCTCAAACTTTCACTGTTTCTTTATGTTAGGTTTCAGTCGTCCTGGACTACATTTCCCAAGACACACTGCAGGAGAGCACATGTTTTGTGAAACATTTAGTGAAAACAAGGACACCAGTGTAGTAGAAATTCTTGTGTCACGTGTCTGTCTTTGTAAATATATTGCACCCACTCATTTGCTCGCACGTTATAGCAGCCACTCACTCCAAAGTGACTGAAAAGGCTTTGATGCACTTGCACCAACAGAGTCAGCTACGAGGACTGAGTATGTACTTCATCTACATCATTTAAGCCTTGCCTGCTCTAAGAGAAATCTGTTATTACTTTATTGACGAATCACATCTGCTACCCAAGCCACATACAAGGCCAGTTGTAGGAAAACTCTAAATTCAAAACTGTATGTCTACAACTGCCAAACCAGCATGGATCACCAAGAAGATTTAAAAAGACCATACAGGCAAGGCCTGTTCTCTTCTGTGCAAATAGCTTATTATGGTACTGTATTTTGTGTGCTACAGCCTTAAAAAGGAAATGACACAGTAATTTCCCGTCAAATCCAATCATTTCTAGCATAACTTTTCATTGGGGGTATTCTGCATGTATCCTGAAATTTGCTTTCTGGGGAGACAACAGGCGCAGCTGCACGTCTGGTAAATATGTGTGCTTGTTTTTCATGTAGGGGTGTACATTAAATTAAATTCAATTTGATTCAACAGTATTTTACTGGCATGGCAAGCTGCTAAATGTAACCTAAGAAAAACGAACAGACCCTTGAGTTAGCTGTCACCAGCTGATACAATGAGTTTAGGATTGGGTTTCATTCTGTGTCTGGGGTTTTATCCCATCTATCTATTCCCCACTACTGCACATTTTCCATCTTGTTCAATCATTTTTAACAGTAACCTGCCATCTGAGAGTACTTCACAACACAATGCCATAATTACACTCTCCCCCAGGGGTCAGGAGTATTTTTTTCCTCAATTTTTTTTTGACAAACACATTTTAGGATTTCTGATGATACCCCAAAAAAATCTTTTTGTATCTCACTCAGCTTTTGGGTGTTGATGCAAAAAGCATTGCTCCATTTCCTTTTTTTCCTATTAGATTTCCTGCTTAGATGCTCACTTTTTTCTCCCCGTTTATTTTTTTTGTCTCCTTGTTTCTGCTCATAGCTTATAGACATTGCTTTTCCATTCAGTGTATGTTTCAGCCTGCATATTCACTGAAATTAAAAAAAATCTATTAAGACAACAGTGTCCAGTTGAGCATCCTATTGCTGGCTTCCATCCTTCCCAGACCTCAGTAATACAGAGCATCATGAGTTACAGAGACATAATCATAGAACCACAGAATGATTTGTGTTGGAAGGGACCTTAAAGATAGTCTAGTTCCAACCCCCCTTCCACGGACAGGGATACCGTCTACCAGATCAAGTTGCTCAAAGCCTCATAAAACCTGGCCCTGAACACTTCCAGGGATGGGACACTCACACTGCCCTGGGTAACCTGTTCCAGCCTCATCACCCTCATTGTAAAAATTCTCTTCCTTCTGTCTAATCTAAATCTACTCTTTTTCAGTTTAAAATGATTGCCCC
This sequence comes from Rhagologus leucostigma, assembly GCA_013397725.1. NCBI lineage: Eukaryota > Metazoa > Chordata > Aves > Passeriformes > Rhagologus > Rhagologus leucostigma. The sequence continues at coordinate 734,788 of VZTD01000303.1, forward strand.
TTGTTCTGTCACAACAGGCCTCAGTGAAAACTCTCTCTCCATCTGTCCTGTAAGTCCCCTTCAAATACTGAAAGGCTGCAATAAGCTCTACCTGGAGCTTTCTCTTTTCCAGGCTGAACAGCCCCAGCTCTCTCAGCCTGTCTTTGTAGGAGAGGTGCTCCAGCCCCCCGAACATCTTCATGTCCCTCCTCTGGACCCACTCCAACAGATGCATGTCTTTCCTGTGCTGTGGACTGCAGTCCTGGACACAGCCCCCCAGGCGGGGTCTCACCAGAGCAGAGCAGAAGGGTGGAGTCACCTCCCTCAACCTGCCGGTCAAACTGGCCGTGATGATTGTGATCCACTCAACTGATGCTATGTATAACTCAAGCTATATCAATTCTCTGAATTTATTCTTGCGAGTTATTGATGCTGTACTTATTGTAGCAATTTATTTTGCATTTTTGGTCCCACAGAAGCCAACCTATTACTTTTAAGAGGCCAAAAAATAATGGTGTTGACATTGCTTTCACATTTGATCCTCCTGTGTTGCAGCAGAAGGGATGTCTCCAGGTGAGACGGGACCTGGGAAATATGGTCTTCAGCAAGTTTACTAGAATGCTCTCCTTCTCCAGAACTTGCTTTATGGTGCAGCATATTCACACAGTTTTTTTCATATTAAGCTTTTACAATCTGATTTGTAAACTTCAGAAACTGAAGCTTCTAGACTCCTCTATTATGAGGCTGAGCTTTATATAATTTAAGATGTATTCAGCGTTCCTATCTCTATAATTAAATTTGTCTGGTTTTGTTATTTTGAGCACCTTCTGAATTTTTTTCCAAGAGCTTACTAGGCATTATGTTGAAAGGATTCTGCTCAAATTATATCCTTCATTTTCTCACTTTGTTTTAAGGATAATTACTTAACTGATATTTGAATTAATGAAATAGCGTATGGAAAATCACTTAATTGGCCTGAAAATCTTACAATTTAGGAAAAAAGAGACTCCTTTTTTTTTATTTAGTGGTTTCTAAGTCTACAGGGTCCACTTGGGATATTTGCAGAGTTTAAAGTGGAAGTTCTCAAACATGAGCCTGCAAGACCATTCGTGGTTAATAAATCAACAGTCTCTAGAACCACGCTAACCACCCGCATTTTAAATACTCATCAGTCAAAAGGCTGATAATGAAATATCCATGGTCCTTGAGAGATTTTGAGAACTGACAGGGAGTTGTTGCTAAGACAATCTCTTCTATACAGCTGTGGAGATTGCTAAAGGATTTTTGTACGAGTGGTTTTTTTAACACAAAAGTAGAATTTTCACGAGCATTTGACTGGAGATGGGATTTTTAAAGAAAAAATTACAAACACCGTGGGACTGACAGTGAAATTGTAACAGTTGATAAGACTCCATTTTTGAGCTTTTGTAATATCTATAAAGAAAAAGAAATTTTCCTGATCTTTTTTGACATTGACATCTTTAGGATACAGATACTGCTTTGTGGTTAGTTTTTTCATAAAGGAATTAAATTTTTATTTTTGTGTGTGATGTCATTATTGGTCAGATATTTTACTACCTTTTTAGGTCCCAGAAGCATTCTATGAAAGACAAAAGGAGTCCTCCAGCTGTATTCTATGCCACACAATCCAGCATTTAGTGAAGCTTATAAAAAATAGTTTTCTCTTGTTATGGCTAAAAGAGAAACCTCTTCGAATGATGCCTTAGGTTTTAACTTTTACATCACTAGTACTTGGGGCTAAAGACACTCCTCCTGTCTACCCACTCTCCCCAGTTTCTGGGCTGCCCCATCAGCTACATGGCAGAGGGGACTCACAAGTCTTCCTCAGAGGGACAGACTCGGCTACAAAATATATCTTATTAATATTTGCATGTCAGGGGCCCAAGTCCATGTTTTCCTATCATAACCATATGCAAATGTTTTTATTGCCTCTAATAGCCAGTGTAATACCTTGAGGGCCAAAAATGGAGCAACACTACTTTTCAGGAAGAGGTGTAACTATATACTGTGCTACACACCATACAGCCACCTGCACATGGTAAGAGAGCACCAGTCTGGTAGCAAGACATGTCTCAGTTGCTGGGTTCTGGCAAAAGCAGATAGCAACAATGAACACCAGCAGTGACAGCGGCACAGGGTTTTATTTCCATTCTCTGCACCTCAAGTCACACAAACCTTGACATGTCACTATTTAGAGCAAGTATTTGTAGCTGCCGTGATGCTGAGCAGCCCTGCCAGCAGGGTCTTGTGTGGCATCACAGTGAATTTTCTTAGGAGACTTGGGGCTTGTTTCCAAAGTCAAGGGCTTCCTTAAGTCAAACTGATGGTTCCCAGGGCCTGTGCTGTCTGCAGGCTATACAGCCATGGTGCAAGTGCACTGCAGGTGTCCAGGATAGCCCTGATGAAATAGGTACCAGCTCTATCACTGCACACACACACCAGCACCCATCCACAGGAACACTGTGGATGGCTAGCGCTGAAATCCATCCATGGCTTCCCACACATCTCCTCAGACTGAAGTGGGCATCAAGAGCAAGTCCAGAGGAGGGCTACGAAGTTGATGAGAGGACTGGAGCACCTGCCCTACAAAGACAGGCTGAGAAAGTTCAGGCTGCTCAGCCTGGAGAAGAGAAGGCTGCATGGAGACCTCACAGAATCTGAAGGGGCCTACAGGAAAGCTAGAGAGGCACTCTTCATCAGGAACTGTAGTGACAGGACGAGGAGTAATGGGTACAAATTAAAGGAGGAGAAATTTGGATTAGGTATTAGCAAGAAATTCTTTACTGTGAGGGTGGTGAGACATGGGAACAGGTTGCCCAGGGAGCCTGTGGATGCCCCAACCCTGACACTGTTCAAGGCCAGGTTGGATAAGGCCTTGAGCAACCTGGTCGAGTGGGAGGTGTCCCTGCCCATGGCAGGGGGTGTTGGGAGTAGATGATCTTTAGGTTTCCTTCCAACCCTTAACATTCCATGATTCTACCACCCACCTATCTCCAGCGTAACGCTACCCATGCCTGCAGCAACCACCACACCGGGCAGGCACAGGGCATTCACTGCGCTGAAAATACACGGGAGACGATGTTTTATTTTAGCTCACAGTATTCCCTGCCCGCACTGGGTGCACGCTGATGGCTGCGCAGGGGCTGTCCGTGCCCACCGCGGGGGCACAAAATCCCTCCCCGCCCCGGCCACCCGCAGCCCTTTCCCTGGAGGGCTGGCACAGCCTCTCGGCCCGGGCTGCGGCAGGCGCGGGGGGAGCGGGCCCGAGGGGGCGGCGGTGGCCGCACAGGTGCTGCCGCAGCCCGTCGCCATGGGAACGGCGCTGCCGAGGGCGCGGTGGCCGGGCCCGGCCGGGCCCCCCCGCCCGCGAGTGGGAGCGAGGAGCGGGTGCGTGTGTGTGTGTCTGTGTGTGTGTGTGAGTGTATCCCGGAGGTATTGCACTGTTTCCATAGGAACAGGCGGGGGGAGGCGATGGCGGCACAGCCGCACCCTCTCCCCGCTCCCCCTCCCCCGTGCCCTCAATGCCAGCCCGAGCCCTGAATCAATTAATGGAGCCGGCACCGGGCTGGGAGCGGGGAGAGGGCTGTGCGCCCCTCGGGGCAGCCCCCGCACCCAGCTGGCGTCGCGGCCGCGCTGCTTCCCCAAGGGGGACCCCGGGACGCGGGTCCCAGAGGGGTGGCCCCGGCAGATGGTCCCTCCGCAGCCGCCCCCGTTCCCCGTCCCGTCCCCGGCGAGGTGCGCCCGGGGAGAGGCGCTGGGGAGCCCCGGCCGCACCCCGGGGACACCCGCGGGGAGAAGGGGCGGGGGACACGCACACAACAACAACAAAACCCCGTCCCCGCACGGCTGTTTACGGCACCATATGGCTGCAGGGGGAGGGGTGAGGGACATGTCTGCCGAGCCGCCGCGCTCATTATGTCCGATGGAGTCACGGTCACCGCGCCTCCGCCCGCACCCGGGGCGCGGGGGGACACCCCGCTCCCGGCACACGCGGGCAGGGCGCACGGCGAGCCCCGAGGCGGAGGGACCCCGACGGCCCCGCGGTGGGGACTCCAGGGAATAAACACACAGCGGTCTGGCTGACCTGCTGCGGCCGGAGAGAGAAAATCCTACCCTCTTCCCCAAAGTCTATCTCTAGATCTGTTCAGAGCTGTGTATATCCTCGGCGTAAAGATGAACGTATGGGACAGAGCTCTGTTTTGGATCACAAAGCGGCAATGCTGGAAACGTGAAAAGGAAAATACAAAATAAAAACGTCGCCTGTGGGTTTTTTTGTTTTTATCAGTGGGGTTTGAGACGAAAACCTGACCCATTTCGGGGCATCTCTGTCTATGGCTGGCACGTACGAACGGCTGGAATGGAAGCCCTGGGCATCAAACGCTACACCGAGATCCACAGCGATTAATGCTATTTTTTCTTTCCGAGCGAGGCAGCCATTCATTTCAGAGTAATCCTTGCTGCACGGCGCTGATGGAGGCACGCTCGGTGCAGCGCATCCTGCCTCTGGAGAGCTTTCTCGTCTGGGGCAGGGGGAATGCTTTGAAATGGCTTATGTCTTTCCTCTCAATGATTCATAAGATAGGTGCTAAACCTTGCCATTATTAGAGAGATAAAATCCACAGACTATGGGGTCTGATAATAGGCAACTATACTGTTATCCATATTGCCTTGTAAAATTGAAGTATTGATTTTTTTAAAGCATGGTTTGCTACTTAGCAGACCAATCCCACTACTGTTGTAGTCAGTGAGATTTTGCTACTGACTTCAGTGGGAGCAGCTTTTTGCTTTTGAAATGGTCTATTTCACATTATTATGGTAATATCGTTCAGCAAATCTTAAAATTTGCCTTCTTGGCCTTGGACATTTTAAAAGATTAATGTAAAATTTACTTCAGCTCAACTTATTCACCTCATTTCTGGTCATGTTATGTCCGAAGTTTTGTTTGGATAAATCCAACAGATAACTTAGTGCTCCAGATGGTTGTGGGTGGACTGGACCTAATAGATTCTCCAGTTACGTGTGTTTAAGTTGTTTTTTGTTTTGGTTTGGCTTTTTAATTTTATAGAAGCCTAGATTTAGAAACCCATTTGTAGATCTCCTCTTGTGTGCAGCTTTGAATGCATTTGGTTGCTCACCAAAATAGCATGCCTTCCAAAGCAAGATTAAAAATATTAAAATGCAGCCAGTGCAGGGAGTGGTTCAGTTCAACTGATGCCACATAAACAGGCTGATCCTCCTGCCCACAGACAATATACATCTGAATCTTGGCACCTGCCATTGGGTTGGAATTGAAAATGACAAGCAGCAGGCCTGGAGGTCTGGAAATAAAGGCAACACAGGGGAAAAAATGTTCTCTGCCTATTAGTAAATAATAAACTGCAGCAGTAGAGACAAATCACAAGGATTGAGGAAAATGTGTAACACTGTGGACGTCAGATAGATATTGTGGCTATGACACAATGGCAAACATGTCCAAATCCAAAGAGCAGGGTGTATCTAGCACCTATGTTAACTATTTGCGGATTTGTGTAACTGCAAGCTTTCTAGTGTCTAGCAACATTCTGCTTAGCTACTTTTTGCTACATCACGCTGTGATACTCATTGAATTAAATGTTGACTAACAAACTCCAATTTTTAATAAATGGTTGCGAATAGACATTTATCCAAAATTCTGCTGATCTCAAATTTCCATGAGAAAATGCTTCCCCCCTGACCTTCCTCACCCCCAAAAAAGTGTGTTTCATCTTCCTCACATTTTCCAGGCAGTTTTGTTATGCAGTTAATATCTTAAGGTTGTTCTGTGCTTATAGGTAGCTGACAGGTATGCCTAGCTGCTTAAATACTACTTTTGAAGGTCAGAAGTAGTTCTATTACCCAGTTAACAGAAAGCATCTGTCTTCTTTTGCCTGCTTTATTTTATTAGCTTCATTATTACTATTATTATTACTGTGAAATGTGTAATGTGTGTTCTCCAGGCTTATTTCACTTTCCTCAGCCTCCATCTCTCCCAAGGCTGACCTTCTTGCTTTAAGGATCAGCTCATAGGAAGCTATTAAGCCAAAGTTTGTTTATACTTGATTGGCTTTAACACTTCACTCCATTTGTTCTCTCATCTCACTTTCCTTCCACTCTTATTGGAAGCAGGATTGCTCTAATGCAAATATAGTTCAAAGAGACAGGAAAAAGGGAAAGAGATCTGAATTCTCCTCATAGCAGATGTCCTAATGCAATATCCATGGAAAAGGGAGATTACTTTAAAGCAAGTAAACAAACAACCTCAACAGTGTAATTGAGGGTGAGTACATGCATTGGGTGTGTTTACTTGGTGAGAGATGCTCTTTTATTTGACTTAAATATACTGGCTTAAAAGATTGAAATCAAGCTTATTCTCTGGTTTGGTTTATTCCTCCTTGGACAATCAGAATTTGGGAATTTTTACAACAGAGAGCTGTCTGCACAGTGCATTGCATTGAGTGCAACTCCAGTGTTCCAGAAGATTATAACCAAAGAGGTGGGAACAGGGTGGCTCTGGTGTTACATGCCAAGCTGAATTTGGCCTTGCTGTTACTAAACCTTTCTAGATATTTTTTATACATTTTATAAACCTCTCTATGCTTGTTAAGCACCGGTCTCTGGCACATTGGAATTTACCTTGGCAAAACCAGATAGCACTTACAGATAAATTATTCTTCATAAATAGAAAAAAAATTATCTAAATGGACCCTGTTGAGAGTTCAGTCATTGCTACCCAGTTGACCAATACCAACTGATCAGGACATTGAGTGCCCAGAGCAGTGGTTTGTGGGTGGACTCCTCCCTCGGGCGCTGTCCATTGCAAGGCCCAAGCATCAAACAGGGACTGCATTATATCTTCCAAACAGCAGCATAACCTTTGTGCCAAAAACTTAAAAAAAATTTATTCACAGACCTTCTGCTGGTCCTATCCCAGGAGGGGATTTCACCCAGCACGATTTGGGATGACAGGACTGGTCCTTCAAAGCCTCACAAATGTCACTGTCTTAACTCTATCCAGTTTCCTTCAGCTACAGTTTTTCAGCTTTTTTTGTAGGTCTGTTGGCTCACTCTTTGGCTCTTTTAGGCATGGTACTAATTTACTTTCAAATATTATCACCTAATCATCTGTATTGTACTTTACTTATTTGCCTGCTTTTAATTTACAGCAAGAATGATAATGCAAATATATTGAATTTTTTGAAGTCTGTATATATGAAAATTTTCCTGACTTTACATCCATTAAAATTAAATTTATTAAAAAAGAAATCTTGTAATTGCCTATAAATTCATTGAAGTTCAATGATAAGTAGCAGAAAAACACATAGTTCATTAAAATTCTATTAATTGAAATGTTCTACTTATTAATAAAATTTGACCCGCTTTCTCCTATTTAGGAATGCTTCTTCCTATTCAGCTTTTGAAAGCCATCCTTTTGGTTCCAGTTGAAATTGTAAGACTCAATTAGGAATACAGGTAAAACAATATTTTCAGTTGCACGACTTCCTCGAAGTCTGATGTATCTTGTTAGAATCGGAATGAAGAGAATAATACTAGAATTTGCTATAGAGGGGCAATTTAAAAAGAGGAAAGTAGTCTTATTTTAACTAGCTTTATTCAATTCCAAACCTAGCTTTATTTATATTGCTTTATTATTTGCTTAGGTGCAAATTTAACTATTTGAAAGCTCCCTATATGCCCAGTTCAACTCTCAGTTACACCAAAACAATGATAACGAGGCCTTCTGCATTGGTAACATGTGGAGGAGGATTTGTGTAAGTTTTCTAAAAAACACAGGGTCAATTTGCAAGAAGTTTACAATAAACGTCTTTTTGAGAATTCTGGTTTTTGCTGCTGCATTCATACAGAATTTACTATGCCATCTCCTTGTTGGATAAGCCCAGATTGAGACAAAAAGGAATAAATAGATGAGATCTGCCTGAACTACAGGTTTTAGATGGGTGCCTGGCATTCAAATATAGCGCTCGTTAAAAGAATGCTGACTGTTTGCTCAGTAGAAATGAAATACTTCAGTATTACAGCAACCATAGCCAGGGGGCTTTACTGAACTCTCAGAATATAAAAAGATAAAGGTTATCAAAAGATGTCATAAAAAAACCTATGACTATGTCTAGATTAAGGGAGGAAGGAACAAGTTACACTCTTTTTTCATCTCCACTGCTCTTTCTTGAGAAATGCAATGAGACAAGTCATCTAATTATATTTATGCCATACTTCCTGGTCCCATTGGTCAAAAAGCAAAGTCTTTCAGAAATTTTCATCATTTCAGTGAGCTAATTTCCTCTCATATTTGACATTAATTCTCCAACAATTCTGCTCTTTTTTCTTTTCTTTCCACCGTAGTAAGAGTTTGGTAATAGTTGTGACAAATACACACACAAAAAGCTGACACAGGTAGACAAAAATACAGAGGTGAAAACAGCCCATTCCTTCTCACCATAAGTGCAGTAAATTGTTAACCAGAGGTAGTTCATTGGAAACATTCTATGTAAACACAATAATCTCATGCACTGGTCCACGCAGGGTAGTGCTGGACCTCAGAAACTTGATGGTCTCCCTCCTTCCTCCAGACTAGTGATATCACCACAGCAAAGAGCCACAGAAACTGCTGCAGTCCAACTGACCAACAAACCATCCAGCACCAGTCTGCAAGGGAGTCTGCAGAAGGTGTTTCAGAGCTCAGTAATTAGTAAATAAACAAATTCCTAAACAAAATACTGTGCCTTGTGCTATAATGACCAATTTATTTTCCCCTGCTATAGCTTCAGCCAACCTAAGACATACCCAAAACTTACTAAGCTATTCATGAAACAAGAGCATGGAGGCTGAGACCAGCAGCAGCGTTAAAATTCAGTACAAAGTGGAAGGCAGTGGGAAGATGCTGGGATTTCACCATGCCCCACAAGTCCTTCCTTGTGTTGACTGGATGGGCTGGAACATGACTAACCCTGGTAGAGGCTCTATGGGACAACACCTGGGGAGGTGCTGCAGGACACCAGGTGAGAGCCAGGCAGCGAGTTCATGCCACCACACCAATGCCCTCCCTCCCGGTGGCACAGAGCAGGAAGGGCATGAACATGACCTTGTCCTCACTTCTGCTCCAGCCAGCAAAGCTGAACTGACGTAAAGAGCCTACTACATCTTATGAGAGCCACAGAGCTCCTGTAAAATCCTTGGAAGAAATTTTGGGTTAATGAGTCAGGGTTTCTCTAGAGGCAGCAGTGCAAGCTTTCCATTCCCAGCACTTTGGTTTATAAAAATGGCCTAGCTTTGAATTTACCTTCTGGGGTGGTTGTCAAAAGAGCTTTAGGAGATGAAATAGAATTTAAAAGAGTGGCAACTGAATTTTCTCTGCTGTTCACCAGTATTTACATCACACTATTCCTCTCACTTTCTTTCTACCTCTTTACATGTCTGTTTTCTGCTGTGCATTTTTTCTCTTAATGCTTAGCTTTTTGGGTGATATAACCATTTAAAACTACTTCTCATGTACACTTTTTCTTTGATAAGCTTAGTTACCTTCCATTGACCTTTCATATTCTGCAACCTTTTAGAGATGAGATAAATACACTAAGCATGCTATTAAAGGCAAGGACATACCATTTAATTGATGAGAATAATAAGTTTTCAATGTTATCTTCTATACTCTTCCTAATGCCGATTTTTGTTATACCTGCCATGCACATTTTGGATACACTTATTGATTTGTTTGAAACCATTCCTAAATATTTCCCTTGAGATATTACACTAATTCCATACATTTTAGTTGTGATTGAAAAGCTTGAATTCTTCCTTTCCTCTCAAAAAGCTAATAACATGATGGCATAAAATGTAAATTATCTGGCAATGGTCTGTAGGGAATTCTGCTTGCCATGATTTCTCCCTCTTTTTCCCCTTTGTTAAAATATTTCTATTTTACCTCCCAGTTCTTCTTTGACTTAACCTAATTAATTTACTTTTTGTATACAGTGTTGAAAACCCTTCACCTCCCTGAGTTTTAGGTGTATATATGTATACACATATACAAATGTGTGTATATACACACATTGGACTGCATTGTATAGCTCTCAAACACTTGCTATGGTTTCCCAATTCATCAGTTTCAATTTGTCATCATAGCCAAAGTTGCAACCCTGCTTTAATAAAGTCTGTATCAGATCGGTTTCATTTCAGATGGAAGCAAGAAACAAAGTTTTCACCTGAAAATTTCTGAAAGATTCTTGAACACAACAAGTTAGAAGAACATAATTAACTGTCACAAAATCCAAACTAGTTCCACCAACCAGGTACAGTTCTTATTTACGCTTAAGATCATTTTTAATGATTCTTACTGATTTTTTTTTCCTAGTGTTGACATATGGTCCACTAGTCTGTTATTTCTATGAGCTATCTTTACTACCCTGTTTTTTCCCTTTCTAGTACATTTTTGTCTGTACTGCAGTATCATTGCCATATACAGTGGCAAATAGTATATTTTAGTAGTATTTTAGTTACTTCATTCTTAAGTTCTTTAGTGGTTTTGAATTTGTGTAAGTCTCAGTGATGCACTGCAATTTAATATCCCCTCTTTTTTTTATTTCTCTATTTCTGACCATCCTTCAGTTTTATCACCTGAAAAATGAAAACCCAGGATAGATACTTCTTTATCACCTACATCAGAAAAGATACACACTGAAAGATGAAGTTTTGTGAAAAGCGTTTATAGTCCTCATCTTTCCTTTCTGCTGAAACCTCTGGCCATGCCTTAGTTGTTCTTCTCTTATTGTATCTAATTACTTGTATAAGGACTTGTCTGTTACTCGTCTTCTATCAGCTCAGGGTAGTAAAAGTCCATTCCTAGACGTGATTTCCCACATACCAGCACAATGCTGCTTTACTCTACAGAGAGGTCATGATTTAGTGGCAGCTACTTCAGCTCTCGATCTGCCTTGAACAAAAGTTTTCTACAAAGTCCACCTGGCAGTATTAGTAGTGGTATGTGTAAGTCCAAAGGCAACACAAAGAGCAATCACAAGTCACACTCATTTAAAAGTTGTACAGTGAGTTAGAGTCATAAGTCATTTAAGTGCAAGTAATCCCACCACCTAAATTTTCTCTAAATACAGTCAAAATGTTGTAGCATCCATATCTTGTATTAAAATCTCTGGGGTAAAAAAATGTACAAAAGCTTCAGACACACAGACGTTACTATCAATATAATACATAAAACCTCTCGTTTCCCTTAGGAGTTTAATTACAGGCTCTCAAGCAAAAAAAGTTGAATGAGTTTCATCCTAGGCAGAAGTAGGTCATTTGATAAACACTGTCCTTCCAAGTCTACACAGAATATTTGTTTCCGAAAAAGCCTCTCCTTGAGGTTAACTCTAACATAGATCAGTTTTATTAAGTAAACTGTTCGCTACAGATAGCCCCTTAAGTTGAAGAGTATCCACATACACAAGGAAATGTTTCAAACAACGCATTTCAGTTTCAACAACTAGGCTGTAATCCCAGCAGATGCACACAGTAACTGTCAAGTTTTGCAGCTTGCAGAGTTATTGAATAAGCAGTTAGAAGCCTATACAACTATCTGTGACAAAGTTGATCATCGCTAAGAAAATCCATGTGCATCTGAAAAATGCTCAATGCCATAACCTGTAGCATGTCTTTCCTGTATATTGACAATGCCTACCTGGATATTGTATGTTAATAAACCATTAAAAAATACCTTGCTAGTGGAACTGTAAAGTTTTGAGACTCATCTATTTAAAGAGAACAAAAGGGTAATTTAAGCAAGCTGCAGGATCACTTTCAGTGCTCTTGCAGGACAATGGAAACAACTCTTATTGTACCAGCTAACACTGCCTGGGTTTTCTAAAGTCAGAGAGGCTTCTGGCAGGCGTAAAATGACATATACAAGACAAAAACATCTTTTACATCCTGTAAAGCTCTACTAATTTTGGAGACTGTGTTGACCAGTCAACCTACTCAACAAGGAACAGAAGATGCCTGTGATTCTCTGTGATGCATGGGAGGCTGCAGAATCTGGTATGATCCTCCCTCCTGGAGAGTGTGTTTCCTGCCACGCTGTCTCATGATCTTTCTCCACATCGACCTCATTTATACACCCTGCTTATTTTGTTCCTCTTTTACCAGCAAACTCTCAACAGGTGTATCCTGCATAACGGGGAAAGACTGGGACCCAAATAGCTTCCTTCAGACCAAACCTAACAGCTGCCTTCTTTCAACAGCAGACCAAAACTCACAGTTCAGTGTCAGCCAATTTTAATTTATTTTTGTAGTGTAAAATGAAATTTGAATCATTAACTCCCACATTCACCCAGCACTGGCACTAGCCTTCTTTCCCCAGGGGCCCGTGTTCATGGGAAGCCCCCTCTACCTGCAGTCTCTCTGTGTAGTCTCCACAGATCCTGTCTCCTTTCAGCCTAGAGTTGAACAACAGCAATGCTGATCACCCCAGAGGACAGGGAAAGGAAGTTTCTCCGTAAAGAGATAAGAAAAAGTCCCATCATGCTGTACTGATACCTATCAGCTCATTTTAGCCCTAAGCTTCCATCTTATTTCCCATTGATCACATAGCTATGTAGCCACAGAAACAGCACTCAGTGCATCCAAAGAAAATCAGGGCTGGAGCATCTGAGCAGCAGTTCCTGCATCATGACCAAATCCAGTGCAGCTTCACTGACAAGAGACTCAGGGTAAGAACGAAGAAACAAGTTCACTATCAGCTCAGTCTTCTCAGCAAAGGTTCACAGAAGCATCAAAATCAAACTGTGAAGTTTTATTTCTGATCACTGGAAAGATTTGGGCTTTTGAGCTGCAAGTCTGGCCTTTGCCCAGGTGGTAGCACTGAACTTGTCATCCTGTCTCCCGCTCCATGTGTATATATGGGATGGATACACCAGTACTAGTTTTTGTTTGCACACTGCTACACCCTATTTCATGTTTCTAAAGTAATGTCAACATTTTCTAACCTTAAAACACTCCATTTTTAAAAATCTGCTCTCCTTGGTTCATTTTTCTTTGAAAATTCTAACTCAACATTGTTACTAAGAAATCTCAGCTCCTCCTGTCCCTTTACCTCTCTCACACATGCATGTGGAGATGGCATCTTACATATGGGTGCTTTCACATTTTTAAATTCCAGGACAGAGTTATTCTCTTTATTCGTAAACACTCCCCTGAATGCCTGCATTAAGAGTTGCCAACTAAACCGGTTTTGTTCCATCTGCTGTGACCATTTTCCAGCACACTCTCTCTGATTCACCAGCATCCCTCCTCACCAACTCCATCGGGAGGTCTGCAAACAGCAGGGCAGAGGCTGTGGGTAAAGGGAGGAGACAGAGCTCTGCAGACCTGAACAGGGGTTAAGGAAAATGTGGTGGGCAGTTAAAACAGGGCAGTTACGGCAGGGTTTGAGTACCACTCCTGAGCCTGGAAGGTGCATTTAATGGGACTGTAAAACTCCCGCAGCATCGTACCTTGGGATAAATTATAGCTCACCCTCAGCATCACCTTTCTGCGGTGCTTACTGCCATTATGTGCTGGCAGTTCAGCAGGCTACAGAGCTACCAATATACATTTGAAAAACACTTTTATAATTTTTTTTTATATTGATGGCTGCAAAAATGGGGAGAAACGCAAGAAAAAGATGCTTATTTTCAAACTGCTACAAAATGCCCTAAAATAATGAACAATTTAAAATGTAAGATAATTCAAAGCAATAAATTTTGACCTATAAGCTATTTATGTTGTGATCTGTTTTTTCTATTGTTCATAAACAAAGTAATTTATATAAAATCAAAAGGAACATAAACTCATGTATCTATCTACTGTTCTTTATGTCCAACAGAAGAAGAGGTGGGTTGGGATATAGCCTTTTCCTTAGAGCTGACTGGTCTATAATTTTAAGCCTTCAATCCTGTAATCAGGTTCAGTAGTACAGCCCTGCACCTGCAGAAAGCCTTGCTGGTCTGCTAGCAGCAATCCATGAGGTACCAGGTCCTCCTGGAGGATCTAAAGATTTAAGCTAAACAAAATTTGGTTTCAGAATGAAAGTTCATTCTCTGATTATAGTTGGAAAATATAAAAGAAAGCACAGGAAAATTCATACATTAGGTCTGTGATATCATTAAAGTCAATGGAGTCATTTCAAATTAGTAATGACATAAAAGTAATCTGAACTTGGCCTTTGAGGTTATATTCTATAAGTTTGCTAATACTGTGTAAATTCTATATTTGAGAGCTATCCTGCAGTCATCTTGGCCCTTCTTTTTTAATAGAAAATTCTGCTTAAAGTCTGCTGAGACAGCTCAGGCCATTATTTCATAACTTCTTTTTAAATCAAGACTAATTTTTAGGGTCCATATTTGTGTCTACAGACAACATCAAGCCAGAGGAAAGAGAGTGATGAGGAGAAATTTGTTTTCAAGTTGCCAATCAATTAATAGCTCCAGCTAAAGAAACTATGCAGAAAATAAATTTTAACAATCATGTATACAGTTAGAAAGGGTATCTTACAAGAGATACTAGTTCCATACCCCCTTATGGTTGGTGAGTACCAACCATTAAAAGTCGACGGTGCCAACCATTTGGCATATCTGTTGGCCTAACCTGTTTTGTTTACGCAGTGTGTCTAGGCTAGGCATAATTTCACTGCTTTCGTAAAGTGCAGCTTGGGCTGAATGAAAGAAAACCTGCAAGGGTAACAGAAACAATCTGAAAAGTTGCAGAAGTGAAATACTCGCCAGGTTGCACACAGGAGTACCTTAAGCACACAGGAATACCTTATTGTGTGTTGTCCCAGTCTGGACCTAAAATGGCTGTTTTGCAGGGAATGTTGTTGCCTGGTGACCAAAAGTGCATCTCCTAGGCCACAGAGGGATGTGAACATTCAGAAATTGATTTGTTCCTGTTGCTCTTGAGAAGACCATACCCGTAAAATAGATTAAGCCAGCACATAATCATCTATGCATGCTCCTTGCTGGCATGCTTAAACTTGATACTGAAGACAGGCCTGTGATTTTGAGCTACTTATCAACCAGGCAAGGGAAAAACAGAATAATACCTCGTGCACTACTGCCCACAGAATATGAAAGTAGACCAAGCCTGAGGTACTGTGAGACTGCAAGGCACCCTGCTTCAATTAAGTGTGTGTTGTACATCCAGCCTGTTCCGGTGCAACCTCCCAGTTGCTATCAGGCTCTCTTTCTTTCATTAGAATCAAGTAGTTAATTAGCCCCAGCCTGTCCTCTCTCCTTCTCTCTTTCCCTTTAACGCAGCAGTAATGATGTCTAATTACCAGCAGCAGTGGATTACAGCACCATCAGGAGCAAATCTCTCTGGCTGACAGCAAAGCTGAGCAGCAAATCTTAAAGCTTCAAGGAGAGAATAATTCCTAACAAAGTATTTGAATATTTGCTTATTTTTGACCAGCTTGTGACCGTAGAGTCCAACTTGTAATTTCATCCATCCTGTTATTGCACAGGGAGTGCTCATGCTGCCAGCAGTGATTAATTTTAAATTGAAATTACTTTTACCTGTGGTGAGATCAAGTGACGGACAAGAAGAGGGAGAGGAGATTCACAGTTTGGGGCTCTGCTACAATTTGGGGCTCTCTCTGAGGACTGGACAGGTCCAAATGTATGGGATAACCATGAGAGAGGGGAGAAAAAACAACCAAAACCAGTGGGAATGTTTCTAAATTATCACAGATTAATAAATTCTTAAATAATAATTAAGAGTTAAAGAAATGAGAGAATGGGCTTTTAAGGCTTACCAACAATTACTGTCTGATGAAAATCCAATTTTTCCTCCCCGTAACTTATCATTCCCATCTGGGTGAAATTCTAGGCCTCTTGAAGTCAATAGCAGCTTTGCCACCGACTTTCTCTGGGCCAGGGGCTGCATCCCTGTTCTGTCAAACATGTTCTTTCTGAGCCTTCACTGCCTGGCAGGCGCTGCCCTGGCCCTGGCAATAGCTCATACAAACCACTGCCACCCTGCGAGTCTGCTTAAATAGTCCTCTGCCTTTTGTAGTGGGACAGTGACACCAGATTCATGGGATTAGGAGGGGCTGGCATTTGTTTTTCAGAGCTGAATGTTGCCGAGCATCACCCTTTCCCATTTATGTTGGACAACAAATTTCTACTGGCCAGCGGGAGGCAATTGTACCTACATAAAGGACCTCTTCTGAAAAGGTTTGTAAGTCATTGCTCGGGTTATACACAGATATTCAGGAATTGCTTACAGATAGGTCATGCTAACTTTTCCTTTCTTGATTTCATTAGCAATCCTAATTTTATTAGAACTCCTGCTTGGTTGCTTAAGCCATCTAAAGAGGGTTAGTCCTATAGGAATATAAAATACATATATATGGACATACAGAGACATTCACAGCCAACGGTGTGATTCCCACAAATGTACAAAGATAAGACCTGCAGGATGCTTGAACTCTCACTGAAATCCCTTGTGGGAAAAACTAAAACCAAAAATTGGTTCTGTGTTCTTAAAATAGAAAACAGGATGGAAGGTGGGACTCCAGGCTTTCATGGCCTAGCAAAGGTGAGAGAAAATAAACAAGCTGATCATACTGAGTCTTGTGTTTCAGAGGACCAGAAAAGCACTTAATTTTTAAATTCCATCATGTAAAATTAAGGTTATCCTGTTTATTTAGCAGCATAGTCAATGTCATTTTAAAAAATACTGAATTTGCTTACAGTTTTGAACCTGCAGTGAAAAGGATAGTCTTGGGAATAAACTTGGGAATAAACAATCTTGCCCACTGGCCCTTCAAAATAATTATTTCAGTGAGCAGAAGACATATTTTAAAATACCGAGCTAATTGGAGACTTCTGCTTTAGGCAACCTTTTTGTTATAAATTGTATCTGTGGTACTCTCTGGGCTCAGAGATGAGCAATCAATCTTCTAACAGTAAAAGAGAGATCTGCCAAATCATCTGAATCTATAGGCAGACCTGGAACACTTCAGTGAATAAAAACCACAGAGAGGGAAAAAACTCTGCCCAGAGCTTCTCTTTTACTTTCAATCTTCATATTGAAGATCTTCTTAAAATTAATTTCCCACTTCTGCCTCCTCACAGCCATGACAGCGCTGATGACAAGGGGGCAAATACAAGCCAGCCCCTGGGAATGCCCAGGTTTATGACTTCAGCAAGGCAAAGAGAGGCAGATTTCCCCGGCAGCCTACGTCACAACCCAACCCAGAATACTTTCCAAGAAGCCCCCTTTGCTGCGCCACCCAGCAACCTTCCCGTTAGGTCTGGATAAGCTGCCACTCCAAGAAAAAAAAAAAAGAGAGAATATTGCTCATCCAAGCCAAATGCCCAGGCAGGAATATTTTTAATTGCCAGGTTTCCTTTCTCGGCTCCCCCTCCACACCCGCCCCACGCACAGACAAAAGAAGCTTAGCTTGCGTGACCCAGCGCATAAGAAGTAAGAATAATGATACATTAAGAGAGTTCAATAGGCAAAACCTACTTGCAACCAACAGTCCCCATCTTCTTAAATAGGAAAATCTGTCGCTCCTGCCACCACCAAGCATAATAGCTCTCCCGCTGTCAGACCTGCGCCCAGTCCGCAGCGCCAGCGCCTGCCGGGGATGCCACGCTACCCTAGCGCATCGAACGGAGTGTTGAGGGGCTCCTGCGACCCCAGAAAGTGTCACAAAATACACCCTTCCCTCGGTCATGCGGAACCCCGTCCTCCCTTTGTTGAGCATCCTCTCTCTCCCGCCGCCCCTTACTAGCGCAGCCGGCGCTTCACAGCCCAGCCGGGCACATTCGCGGCCGCTCGGCGGCGGCGCCAGGGCTGCGGGATAACAATAAAGAAAAAAGGATAAAAATAAAAATAGTAATAAATAAATAAATAAATAACCCCCAACAGACATCCCGGGGAACCACCGCCCGGCGCCGCGCCTGGCTTTGTGCCAGGCAGGGTACCCCCGTGCGCCATCCATCAGCCCCGCCGGCGGCGGGGGCCGCTGCCCGGGGCGGCGGGGCCCGGCACAATGGCCGGAGNGGACACGCCCCCGCCGCCCCGAGGCGGGCCGGGGTGCGGGGCCGGCCCGCCCCGCCGCACTTTGCACCTGTTCACCCAGCGCTCATGAAAAATGCATCCACCTCCGAGCCGGAGCGAAGGAGGTCCCGGTGCAGGCAGATCCCAGCGGATTTTTTTTTTTTTTTTNACGACACCGACCCGGCGGGGTGCGTTGTGCGCACGATCGCTTTAAATAAAAGGACCCACAAAGACCTCGGCGGTGTATAATGTGACAGGCAAACGCAACATGGTGATGATGACTTGGGGGAAGAGGGAGGAAGGAGCCAACTGTGGCTGCGGCTCCCCCTGCGCCTCTCGCTCCCGGAGCGGGCTGCAGCGGCCGACATAGAACAAGGAAGACAATTCTCTACTAACCGTGGTTTTGACTGGCACGTACAGCACTTGCTTCCCTCCTCCAGCACCACCACTGACCTCGTCCGACTTGCCGACCTGGAAGCCTTTAGATTTGACCCAGAATTTGAATTTGGCATTATCCGTGGAGCTCGACTCGGAGCCGTTCAGGAGCTGGACGATCCGGTCGTATTTTTTACGGGTCACCGTCTTGGTTTTTCCTGAGTCCCCGTAAGTCCTGAGACACCAGTCCTGAAACTGGCGGTACATGTCCCGGTCGCTGCTCTCCATAATCTCCTAATACACACACGCACACATGCACACGCCGGGGCGCACACACACACACGGACACGCACACAGACACGGGCAGACACACGGACACGCACACGCCGCCCCGAAGCGGGCCGGGGTNGGGAGGGGGATGGGTGGAGGGGGCAGCAATCAATTCAGTAGTGTGGCAATGTTCTCCTTCATTATTTTTTTTTTCACAGGAGGCAAAACGGATCTGGTGGAGGTTCCTCTTATCCTTCCACTGTACGTGATCAGTCTCTTTAATAATTGTGCAAGGCAGGACTATCCCACTGGCTCCAGCAGCGTCTTACCCGGAGAGGGTTCGGGTGGATAAATAATTAAAATCCTATCCCTCGGCTTAGCGAAGAGAAAAGAAAATATTGACTCGGATCCTTCTTCTTTTCCATACATCAGCTGCACCCGGATTCACCCTGGATAGTGCAGGTGAAGAAGAGGAAAAAAAAAAAAAAAAAAGAAGGGAAAGAAGAGAAAAAGCCCACCCTACTCCGCCCCGGCAGCCCTCGGCTGTCTTCTCCGAAGGCTTTCTGAGCTTTCTGTCTCTGTCCTGGCGGGCTGTGCCTCTCCCCAAAGCCGCCTCGCCGCGCAGGATGGAGGAAGCACTGAAGGGCACACTGGTCTCTTTGCTCCCCCTTTATTCCAAGGCTGGGCGGCTTTGCTTCAGATATCCCCGCTCCGGGCATGAAGGTACTGGAAAGAAAGAAAGTTCTTACCTGCTATTTTCTAAGCCTAATGCATCCGATCCGAGTTTAAAGTAAATAATTTTTAATTTTAAAAAAATGGTCTGTGAGAATTTCACTTCCTCATATTGAGTCCCATCGAATTTTCATATGCCCTTTCAGGAATTTTCCTCTATTTATTTACTTAGCAATCCCAGCCGATGGAAGGAAAAAAAAAAAAAAAA